>CM031865.1:10990748-10998248 GCA_018697195.1 Certhia americana | reverse complement strand
TAGCAGCCCAGCGCTCAGGAACCGAAGTTAGTCAGGAAAGTTTTAATGAACTAACTATAGTTAGTCTCTGGGGAATTTTGATCATCACATGGTGAGTTTGCAGTAGAAAACTTGGGGAGATATATTCTGAAACGCCCTGAAATAAAAGCCACACTCGGAGAGGTTCGGGCCCAGGACAGGGGGAGCCCCACTGCCTGAGCAGCCTTCCCCAGCCCTGCAGGGTCCCCACTGCTGCAAATTCAGGATGTCCTCAGCCAAAGAAGGATGTCACACGGCCGGAGAGCCGGGGAGACCCTCCGGGCGCTCAAAGGGCTCCCGGAAACTCGGGAAGTTTGGCGGGGCCGAGCTGGGGTGGGGCTGGGGCCACTCTGCCTGCGAGGCTCGAAGGAGGCTGTTCGGGGAACCTGGGGGGAGCCGGGGCGCCGCGGCGAGTGTAATCCACTCTGCTTGCGTTTGGGATGTTTTTTATTATTATTTAAAACGGTTTAATCTCCTTTTTGTCCCTCCCTGTCCAGCAAGTAGCCCGATTGTCGCTCTCAGAAGTGGCATTACACGTACAAACCAAGGAGGGGGCGAGCCGCGGCCGGTCCCGCCAGACCCCATTTCGCCCAATAATTTCATTCAAGGGCTCTAAGGACCCTTGAAAGCCGGGGAATGCCGAGGGAGCCCCCGCGCTGCTCCCGGTCTCTCCTTTCATCCCTGTTCTCCCGAATGGAAGCGCGGGGCGGGCACACGTGCGGCCGGGCCCGAGCTGGGACCGGGGGCAGCGGGGGCTGGGGGCTCCCCCGGGGGTCCCACCGTGCCCCGGGCGGCCCCACTGCCACCTCCCCGTCCGCCGACCACCGCACCGGGAGCCGCTGCTTACGGCAAAAAAACTGGGGCGGCAAAAAAACCCAAATAGCCGAGAGGTTAAAAAAAAAAAAAAAAAAAAAAAAAAAAAAAAAAAGAAGCGGGGAGAAACAAACAAACCAACAAAAAACCCAACAAAAATTAAAAAGAAGCAGCTCCGCTTTTGTCCAGTGCTGCAAGAAGGAAAATTTGAAGCAAAAATAAAACTCGGATCCTGGAGGGAGTTTAACGTACACAATAAGCAGCAGAAAAGCCGAATCGCACACACCACCTCTCGAAGTGGCTTTCAAAAGGCTTCTCAATAAAAGGAGAAGCCGATTGTCCAAACAGGCTTCCATGACTCTTCATAAACAGCCAACAGCTTCCTCAAATTCTCTGCATCTAAAGTCACACTCCCGGGATTCCTTGCCCAAATGAAAGTATAAGTGAAGCCCGTACTTTTTCTTATGTGATCTTTAAAATAAATCAGAAAATCAAGATGAGTGGCGAGGATAAACTTAGGAATTACTGTACAACGTAACTGGGTGAAATTATAGTTGAATGTTGGCTCTTTAGCAGGAAGGCAACCCCCTCGAGCGGGATCCTTTTTGGCAGTCTATTTAAAGTTATCTTTCCTTCCTAGTTTTATAAGAACAAATGAGGGGTTTTTTCCCATTGTAGTTGAATGAACTCATGTATATTAAACACAAAACCCCTCCTGAAGAACTCTAACTGCTTTGCTTAAACCCACAAAGACACAAAAATCCAGAATTGAAGGTTTCCAATTCCTGAATAAGTCCCCTTAACTCTCTCAGGCTTGCAGGAGAGAGACTGGGGACATTCTCTGAAAGTCTTAATGCCTGGAAGGGGATATCTTAAATGTATTGTCTTTTCCTAAAGTTGAAGCTTCTATTTTATTTCCCTCTGTCCCCTTCACCATCTTTGTGTTGACTTAAGAAAATAATGGTCTAAAAAAGTGTCTGTTCATGGGATCACACGTGTCGCCCAAATCAAATGAAGTCCTCTTTGGCCCCAGCACAGTTTTGATGGAATTATTCCGGCTCTTCCATTGAATTCATACCGTTTCCCAAAGAAGCTGTGGCAGTTTCAATGGGAACGCCTGAGGCACAGCCTGGGGTGCTTCAAGGTTGCTTCTCTCAGCGCACCTCAAACCCTGGCATCCCGAGGCATGGTTTGAAACGTACATTAAAAAAAAAAAAAAAAAAAAAAAACAAAAAAAAGCCCTTTCCAGTGATTCTCAGATCACTGACAAGATCGCCCATAATGGAGCCAAGACGGTGACTTTTATCTCGCTGTTCCTCATAGTCCTTAATTTGGAGCTCATTGACAGGACAGACGGTAATGACACTTTCAGAACTGTTATGGTCTGGAGTGACAATCTCTCCATCTCGCCCATGGTTTATTGACACCATGGGCTCATTGTGTCAACTTAGGCTTGTGATTTCAGAATTCTCCAGCGACGGGCTCGTTGGGAGGATTTTAATTCAAATTATAGACTAGCTGTCTATACAGTGAATTCATATTTAGACGGCGCTTAATCGGAGCAGAGAGATGGTGCTATAAATAATAACAACAGCATTTCCCATGTGTCTATCCACTGTCCGCCATCCGAAGATCTGAAAGAGCCTTTGCCGGAGGAGGCCCGGGCGCAGCGGAGAGAGGCGAGGGGGCCTCGGGCTCCTCCAAGGCAGCAAAGGGAGCCCCTGCGACTCCTCGCCATCCTCAGCCGGCTGTGGCCCCGCAGGTGTGTGCGACAGGCGGGGCACCAGAAGCGCTTTAGGCACACAGCGAGCTGCACACGGCGTGGGGTTGGGGTGTGGGGTGCTGTCGGCGGGGCTCACAGCCCTTTTTCCATGGAAATCACTGGATAACGGGGCTTCTCCAAACACTCCGCCTGTCCCTGGGGGAGCTTTGCCGGTGGGGGCGGATGAATGTGAGGAGAAAGGCCCAGGGGGTGCCCAGGGGCTGGGACAGAAGGGGCGATGCTGCGGGTGCTCAGGGCAGCAGGTGCCAGGAAAAGGCTGAGGGGGAAGCAAGAAAAGGTGAAGTGCGAATTTGGCCTTTGAGGCTGGTTTTCTGGTTTGTTTCTTCAAGTCTTCCCCTTCCACCTCTCAACAGAGGGATGTAGGAAATGCCGCCATCCAGAAACAACTTCCAAAAGACATAAATAAACTAAAAATGCACTTTTCTTCCAAGTGGAGATGAACGAGAGCAAGCACAGAACTAACCCCCCCCCCCCCCTTGCTGCAACCTGAGCACAGACCTGCCCCCCCCCTTGCTGCCAGCTGTCTGCCAAGCCTGGGACCCGATCCCAGATTTACAGCATTTGCTTCCTTGAGTAACGTCCGCAGAATAAAACCCGGCAACTGAGTTACGAACCGAGCCCAGGAAAACCGCATTTTGGTTAAACTGATCACTCGGGACCCCTGATTTTATGTGCCAACTTCTGCCCTAGGGAGGAGGGAGTTTACGACCCCTTTACAGCCCCCTCACAACTGCTCTTTCTGAGAGGAGCACTAACAACCCCTCTCCTGGAATCGGGTTAATCATTCACCTTTCGGCAGGAGTCACTAAATTTTTGTAAAGTGCCTCTTGACGTTAAACCGTGTGTACAGGCGCTCTGTATTTTTTCCGTTTCCTGTGGTAATTGACATATAATACCTCTGTTTATAACTGGCTTGACAGATCTATACAGATGTATATTTTTGCTTAATTTCAGAGTTATATATACCGAACGCATGCTAACTAAAGAAACAGTAAAGGAAATCTGGGAATTCCGTTGTGCAGAAAATCTGTGCAGGGCTCTTGCTATTATTTATAGAAAATGCCATGTCTTTATTTTGGGCGCTCTTACTACAGAATTGCCTTATTAGGGAGTCTCGAGCAGAGATCAGACTGAAAGAACGGAGAAAGTATGCTCAGCGCGACAAACAATAATATTTTATAAAACCCCATCCGAATATAATTTCTAAAGTGAGAAGTTTATTGTGAGACCAACAGCCATGGGGTTCATTTAATAGAAAAACTGCGGCGTTATGATTTTCATCCAGGCTGTCAACAGGAGATACAAAATAACCCCAATTTTACAGAAATAATTTGGTTTCCATTAGTCTTTCTCTTTGCGCGCAAGACGCATAAACCGTGCTGGGTATTACCGCAACTAGCAAATACCACCGTTAAATGCCCTACACTGAGCTACGTGCATGCTATAAAATAAGTAGAGAATTCATCTAAAAAGTTGGTGGCAATGCAGCACATCACATATTTGGGCTAATTGTTTTATATCACCAGGTTTCTTTTAAATATGTCATCTCCACGGTGAGGAAATAAAATTGCACTCCAGGCATTCACTTAAGATAACGCTTCTTCCTTTTCTAGGAATTGGGGAGGGGTTGATTATTTTGCGGTTTTTTTTTTTTTTTTTTTTTTTTTCCAGAGGGGGTATTGAGGTGACTTTATTGCTTCAGGTTTAAACATATGCCATTTGAGAAAATGTTTCCTTAATGAAAAGGAACTGTTCGACGCTGCTTACAAGCAACACCTGTCAACACTGACTTATTTAAGACACGTTGGGAGGAAAACACAAGCACGAGCATCTGAAAGGCTGGCATTTGCTGACAGCACTGGAACACCGAAGCTGGGAACGATGAAAAATTAATCCTGATTTTTTGTGCCTAAGGCTGCCAATAAAGAAGTTGGTGTGCCGGGGATGTCCCACCGCCCGCCGGGGCGGCGCGGTCCCACAGCAGCTCCCCTGCTCTGCCTAGGTGTGGGAGAGTAGCAGATATCAGCGTTTCTGTAAGACCCAGGCTTATGGAAAGCTCTGCTTAGAAAGAACTCGGTGGCACTTCAGTGATTTTTCTCCCAATATCATATCTCCGGAGCGCAAACGGCGCAAGCTGGAGGTGGCTTCCCTGCCCGTAGCGCTGGGCTCTCTGCTCACCTTGCCTGTCCCTACCTTACCGCGCTCACTTTAACCCCTGCAGTGTCGGTTCCCGGAGCCGGTTCCAGGAGCCGGTCCCGGGAGCCGATCCCAGGAGCAGGTCCCGGGAGCCGGTCCCAGGAGCCGGTCCCAGGAGCCGATCCCAGGAGCAGGTCCCGGGAGCCGGTCCCAGGAGCCGGTCCCAGGAGCCGATTCCGGGAGCAGGTCCCAGGAGCCGGTCCCGGGAGCCGGTCCCGGGAGCCGGTCCCAGGAGCCGGTCCCAGGAGCCGGTCCCTCTCCCGCCCGGCGCTGCCGCGGGCGCTTCCGTCCCGAGGGATGCCGCGGGCACCCCCGGTGCGGCCGACAGGGGGCGCCACCTCCCGCGCGGAGCGGCCGCGGGAGATTGGGGGGAACCCGGGGGGAGATCGGGGGGAGATCGGGGGGAACCCGGGGGAAACCGGGGGAACCGGGGGGAGATCGGGGGGGATCGGGGGGAACCGGGGGGAACCGGGGGGAGCTAGGGGGAGACGGGGGGAAACCCGGGGGAACCCGGGGGAACTCGGGGGAGACGGGGGGAACCGGGGGGAACCGGGGGGGATCGGGGGGAGATAGGGGGAACCCCGGGGGGAGATCGGTGGGAGATAGGGGGAACCCGGGGTGAGATCGCGGGGGAAAACCCGGGTGGGAGCTCGGGGGGCCGGGGAGATCGGGGGGGGGGAATCGGGGGGAGATCTGGGGGAGATCGGGGGGAAGAGCGAGGGGGAGCTCGGGGGGAGCTAGGGGGGAGCCGGGCAGCTCGGAGACCGAGCAGGGTCGAGTACAGAAGCTTTAGTCGGCTGAGATAAAAAGAGATTAAAGGCTAATTCTTTCTCTCTCTTTTTTTTTTTTCTTTTTTTTTTTTTGGGTCATTTTAACTAAGTACAGAAAGTAGAGCTTGGTCTTTGAGTTCCCAGAAAGAAAACGGTTAGTTGTGAATTAATCGTCTCAGAACCGGCGAACCAGCATGAGTGCTAAAATAATTTAATTGATAAAATAAAAAATATGAGGAATGAGATTCCGCAGAGGCACTTATAAAGGATGACACGTCAGGCCCCTCCATCCCCTTTCCCTCGCCGCTCCGAGTTCACTGACGCAGTTGATGGGAATAAGTCAAAGTAAGAACACCCACACTAGTGGGGGCTCGCATCCATCTGCTGCGGGGCTTATGTCATCACCCCTGCTTCTGCCCGGCTGGCACTGCGCCCAGCCGCTCTGTCAGGTGGCAGAAGAGTGCAAAAAAAGCAAATCGCTAAATATAAAATCGCATGTTGGACTTTTACCATATTAAACTAGAATAAAATGTAACCGGCTACAACGTTCCCCCTACTACAGCAAACCCCGTCACCTGTATAAAAGGCCGCGGTCTAATTACAGCGGTGGGGATGATGAGGTGAAATGAAATTACGCATATCATTCCAGTCCTTTAACTCTGGGTGCTTTTGAGCAAGCAGAACTTAGCTTCCATCTAACAAAGCCCTTAGCACGCAGGGGCTGTAAAAAGACGCTCGACCTGCCCTCAAAAACTTTTCTCTGTCATCACAGCTATCATGCACCCAAGATTACCTTTATTAACAAATTCTTACAAGAAAAAAAAAAAAGGAGGGGGGGGGAGGTGAAGAGGGAAACCCAACCTCAACTTGTAACTGTAACTAAGAAAAGAGTTTCCCTAACTGTATATAATGAGCCAATATGTCAATTCGGGCCGATACCGCACCTAAGCTCACCAGAAGGCAAGCGGAGGGCAGTAAAGGTAGTGATGTGACTGTATTTCGATGTGCCCTGGGGGGAAAGCCGCTGCAGCTTGGGCCCGGCTCGGCCATGAGCCGACTTCTGCCCGCGGGTAGGCCCGATTTGGGTGCGGGGAGCTCCGCGGGGACGGCCATCCTTTCCCGGGTTGAGGCGGGATTGGGCCGGGATTGGGCCGGGATGGGACGGGATTGGGCGGGCAGCCAGCCGCGGGAGGAGCGGCCGATCAGCAGCACAGGGGGCGGCAGAGAGCGGGCGCGCCGGGGGAACCCCCGCACGGGCGGGCCGCTCCGCGCCCCGCGCACCGCCCGGCAGCGCCCGGGGCACTCCGGCCAGGGGCAATCACGCGCCAGGGGACCTCCGGCAACGGGGCCCTCCCGGACCGGAGAAAGAAGAAACCCACCCAGAATCTCTGGGAGCGGCGCGCTGGCTTCGCGCTGCCGACCGGTGCGATGGCGCGGCCGGGGCTGCGCGATATCCGCGGCTAACACACGAGGGGCAGCGCAACGCGGAAACAGCGGCCCCGTCTGGAACGGCCCGGCGGCAGGGGAGATGGCGGCTCTGATCAGGCCAAGCGCTCCCGCGGGCCGTGGAGCTCCCGGGAGAGGAGAGACAGGGAAGAGGCAGCCCGCGGAGCTGGGAGCGCTTCTGCCCGCGCTGTCGCTCGCCAGTGCGGCGGCCGCGCAATCAGCCGCGGCCCAAACAGTACGCGAGTGACCTGAGCTTAAAGCGGTTGGAGCTTCCCAGAGCCGGCGGGGTAGGTGTGGGGAGTACATTTACAACGTTTTAAAGGTAAGGGGGCAGGACGGCAGGGGAAAAACGTGAATGTCAAAGTGGCTGCAGCTACTTACATGCGGTGCCAGAGCAGGGTGGTGGCTGTGGAAGGAGGTGATTGCAGCTCAACGCGAAAGTACGCGCGGACGCCGGAGCGGGCAGAGGGGTCT
>CM031865.1:10761166-10985290 GCA_018697195.1 Certhia americana | reverse complement strand
GGGGCACCTCCCGGCCAGGGGCACCTCCCGGCCAGGGGCACCTCCCGGCCCGAGAAACCCACCCAGCATCTCTGGGAGCGGCGCGCTGGCTTCGCGCCTGCCGCCCGGTGCGATGCGCGGCCGGGGGCTGCGCGCCTATCCGCGGCTCACCCCGCGGGGCAGCGCCGAAACAGCGGCCCCGTCTGGAACAGCCCGGGCGGCAGGGGAGAGTGGCGGCTCTGCTTCAGCCCAAGCGCTCCCCGCGGGCCGTGAGCTCCGCGGGAGAGGCGCAGACAGGGCAGAGGCAGCCCGCGGAGCGGGAGCGCTTCTGCCCAGCGCTTCGCTCGCCGTGCGCGGCCGCGCAATTTCAGCCGAGCCCAAACCCGTACGCGAGTGCCCGAGCTTAACGCGGTGGAGCTCAGAGCGGCGGGTCGTAGGTGGGAGCTACATTTCCAGATCGTTTTAAAGGTCACGGGGGAGGAGGAGGGAAAAACTGTGAATGTCAAAGTTGTGCTGCAGCTACTTACATGTCGGTGCCAGAGCAGGGTGGTGGCTGTGAGAGGTTTGATTGGCAGCTCAACGCGAAAGTCCGCGCGGACTCCGGAGCCCGGCGCAGCGCTGGGGGTCTGAGCACTTTTCACCGGACAGAGGCAGTTGAAGGAAGCTCGCACGTCCCCTTCTCTTCTCCTCTCCTCTCCTCCTCCATCCAGGACAGAGAATGAATCCATTTCGGTTTTTCTTCCCCCGGCTCTCTTTCCGTTTGCCTACACATCCTCCAAGTCCTAGCCCTAGCTCTTAACTGCAGTCCCTGGAACAAGAGGGGAAAAAATCGTTTATGGCTTAAAAAAAAAAATCCCAATGGCTGATTTTGTGTGTGTGTTATAAGAATGCACCCACAACAACAAAAAAGTCACTTCTCTGTCCCCCACCGTACAGCAGAAGAATAATAAAAAAGCTTTATATTTTTGCAGTGGGTATTCAAAGATAATTTGATGCCATTGTTTCTGCTACAGATGGTTCTTTTTAATACAATAACACTGCTCTTTGTGCATACTACACACAATAAAAATCGAAAGCGTTCTCCTGAATAACCATTTTGTTCTCGCTTGTATACAGGCCAACAAAAGCTGCCGTGAGGTAATGGGTTCTGTTTATTGAAGCCATAGAATAGAGGTTTGATAAAGATTTTTGTATATGGGGGAAAAAAAATTAAAATAAAGACCTCGCAAGGTCGAGCTGATCTCTGCGTATTTATTACCACTGAAATATTTTATCAATATATTTCTTTGAGTTGCAGCTGCAGGGATCCCTCCTCCCCTCCCCCCATCCATAATCAGCCCAAACATCTGTTTCTTTGAATTTGGGGAGATCTACAGTCGTGGCCAGACCTAAAAATCGAGACCTTGAGAGCGAGTGGGGCAAAGCGGCTCAGCGCGAAGGCGCTGGGGAGGCGAGGCTGAGCAGCCCCGGCCGTGCCTGCGTGCGCCTATCTTTGTGTGCCCGGCTTTGCAATCTGCTGTCCACGCACACGCACACACAAAGGCGCAAACTGCTGCTGACAGCCCCCGGGATTAACCCACGGGATTTTCCTCTGCGCGGGCGCGCCGCCTGCCCCTGCGCTCCAGCAGCCTCGGCGGCGCGCAGCTCCCGCGCAGCGCGGCCCTTGCGCGGCTCTTGCGCGGCTCTTGCGCAGCGGCGCCGCCGCCCGCAAAGTTCCTGAGCTCCTGCGGAGCCGCCCCACAAACGGGGCCGCGGCTGTGCCCTCTCCGGGGCCGCGGAGCTCAGCGGGCAGCGGCAGCCGGGCGCCGAGGGTGCTGCGGGCTCCAGCAGAGTTCTGCTGCGCTGCTAACTTTCTGCCAAGTAATGAATAAATTAGCACCGCTGAAGGGGGAAATAAATGTTAGAGGGAGCCGTCAAGAGCCACAGCGATTTTTTTTTTTTTTTTTTTTTTAATTGTTTCACAGGTAAAGAATTCTGCGCCCGAAAGTCGCCCCGTTACCTAGTTTGGGATCTGGTTACGACTCCAGCAACTCGAAGAGAGCCCCAAAGCAGTAGAAAGTGCTTAGACAATAGGGCTCTGCGGGAAAGTTGTTAGTCAGTGACTGTGTTTGTCTACCTTTCTATAGGAATTAATGCCACAGTTCTCTGTGCCTCTGTAGCCTGGACTGACAGTAATCCACCTCTGTGACTTCTGCCCTTTGTGTTTTCACAAAACTCGGCTCACTTGTAGCACGACAACAGCACCGAATAATGACTTTAACCTTCAAACGTTCTTTAATTAGCTTTTTCAGCAAACTAAAAGATGTTCAAATGAGCCCTTTGACAAAAACTGACCTGAGCCTTCAAATTCTACTTTCGCTTTTGGGACTAAGACGTTATTGGTTCGCAACTCGTCTGAAGTCATCTAATAAGGGATTATTTAGGAACTATTACCCACACGCCAATTAAAGCCTCTCCGATGAAATTCGGGAGACAAAGATAAGCATCAAAACGGAAAATTAAACTATTTGCACATGGCTTGTTTTTCAACAACCCATTTTGCATCTCAGGATAAACATCTTCTCCCCAGCTCGCTCCGCCGGCGCGGGGAGGGTGCGGGGAGCGTCTCCGGGGCGGCCGCGGAGCGGCGGCTGCGGCCCCGCCGGATCGGCTCCGCACGGCTCCGCACGGCTCCGCACGGCTCCGCGCAGGGGCGGCGCTGCCGGGGCCGGGGAGCTCCGCTTGCCAGGCTTAACGCCAAGAGGGGACTCGTACGGAGGGTGGCAGAGTTCATCTCCAGCCGCAGAGTTCAGGCAGCCTCCCGTCATTTTGCAATAGCCTTGACATGTTCAGGAGCGGGGGGAAGTGGTGTAAAAGAGCCAAGCGTGTCAAAGTTCAGGAAATCGTGCAAGAACTTTTCTAGGATTCTCGAAGAAAGCACCGCCTCTGAAGAACTATTTTATTTCTTAGAGTAGGGGAGGAAAGAGATTAGTAGGAAATGCATATTTTGAACCGACGGTGCTTCTTTGGGATAAATGGGAACCAGGCTCTGAATAGTTTAATACTGACTTATCAATTTTTTTTTTTTTTTTTTTTTTTTTTTTTTTTTTTTTTTTTTTTTTTTCCCCAGAGAGAACAACCCGATGGCTCAGAAATCTTCCGTTTTTCTTAACCGCTGTACACAAATTTTGGAGAGAGTTTCCAGGCAAATTACAGCAGCATCCTACGGCAAGCTGACAAAGAGATTCCAGGAATGCCACGCATCTAGGAGGGAAATACGAATCCCTCTCTTTAGTCTGAAGGACGAAATTGGCTTAAAGCTCATTTTGCAGATAATCAGAAACGAAATCACCAGTGTGTGGACCGGTAGCTATAACTTTATAACGCTTTGCAGCTATTTCTAAGACTTTTTGGAGAGAAAGAAAAACAAACAAACAAACAAAAGTAAAAAAGTGAACCGCATATTGGAAGGGCTCTGAGAGAAATTCGCATATCAACATGCATTTTTCGCCCTTGTCTGAGGAGGGCTGGGCTCCCCCACGGCCATTGGTACCCTAAGTCTCTATGTCGAGACCGTTCCCACGGGGTGGGAAAGTGAACGTCCTAGATTCTGACGTTCACAATTCATTTTAGGTTTGGGGAAATAACCCGCAATAAAAGAAAACATCTAAACCCAGACCACCTGCATCCAGGTGCATAGATAAAATAACGGATTACTCCAAATTTGCTACATATAGATACATATCTAGGCTTCATATTCCAACAGACCAGTAAAGTGTTTGCCAGACAGGTCTCGCGTAGAGGGGCTGAGTGCCGGAAAACTCAGACACTGTGTCCAGGGGAAAAAAAAAAAAAATCAGAATTTTTGAGTTCCTACCCGGGACAAAGCACTGAAGCTGTTTCAAAGCAGAGGGGGAAGACAGGCTGCTGCTGGTATTTCTCGCCTCAGCCGATATTTCTGCCCCTGCTCAGCCCCAGCCCGTGCCTGGCTCCGCCGCGCACGGCCCGCGCTCTCCGCGCCGGGGCACCCAGGCTAATCCTCCCCGGAGGAGCTGAGCTTCACACCACGCGGGACAAGCCCTGATTTCGCATCCTGGCTCGCTGACAAGAGGGTTAAAGTTTATTCCCGGCGGGTTGCCCGGCTCTGCTGCGGCAGAGCCCAGGCGGGGTGCGGAGCGCGGATCCCCCGCGCCCCCCGAGCAGCGCCCGCTCGGCCGCCGCCACCCGCGTGTCTTCCAGGACTCCTTTCCTAGCAGAAGGGGCTTTCCAATCGATTTCCAGGAGTTCTTAGCCTCTCGTTTCACTTTAGCAACGTTTATGCTTTTTTAACCAAAAAGCTGCGAGTGGGAGCCGCGGTGTGGTGCCCGCGTGTGCTCCAGAGATGCACACCCCGGGAAGCCTGGACACGCTTTCCACCACGCTGCAACCTTAGCAGAACACTCGGGACACACCGGTAGCAGGGTTTTTGTGGTTGTTGGCCCGAACCCTTAGGGATATGAAGGTAGAAAATCCATTTACCCAAAAGCAAGGAAGCTGTAGAACACAAGAGTGATTCCCGAGGAGCGGCGGGTTTGCAGGGCAGGCAGGCCTTTTGCTGCATGGAAACCTACGGAAGAACTTTAGATGTACTTCTAAAACTGCAGTTTTCTTCTGTTCATTTTTTTTTTTTTTTTTTTTTTTCATGGCTGCCATGAGAGAGCCTGCTCATTCATTACCTCAACATTTACTGCAATAATTTTGCTATGGGTAGCTGTGGTGCTAAATATGCCTTTAGTTAAAGATGATCACTTGATATAAATTTCTCCTGGAAAGAAGAGCAGAAAGTATAGCACCAGCAATATTCTGTATTTTATCCACGTATCTCTCACACTTGATACTTTTATATATTCAATTCTTTGGAACCAGACATTTTTTTACATACTAAAGATGACTTTATCAAGTAAGTAACACTTGTTTGCAATAACTTTTAAATTCCAGTGTAAGTTATGTCTACATTGCAAATACATATTGAATATGAAATTGTTTTGGTAAATGAAATTAAAATAAACATACAATGAGCATACATGTGCCCACAATATATACACACTTTACATCCCAAATCTCATGCCCATGCACATGCTGTACTCTGTACACATGATAATATACAGTCTGAGGCCTGGTATATAATGCTGAACATTTACAGGAGTCAGGAACTCCCTTCACACATCCACATGTTCACATGACATTTGCATGTGCTCTCACATCTTAAATATTGTGGGAAACACAATTTTGAATGCTGAATTTTGACTCTATTTCTGTGGAGTGAAGTGACAATTCACAACCTGCAAGCAAGTAATTTCACAAAACTTACATTTTCTTTGCATGCCTATTGCTGCAGTGAGCAGACTGGAGCTGGAAAGTAGAGCACCAGTCATGGCAGGAGGACCCCGGGAAAGTCCAGAGAGCTCTTCACTTGCAATATTTTGATTGGCACTTCGTTTCATCTTCATTCATTTAAGATATGAGGGGTGAATTTGGGGATGTTAATTTCTTTCTCTGTGGTTTCAATAAAGTTTCAAGTAGCCCATCACCACCTCACCACAGTAACATCTGCTGATCCCCCTAACTTGCAGTGACTTACTGACTCTATGAGGTAAATTCAGTTTATTTGGAAACACCCACACCTAGACTCTCACAATATTTGCCTTCTGTTATTCTAATTTTTCTCCAATACCTGCTTTCACTCTAACCACCAGAGAAATGAAGTCAATCCAGGTCCATTACAGGCCACAACACATGCCACTCAACACTTCTTCCTCGGAACAACACGGGCCCTAAGCAGGAATCCCTCTGCATAATTTAAAACCCTCCACAGTATTAGAGGAGCAATTCCCAGGTTCCTGACAGGTCAAGAAATCCAGGTTATTTGAAAGAACATTAATAAATGAGAATATGCAGAAATAAGGAATAGTTATTTGCAGCAGGAAAAGGGCAAATCTCTCATACTGTAGCTGGCACCGAATTAAAAAGTATACAGAAGATTAGATATTAACCACTTCTATCAAATACAAGGCCAAGGAACCTAGGGGGAGTGAAGTGTGTAAGAACAGATGCTTAGAAGGTAAAACACCCCAATTAACCTCATTATCTGTTACAAACCTGTACTATTAATATTCTGTGCTTTTTCAAATCACTGTTGTTGTTATTGAAGAGAATCTGTTGACTAGCATGTGTTTTGCTGTAGTCTCCCAAATCAGCACTGCCCTTCTTAAGGTCAGGGGAATGTATCTTAAAACATTCATATATTTAAAAAATATGTATTGTCATTTTAATAGGCACTGTGGATAGTTTAATTTGTATCTGTATTAAATTAAACATATGGTGAACAGGGTATAATAGATTTTCTATAATTTAGCTGCCAATGTGGCAACAGAAGCCAGTTACTCTCACCAGCAGACTTGTCAGTGGTTTGTTTACTAGCTTATTTGAATTAAAATAAAGCTTCGCTTCTGCTGACTGCACATCATTATCTATGAGACCATAATCCTGCTAGCAAATCCTATATCTTCCAGAACTGGCTCTTTTGTTTGGGATTACTGAGAGCTTAGCCTATAACAAAGAGGAATAAGGCATCCCTCTCATCCTCGTAATTAAGTGTGGGGAGTAATTTAGAAACAAACCCAGAAAGATGTACAATTTAGAGTTCTGCTTCTATACAGGATTGGGGAACAGAAGACAAACACTGATTATGTTAGCATAATATTTAAACTATTAAAATACTGTACAACAGGAATTCAGCTTTTAAAAAGAAATGGCAACTATCAATAAAGTATTAAGTTGTTTTACTCTTGAGACATTTCTTATGTATCTGAAGGTATGCTGGCAAATTTGGGCGGAGCTTGAAGACAATTTTAAATGTTTTTCTACATTGCCTATATATCACTTTTATAAGATCTTCGTTTTTAATTTAAAGAGCATAATTTAATATATGAACATTTATTTGTTTTTTAAAGTGCCCCTTAAATGTTTTAACTATTTCTGAGTAAAAATATTCTCTAGAAATACGAATATCTCTGGCAGCTGAACACGCTTGCTTAAATGCTCTATTTTGATGCCACCAAGATTTATATTTTCCTTTGGGAAAACAAGTAGCTTGAAGTTGTTATCATTTTACAGCCACCTTAGAGATGACCATAGCATTCATCAAGAAAATATAGTCTAACATAGATATTCTGAGGTCACTCTAAATTATATCAGCAATCTTTTGCCTCTGGTGCTCAAGCTGTATTCATGTCACCTAAATCTGTTTCTTCTCAAAACAAGAGTTGTGCTATGTACAAGTAAAAGAAATTAATAACTAGGTCACAATAAAATAGAAGCCTTGGGAGTACACAGATACACACTATCTGTGTGCAGAGGGCTAATAAGGACAGGGGTTGATTTATAAAAGTCTTCGACATTAATTGTCACAGATGGGAATTCTGAGGACCTCTGTGAAACCAAATGAGGCCCTAGTGAATTATAAAGCAGGTCCTTAGACTTTAAAAACATTTAGGCAAAGTGACAGTTCAGAACATCTGTTAGCCTTCTGTCTGAGTGTAAACTGGATGTCATGGAGTGCACAGCTGTAGGCATTTTCTGCCTCTTTTTGCCAACATCTGTCACAGCATTACAGTAATATAGGTAATTATCAACACCTCATATAAACTGTTTGCTATTTTAATTTCTGAATAAGTAAAATTAGCATTATACCCTTCTGAAAAAATAATAAAAAAAAATCCAGCCAGGGAAGAATACACATTCCCTTTTAAAGCTGAATGACAGATCTCATCATTTTAGGAGAGCTGAAATTCAGACAAAAATCTCTGCTACAAATAAGGTCCTTAGGATAATACAAAAGACTTAGGTGAGAACAAGTTTAAATATTCTCCTTTTCTCTCTCTCTGTCTCTTAAAAGAAGACATCCAAGACTCATCTGTCATAAGCAAAGGAGATCAGTAGCAAGAAAAGATAGGAAACCGTTAATCATCTATGTTTTTTTCCATGCACAAGCAGCTGTCAAATGATGTATGTTTTACCACAGTAACAAAGCCAAGGGCTCATCAGCACCAAGCAATTTTACTGTCAGCTGGTCATCCTTCTCAACAGTGAGAAAGTAAGAGATCACCTTGCAGCAGTGCACAGAAGCTTGACCTCACTGGCTGAGGCTGAAGTGAGCAGGAAAATAACTCACAGGACTGCCAGAAATAGAGGTGTGTGCCAGGGGTCCCCTGACAACTAAGCAGGAAGGGGTACACAGGAAGAGAGACTCCAAACAAATAGACCTTCAAGCTGACTTTTCCAGACCACATGCGGTTACCCCACCAAGAGATGGAAACCACTGCCCAGTCCTGAACATCATCTATGGGAGTGTGGGCAGCACAAAGAAGGCTGTAAAAAGTGACCGTGTACTTTGGGTTCCTCCGTTTTGGAGGAACAGGAGGTCTCAATTTGTAAGAGCACAATTAGAAGGCAGTTTCTTATAATTTGTGATAATCAGGCTCCTGCAAGATGTTTCTAGCTGCACACCAAGATCATCAGCCTTCGATAACAGTGTCTGACTTGGTGGTTGCCTTAATGAAAGTGATTTTGTGAGTGCCTTTCATTGTCTTTTAGAGCACAGGACAAAAAATGATAGAAAAACAAAGCAACTGTCAAACAGCAGCAGTAGCAACATGTCAGCCTGAACCTGCAAGTATGAACCTGATGATAGAAAATAATCACGTGGCAATGAGTTTTACAAAATTTCATAGAGGTAATGATCTTCCCCAGCTCACACTCATTTTGCTTTCACCACAAAAAGAATAGCACCTCTGCTAGAAGTTAATGCTCCAACACGGAAAACCTGAAAAAATGCTGTTAGCTCCTTTTATAAAGGAGGCATACAGAACAAAGTGGTCACCAATATGCTATTTTTAGTGCCCAAACTACAGTCCAAAATATAATACCCAATTACTTGATATAGTGTTCTCTACACTGTCTGAACAACAATAGTGGACTGAGAAGCAAGAGAAAGCACCAGAATATGGTTTTGAAGTAATTCAGATTTCATGTATTTTATTTTCTTCTAAAAATAAAGGCTTTGAAAAGAGGTGCAGTGTTGCCCAGGCTGAAGGAAGGAGGGGAAGAGAAGAGCTGAAAGGGAGATGAGAGCATATGGAGGTTGAGAAAGAAGAGAGAGAGACCTTGACTAGAGGAAAAGACAGTTAGGGCACAGATAGCCAGAAATCTAGAGAAAAGAGGGACAAAATGCATCTGGGGAGCACAGTCAGAGGAAGCCATGCACACAGCTGTACGTTGTACCTATAGGAGAGACCACAGTCATGAGAAGCTATCCAGTTGGGGACAATACTGGATTTTACTAATTCTACCATTTCCCTGAATTTCCACTCTGATGGACTGTGAATTGTGGTGGCTGAGCTGCAGATGCATGTATTTTTTTGCAGTCTCTGCTAGCAGTGCAGTAATTTTTCTGAGGACACAGAGGACAGCTCTGTACCAGTACGGTTTGTGGCTGATCTAGCAACTCTGGAAGGAGATGAACACATCCCTTAGTGTCTAGCATTCTTATTTCCCCCTTCTCTGTGTCTTACTGCCTCCTCAGCATTTATTACATGCCTCCTCCTATTTTCTCCTTGTGCACAGTCAAAATTAGCTGAAATTGCGGGTCCGTTCCATGCAGTCTGAGGTCTACCACCCTAACAAAGACAATTCAGTGATGAGGATTGTTTTCACTATGGTCCTAAACCACTTGTGAGATGTTTGTAGGCTGAGACTCTTTTTTCCAAGAGCTCCATCTCTCCACTGAACACTTACTGTTCTGGCTTTTCTTGCCAACTGCAACACTGCATCCAGGTGGATGCCAGGCAGGTTTTACCAAATTATCAGGTGCAGGATAAACATTTTCCTCCTCCTTTTGGTTTCAATGTTAAGATTCTCAAACATTTATTTTAACACTTGCAAATAAAACTATCTTACATATTCCCATCACCCTACTCCCTAAATGCATTGTTCAAATGCCAAAGAGTATGTGAGCTATTGCAGATCACATAATAGATGCCTACACATTCACTATTCTAGTAATATTTATTATTGAAACAGACTGTTTTATAAAGAGCTTTGAGATACCTAGGCCGTAAAAAGTGTGATATAAAACAAAATGCTATTCAGTTCAATAGATGTCTGATAAGAAAAGAACCCTAAAATTTGAACAGTTCCTCCTCCCCTTAATCAGCGCTAACAATGGTACCCCAGTCTTGGTGCTCCTGCACACAGCAATATCTGTCTTTTTAAAGAGAGGAATAGGAACGTGCCACTAAAAGAGAGTGCTCATTGGTAGAACATTGTTAGGTGCTTTATAATTGATAGTTTTCAGCATCAGCACAAAGGTAAGGGCTTTAGCCTTGAATACTACTCACTAACAATATACCCACATACAGAAAACTAGTGCTAAATGTATTTATTAAAATAAATGCTTTAAAATAGTCTGCTTTTCATACAAAGTAATTATCTTACACTATGTGTAAAAGGTACTTTTGTAATCAATGGTATACAACCAGTTTCAGATACAACCACACACACATCCCATTACACACAGTGATGCTCATCAGATTGCATGGGACTGAATCATTTCATTATGTTCTGTAGCTTAATTCTTCAATTCCTGTAGCTTCAGCTGGAATTCATCCAGATCAGCCCTGTTTCCTAAGATTAAATCAAAATACTTCAAGGCCACAACTAACAAATAACACAATCAGCTCCAAACATAGAATAAGGTATTTCATACTTTTTAGAGGCTCATAGTTCCTGTTATAATAGTGCCAAAGCAACAGGATTTTTTTTTTTTTTTTTTGGCACTTCTAACCTATTAATTACCATAGGACAAGAGAAATATTTTGTGGGTATGAGTGAATTTTGTAGCAGTCAAAATAGACAGCAACAGCCAGCTGGAGCATTTTAAATGCTCTAAATTTTCACAAGTTCTGCCTAAGAAGATAACCACTAACAAGCTAATGTATTAATTTGCTTTTTTTTTATTCATTGGATGTTCCAGCACAGTCAAGCAATAAAAGAAAAAGTAAAAAACAGAAAAAAAATATAATATAGTAACAGGTCATGTTTTTTCTACTGAACTGGACAAAAGAAGTCTCACTAGTAGAATTAGATAGGTAATCATAAGGGTAAAATATTTTAATTACTAAAAATGCTTAATTTCATTTGGTTATCTGTAGAATCCTATAATCTCTTTTAATCAATTCATTTGTAACAATTTGGATGACCATGAATTTATTCATAAAAATATTTGAGGGTTGCAGGTTATGCAAATCCTGTTGCTAATTAGTTAATGGCTACATTTACCCTGTCAGTGTCTGATGATCAGATAGTCGTGCTCATAATTCTTCCGCCTACAAACATTTTTTCATACAATGCACCAGGATATTTCTGTACTTGCATAGAGTGGACAGCACTGATCTTGAGTGGCTTTTTCCCCCCAGGATCAGTGTTTCCATGGCGAGTCCTGTGGGGATCTATCTTGTCTTTTCTTCTCCGCAGTAGGCATTTAGGGATAATAAAATAGTTAGTGAAGAGGTATGTTCTCTGCTATTTTCAATAAGCTGATGACAGTCAACATTACAATCCAGACCCTCAAAGGCACTGGGAAATCAAAGAGCCTTAGGCTCCTCAATACATTCATCCACACGAGCCTACATCTCTCAAGTATCTGATTTATCCTTTTAAATGTTCCACCTTGTGGGGACAGGGACACAGAACAGAGTTAAATGACCAAAGATCTCTGGATAAGATTGAAATGATGCTGGCTGATCATCAAATGACAGTGACACGACTTCTCTACCTTTGATTTTATCCTTCCTTTGTAATGCCCATGGACAATGTGGAGCTGTTGTTGGCCCTCACTGCTGCTGGGTGCACTGTGACAATGTCCAGGACACTGCTTAGCATCCAGAGAAGCAAAAAGGAGCTGTGCTGCTAATTCTAATTTTTAATTGAGATTCCCTTATATACCCATGGTAGCACTACTCAGGTAGTGATAAAAGCTAAATTAGAAAACCAGAATCCTGTAGACTAATTTAGTACTGTTATTATAAGATCCCAGGATCCCGTCCAGCCTAATATTTATAAATAGTTCCACTAGAAAAAAAATCACTTATGAACTTCAGCTCATTGGTAACTGCTGGACTGCAGCCTTGGTGAGTCAATTCATTTTTTTAATACTGCTCCTCCAGTGCCAAATGCTTGAAATTTGTCTTTTGTGTCCTTTTTCTACATTTACTCATGCTTTACTCGTACTAAATATCATTATATCATTTAAGATGCTCCAATTATGGAAAAAAAATCCAAGTAAAAAGTCCTTTGCAACACACATCATCTCCTCATCCTATTGCCATTAAAATGTTCAATTTTCAGAGTACCAAGCATAATTTTCTTCTCCTTACACTCTTTTTTTTGGTATCTTGTTATATTTCCATTAGAACTCTGGAAAAAGGATGTATTTCAGTGGATGATAACCAAGATTATAATATTTAATAGATGCAGCAGCTATTCTACATTTCAGAATGACTAAATTTAGTCCTACTAAGAAAGCAGAAGTTTCACATTTCTTTTAATCAGGACACTTTTTGCAGATTAACTAGCACATTACTTTTCTTTAAGGAAAGTAAGAAAGATAATTTTTTTTTTTTTGATTCTAAACATTCCATGTAATTAAGGACACAAATTATAAACAAAATGAGACGTGCACACACATAGATTGGAAAAAGCCACTTAAATGGCCAAATCACAGAAACCCTTATATAAGCTAATTTACTCTGACTTCCTGCTTTAAAATAGCACAGAAATGGGGTGCTCTCTAGGGAAGAGTGAATAACAGTTTATTTCCAGTGTGTATAAGCATCTTAGAAGTTTCCGGATGGTCACCAGACTTTACCAGTACCTTCCATGGAATGTCATAGCTTTATTTTGTGTGATTGCAGATAAAAATAGCAAAAGACCTGATTACATGGAATCTGATACCAGAAGAATGATGGCACCATGGCTGCATCCAGTCCTGCATCCTCCTTAAACAGGAAAGGTCAATGCAAGGGTACAGAAGAGCTGCAGGACTGAGTGAGCAGAAGTGGCAATTCATGTCCAGCCACCTGAAGATCAGGAACTTTCTGAGTCTAAGACATATTTTAATAGGATTTTGAAAATTTTTTCTTTCCTTTATTTGCCCCTTTTATTTTTTTTTAATTTTTGTTTTTTATTTTTCTAATCATGTAAGCATTACTGAAATTCCATGGCAATGAGTTTCACAGAGGAATTATGGACAATGTGGAAACATCACTTCTCAATTTGTTTTTAATCTTCTTCCTAATGATTTTCTTTGCTGCCCTCATTCTTTGCTCTGGTTTTTGCTGATTCAGCTTAGGTGATGACTGTCAGTATCTTTTCTCAGCCACTTCCCATTGGAAGTTCTCATTCCAGCAAACCTGCACATATACTCAGTCTGTGAACAGGTTCCATTAAAATTATCTAGTTTATTTTGGAAATGTTCATATGCAATTTTTATTGCTTGTTTACTTTTTGATCCATTTTTCCTTTGATTGTTTGCTTTAATCACGTTTTTGTTTAATCACATTCATTGTTTGCTGACAGAACACATGCAGTTCTGCTAGCAAGTGTCCCGCTGCCATAAATGACTATAGAGAAGGAAAGGAAGGGATAAGTAATAGGGACAAGGAGTGGTTGGTAACTTTTCATCCAGATCAGCAACATATTCTTAACATGAATTCACATGAATGCTCTCCAGACTTCAGGAGTCACCGTGTCATTATGGTGTCGTGTCCTTATGTCTGCCATGCCAACAAGTGGAAATTTGCATGGAACTCCTCTGGGATGGAAAAAGGAGTCTGTGAGTGTTTCTCTGCAGTTTGCTGGTTGGAAAGAACATGACAAACCTGGTCCCAGCCTGGCAGGAGGGTTATGATGTGACGCTTCCTCCACATACAGTTGTCATCCCTTCCTCACAAGTAAATGGAAACTTCTCACCTATCCTGGCCTCTGCTTTTGCTATTTTAAAATAAGATTTTGAGTTACCCATTTTTTTCTTTTTTTTTTTTTTTTTCCTCTTTTTCAATACAAGGATTTTACTTCAGCATTATCTCCACAGGCTGCAGTTACTTCATAGCCAAAAATGATAATAAATAATAGTTTACTTGCCATTGGAAAGGAAGGGTTTGTCTGTCAGCAATGAACAAGGCAACAGAAATACTCTGTGGAATCCTAACTGCCTGTTGCACCCAGACATCTTCCTTTCTTTTAAACAAAAATTGAAATAGAGGAACTGTAAAATTTATTTCAGCTGCTAGATAGAACAGTTTCTACTGGATTTAGCAGAGAACTCAATGTTCCCATCAGTGGACTCAAAATTTTTAACTCTGAGGACTTCACAGGAAGCTCTTTGCCCAGGGCACAGGGTATTGCAGGAGCTGCTCTGGAAATTGTCAGATCCTTGTTTTAAATTATCCAAAGCTTGCCAAGCCTTTGGGTATATTGCATTATCTATCTTTGGTCCATCATCCAAACTTTTGGGAATAGTGTGGGAGAATTACTTTCATTTCTGTGTAACAGAGTGTCTGGCTTGGATTTCACTTTTATTTGTGGCTGGTATTCATTTAATCATTTGAGTTTTTATAAGAGAAGATGTTGCAGGATTTATAAACTGCCAGTAAATGAGTATTTTACAAAGATTGGGACAGACATCTGATATTCAAAAAACACCAAAATATTTTTTCTTGTTGGACTGACAAAGGCACTGACAGATTTAGCAACATTTTCTCAAGTCTTTCCTCAGAAAGTACTTTGTTTTTTTCTTACTCTCATGTTTCATCTCGTGAGTTGGTGTTCCTCCTGCCAGCATCTGCTGCAACATAAATGATTATAAACCAAGATGATCTGTCAGTTGAAAACAATACTAGGACATTTAGTTTTATGTATTTTGAATAAAAACTTATCTGTTTTTACCTTTGGACAACAGAAGTCAAATTAAGGAAAAGGACGAACTAAAATTTAGAGCATTAATTAGAGTAAATAAATTCCTGCAAAATAACTTTTATTCAGAATAAACTGGCTTTTCTTTGTCTGTATCCCTGTCCCATTGAGTTAGCTACTTTTTCTAGTAAATCTTGGTTTTGTTTAGCTACTAAGTCGACAAAGCAGCAGGGTGTGCCATTTGCCCCCAGCACTGCAGTAACACCTCCTCTGCATCAGAGTTTCCCTGAGTACCTGATTAATGCCCTCATTTTTTCCACCGGCAAAATTTAAGGAGCCTGCAAGAGAAAGGAAATATGAAGGTGCTTCCTTGCTATGTTTAACAATTAGTTTGATTGCTTTCATTAGCTACTGTTGTTCACTTACTGAAAGTTGTGGTTAATACCCAGTGGTGATCCAGTAGATTCTGGAGTGGTACAAAGTACAGGAAGCCGGAGGAGTTGGCCTGTGAAGATTCCCTTTCTGCACAAGGACAGCAGGGCTGTTCAGGCAGCAAAGTGAAAGCTCATTTGTCCCTTTCCCAACACCGAGAAGCAGAAATTCAAAGAAATGAGAAGAGCTAAGACACTGTCCTCCAGTGGCAGCTGATTGCCAGGGAATTTTGGAGTCTTGCAGCCTGACAGAACTGAAAGGCAGCTTTACAGTCCCTGCCCTCTCTTCTCAACCCCATGTCAAGGCAGAACCCAACCAAAGCTCCATCCAGCCAAGGGATCAGGTTTGGTGTTGCATTAGTTTTTCTAGGCTTTCTTTTCCCATAGTTCTGTATTCAAATCTGTAAAAACGAAACTCAATGCCACTGTTTCGGGTTTTTTAAAGAGATTTCAGCATTGCTAATATCTCATTTTTATCACCAACACTGTTGTTTGAAAGTGTATCAAAACCAAAACGAAAAATGATTCCTACTTAATATGTGAAATTTGATAAATACTTCTATTTTTGTCATAAATCTCCCAAATTAAAATGTGGTTTCATTAAAAAGGTTTGTTTTCCTTAGTTTGCAGACACAAGCAGGAATTTAATGATAATAGAATACAGCTGTACTGTTAAGTCCCATATTTATTTTTGATCTTTGATCCAAGCACAATGTATGTTTTGAGCATAACTACATATAATTATAATATTTCTTTATAATATGATTTTCCAATCATCTTGAAGAAACTTCTTTGCATACAACATATTCCAAACTTCTGCCACTTTTACTTATTTATATCCTCACTGTTAAAAAAAATTATCCTTTAAATTGAAAAGGTGGGTACTATTAAGTGAGATCCTTGGAAATTTTCACATAAGACGGACTAATCCCCGGGAAGAATCCCTTCTGTATGGCCTAGCTTTTCTCTTCTCATGGCAGTTTCTGTGAGTTGTGAGATTATTCATACTCAACATTTTCCTAGATTTTCAAGAGATCTTCTTCTCAGTTATTCTGTTCTCATGTGATTGAGAAACATGGACATGAGGACTAAGAATTTTCACCCAATTTTCTGGGATAGCCTGCATTTGGTGAGCAGATCTCAGGTGGTCAGTAACCAGTATCACTGAGGGAACACTTGATGCAGTTTTCTCCACACTCGTGCCTGCACAAGCTGCACTGCAATACAACTGGGAAGCAATTAAGGCACACTCAGCTGTGCCTAGATAAAGATGATAGAAAGCCTTATTCACAAGCATTTTTCCCCTAAATAACGCCAAATTGCAGATTATTCACTCAATGCAGCGTAACAGCATTACTACTGCAATCACACATCCCCTTCTCCACATGGGATGGAACCTCCATCCTAAATCCAGACACAATTTAACGCTGTAACAGGTTCCTCAGTCTAGAAGCACTACAGAATACTGAGTGTAAATCAGTGCTGAAAAATGTCCTATATACCATTAATTACATTTTGCAGTCACTTCTTTTAGCTGCAGAGCACAACTTCCCCAAGTCCCAGTCTCCTTAAGCAGAAATTATGTGGTGTAGTCTTTCAATATAACACCCAAAATATTCTGAAGAACACACCTCATCTCATGTAAACACATGCACAGTTTAGTAATGAAATAAATAAAAAATATACATAAACTATGAGTCATAAAAACTGCAGGTGGAATGGTGGTTGTGCTTGGGGGACTCATAACTAAAAGGACAATGTTACCTGTCCAGTTTCCTGACCCCACTACTTTGCTTTAGGGCTGCCACTGTCTGCTACTGTAAAACCATCATTGTGCCACAGACAGGAACTGGGCACTTCAAAAAAACTGCTGTGGGAGCTCTTCAAGAGTGGAGGGCCATCAATCTGTATTGGTTCCTGAAAACCACATTCCAATGCAAAGAACCTTGAGGAGAAAACGCCTGTTCCTCGAACACAACATAAGGCTCTCCTTGGAACTGAGTGAGCCTCACAGAGAGAGAGAATTGAGAAGACATCAGCTTTACCCAGGGAAGGGCCCCAGGGAGGGGTCTGTCTATCCAGTTTCTAACCAGTGTTTTGTAAAAACAATCACTTGCTAAGGCAAATGATTCTTGCTTCACTCTCACATCACCCTCAAGGCACTTAAAGAGAAGACAGACGTCCCTAACAAAGAACCTTCATTAACTTGATGTTAATGCTAAATTCATTAACTTGATGTAGTTGCTGTGTTTATACCAAATACCTGCTGCTGGATCAATTTGTGTGAGGCTGCTCCCTTGTCCTCACACAACTGCTGCACCCTTGCATGTCTACAGCCAGCCAAGGAGCTGGGCCACTTAGAGCAGACAGGGACTGGAGCAATTTGCAGAATTTTGCAAATCTCCCCAGCCAGTACATATCCAACTAGCTGGTTAATTGCCTCCAGCTGTGCCTTCTTTCTGTTTCAGTTGGCAGCATGCATCCCTTATGAATTTGTTGAGAAATTAAACGCAGTTCCTTTCCTTCCTTCATCAAATCTACTCTGCTTTGAATTTTTTGCTTTATATGGCCATTTCTTGTGTCCACAGGCCAAAGGTGAGAATAAAGAGACCCATACACAAAGACCACTCACTCCACTTTGTGCACTTCTCTAGGTACAAGCCAAGTGCCCAGAGGAGGGAGATGAGCACATACAAAAGGGCTTCAGTAATTTCCTGCTGTGTTCAGATTCCCCAGCTTTGAGTTACAGTCATATCTTTCAGAATACTTTCATTTCCCCATATCTGGTTTAATTAGATTAAAATAATAAATTGTCCCGTTACTAAAGCAGTTAATATTCACTGCAACTTGAAGCAATAAATCAGTCTGGTGAATTACAGGAATGTATGGTAACCATCAGCTAAATTGTGGAAAAATCACAAGCCTTTGACCAAGTATTGTGCCTTTTATACAAGGGTCTTAAATGATTAACAAAGCCCACACTGGCTATATCCTAAAATCACAATGAACTTCAGCACCAAGGGGTGCCACCTGCTCACAATGATGCAGCAAATCACGACACAAAGTAGGCATCTCTCAGCAGCCCCAAATTTCTATCAGGTAATTTGTGTCAAGACTTAACCTACACACGTCCCGGTGTGAGCACAAAACACACCTGTCACCTGGGCTGAGGAGAGCCAGGGAAAGCACTGCCCCACATGGGGAATAAATTGGACCCTGCAGGCTGCAGGCACAAGGAACCTGCAGGATCTGGAGTCATGCTTTCCCTGAGCCATTTCTTTCCACATGGGGAAGAAAAAAGCCAGGCAGTGACAGGGAAAGAACAGCCTCTCTGCTAGAATACATTCAACCAACACTGCCAACAAAGAGGGAAAGGTTCCTAGTTTTCTGTTTGTGATTACACTGTTTTGTCATTGCTGTCAGGATGTGCCTATGCAATATGTTCCTCTCTGATGTCTTGTGCCTGTGTTTCATTTTTAGTTGAGTGGGATGTGCAGTAATTAGCCACTTATTCTCCTTGTCTATTCTCTGCATTTTGTTTCGTTTCCTTCACTCACAGGATTTTGGCAGGCCTTGGGCCTTATTGGCAACTCTTTCCCTTCTCCCCCATCTGAACCTCCTCTGTCGCTTTTCTTCTCACTGCTTGGGAGATGGCAGTTTAAATATTTGTAGACAGGAGTGAATGTGCTCATATGCTCCAAATATGGACTGTGCAATCAAATTATCATGAGTTTAGTGGAATGCTTTTCGCGATTATTTCCTCCAAAAATATAACATTCCAATTGTAAAAAATTTACAGCCAACAAAATATTGTTTGAATCAAACATATGTGGGGAAGTTGAGGGTTTTGTAATTCAAGATGGATTTCTTTTGTTCCTGTTTTTTTGTTGGGTTTTTTTTTCCTCCCCTTTCACTATTAGTTGTTGCCTTTGGGTTGATTTTTGCTTTGAGAGTGCAAGTTGCTCTCACTGACATTACCAGGATTTATACAAGAATAAAGAGTGGAAAATGAATAGCTTTCAGAATCTTCAGGTTGATGGAACAATTTCGTCTCTTCTGTTAATGCTTTACAACACTCCATGAGTTTTTATTTCATATCAGAAGTTTTACAGCTGTAGGGACGAGTTTGAAGATACCCTTTTGAGATCTTTTCCTTTGCAGGAACATTGTCAAATTAACAAAAAAAAGGGGCACAGAATCATATCCAAAACCAGCTAAGAAAAACTAATATTTTTTCATTGGCATTTTATTTTTATTTGTAGCTTTCTAAAATATATAAATATATTTTCACGTCTAATGATTGGAGCTCTCCAATTTTGCATGTGATTAGTAAAGAAATAACACTTTTATTACTGCAAGAAAATTCACAATGTAATACTTCAGAGATGTCTGAAAAATCCAGACCAGTCAATTATTCTCCTCCTGTTTTTAAAAAAGTAATTTAACTGAGGTGAGGAAATTAAGCAAGAATCTTCTTCTAGAGTCCTTTTCTCACAGTTATTGGTTTGGAAGTACACTTTATTATCAGGACCTGCTTTTTGTTTCTTTACATTCATATGAACATAAATTCAGTTGAATCAATTCAGTTGGTTCAGATGAAACCAAGGTATAAAATATATATTTGAGCATATATGCATGAATATATAATAGCATTAAATTATTTTGCTCAAACCAGAATTGGGACTACTCAGTTGGAGAAATGCTGACTGGCATTGGCTTGGCTGTGTCTCAAGAATAAAAACCAACCTGTATAGATCTGCAAAATACCAAACCTATGTTTCCTTGCTCTACTAAGATATTCCCAAATTAAGATATAAAGATGAAATGGAATTTGAAGAACTTGTCTCAGAACAGGCAGTGTTTTAGCTATGCTACCCCAGCTCACAAGGAAGGTGTCAGACATGGGATTATTCAGGAGAAATCCTGTTACTCTTGAGAGACCCAGAGCAAGGACCACGTGCTGTGCCCCTGCAGGTGAGATCAAGAGCATAGAACCCAATTGCAGGTGAACTTTATCTGCCCAGAGAGCAGTGATGGCACAAGATACGGCAGAGCAGCAATTCCTCTCGTTATAAATAAATTCCCACCAAACTAGAATGAAGATATGAAGCAGTAACACATACCTACAATAGCTAGAATTCAGCTTTATGCAGTATAAGAAAGCACTAATTGATCTCTGTAACCCTTCCTTGTACCAAGGCACTGGAGAGACCCTGCAGCTTGTCACCTGTGCTGTGGGCTGCAGTGGGGACTGACACCTGCTAACCCAGCAGAGCAGTGCAGTTACAGCAGCTGGGTCTGTACAGCTACACAGACATGGAACAATCCTGTGACAGCACTGTGCTGATCATTCCTCCCTGGGACATGGGTCAGCCTAACAAGAAACACTGCATCCATCATTTTCTGTAGTTTGACATCATTTATCCTTTAAGGTGCAGGAGAGGCTGCCTGGACACTCCAGCATTTTGAACTGCTGGTCCTTAGGGCTTGATGAAGCAGCTCTTACATTTTGCACTAATCTCTTTTCTTCCCCAGTGCTATACATTTTAAAGAGATGCCATATGGCACTTAAACAGGCAAATCATATGGTGTTTTGCCCTTTCTTTCTAATTCTGTTGGCTTTACATTTCTCAAGTTGCATTCCCAGTTGATGAACAATGTCCTTAACCTCTTGAGTGGTCCTGGACGTCCACTAGACATAGACCAACATGATACTTGTCCTGACTTCTAATATATACTGGATGTCAACAATGTTACTGCCATTCACTTCAGGAGCTGATTTGCATCTAAGCATAACATCAGGGACTCTATTGTGGCACCTAAGAGTAAACTGAAAATACAGCACAGCTGCTTCCAAGGTACTCCTGAGCGTTTGCTTCCTTGGCATCCAGTTCCCAGACAGACAGCAGTCAGAAGGCACGGCGTTAAATGGCTAAAAATACATAAGAAGGATCGAACTCTGAAACATAAAGTGCCCTTCCCATTGATAAAACCCTGTTTACATTCATTTTGCTTTCAAAAGGAGGTAAGTAACCACTGTTTCTGTAAGCCTCTTTCTATTATCTAAGGAACAAAGCCACAGGGTTTTATGAAAGTTGAAGTCCTTTATCATATGACTAATTTGTTTTTCATAAAATGGAGGGATCAGTACCATGAGGTAGTATAGCAGATCCTGACAAAATATAGAGAGGCATTTCATTTATTGGGAATATCACACATGGGCATAGATCTTTCACGGCCTCTTGTGACATAAGACAGAGCACAAAACAAATGGCAAAAGGAAAAGGTTGAATTCACAATCTCTTCTTTTTTCTCCTCAGTGTACAAAACAAGCCCATCATATGTCTTGAGAGTGAAAATGGTGCTAGTGTCCTGTCCACTTAATACTTAGCACTGTAAAATGTCACATAAAAGCATGACACCCACTTGTGCCTGTGTATGTTTATCTATAGAAACGAGACAGAAGAATACACACACAAGCATCACTTGCATAGCAAAATAATGGTAAATGCTCATCTGTAGAAATGACTGGATACAAAAGCAATTGCAAGTGTTTATGCAGTACAAACATGGAGGTGAAGTTAAAACACCTTTGAAAATCTGACCCATATTATTGGCAGTAATAAGTAAATCCTCCCTCTAAAGATAAAAGAGAAAGTGCCCTCATTATTTAGTCAGACCTTCACACCATGAAGACCCAAACACAGAGGGGTTATCAAAATGCCCTTAGAATAATAAAATCAAGCACTGACAGACCAAGAGACAAAGTTTTAAAGTGGAGGCCCCCTGACAAGGCTCTGCTTTACTCTCAGAGGCTGGCTGCTCTGATTACCACATCTGACTGCTGGCAGAGATACAATGCTGGATATTCATTAGTGGAAACTGCTGTCCTAGCAAGAACATTACTGGAATTATGTCAATTAATACCAGCTGAAAACATGTCCTACATTTTTTTTTTTTTTAATGGAAAAACCATCAAGAGATTTATAAAGTTTGAAGGTAGGGTTCTGAGGTGCAGATGGCTCCCACTGTCTGTCTGTCAGCGTGCAGGTGAGCCAGGGACCACACACTGCCCACCCTGAGCCCAGGGCTGAAACCAAGCAGAGCAGCTCAAGTGTCTCAGCCCCTGCAGCCCCATGGGAATCATGCCCCAGGATCTCAGGGGAGAGGTGAGGAACGTGGAATGGTGCAATTTAAGGCCCATTTTCTCTCCTGTCTTTAAATATAATTTCAGCATCCCTCATGACAGCAGTGACCAAATTTCTTCACTACAGGACCTGCACATTGTGGGTGTAACTGAGCAAACACAGGCTGAGGTATGACTTTAGAGTGCAAGCACTCTATGACTTTCAGTGACACTGCTGGTGGGTCGATGTGAAACCAGAAGGATCCATTTTTCAAGCAATTAAACTATGTTTCTTTATGGGCTACTGCGACTATTGTTTGATTCCAAATTACTCTGGAGACTGGTATTTAAAAATGCGATTACTTTAAACAGACATCATTAGTAATACACTGTTCACAAATATAATGGAAATAAACTAATATTTGCAGACTTAATTTGCTTTTTAAAGTTACAAATATAATTTCTTTCCCCTGAGAAAATATTAACTGTCTTCGGTCTTATTAGGGAGTGTTACCAGTCCTGTCACACCAGCTTGGGACATAAATCCAGCAAACTGTTCTCACATGATTACCTCATATTTGATAACTAACTTGGAGAATTTCAAAGGCAGCCAAATTTTCCATGTTTCATATTTAGGCATTTGAATTGGTGTCTTTTTAAATTTTATTTGAAGTTATATGCAAATTGAAACGAGACCACCTATTCCCATGTCTAAATGTAGACTTATGTGTCCTGCATCTGAGAGTCACAGACTTCACTGCATGCACTGAATTTAATCTAAAATAAAGTGTTTGTGAGAAGTATAGAGACCTTAAAGTGCTAGCAGAGGTTTTCTGGGTTTTATCTGGCATCATCTCGTATTCAAACAGTAGAGTGTAATTTAAAAATTTTTATAACCTTTCATGCTCACTTGGTCTTGGTACAAACATTAACAAAATACACAAAAATAAATAATTTGAAGATAAACAAATAGATATTTAATGCCAGAAGTTTTCAACTACTCAGTTTTGACTTTGCCCATACCAAATTAAAACTAGGCCAGGAGGTTCCCAGACACAGACATTCAATACTATTTCTATATTTATGTGTTCATCCCAATTTTGAGGAGCTGCACTTCTTAAGTTTTTCCTTGCTTACCATGGAGTTCAGTTCAAGCTCTGTTAAATCTACAAAAATCAATATTGAGTATATGTATTATGTGACAGTTCCATCTAAAACTATCTGGTGTAGAATATGGGCCAGATACAATAGAGCAGCCAAGCACATGTAATTTACCCAACAAACCTAAAGCACTCCCACATTGATTTTTGCAGTTTTGTAGCCCCTAGTCACAGAGCAGAGAAAAAATGGCTTACTCATAGAGTGTGCCAGTACTTGAGGCTACATCATGTTTGTCTTAGAGCCTCTGATTTGGATTGTCTTTTTGTTACCTTTGTTGATGGATTTTTTTAGGTCATTTAATGTGTTCTCCATTCTAAAGTGTCTACTTCTATGGCAAGAAAATAAAACGTCTTTTCTAAATTGTTCTGATCTGTTGATTACTTTTCTCAGAGTTACAGTGTACAAATGGAAAATTGCAATTTTTAACAGTTTCTAAAGGCAATTGTTTAAGCAAGTATGAATAGAAAAATATATATAAATAAGGGGATAAGCTTTCAGCAATGTATTAGTGTACTTCACAGAATAACTGGTATAAAGAAATTCCAAAATCATATCTGAGAATAGAAATACATTTTAAAGGGACATTTTAAAAATGACATGCATACTTATTTGCATAGTATAAAATATCTATGTATATGTATTATAATAATACATTTAAAATGTTTTCAAATCATAAAAGGATAGTACTGACACCTACACATATATATTTATGTGTCTTCATCCTTATTCAGGAATAATAAATTCATAGGTTCTCAATGTACATTAAAATAATATTCTATTCATGAACATCTGCTATATTAACCAATAATTTTTTTAAAAATAGAAATTCACTCATAGATTGTATCAGCATCTGGACCTAGGTGGCAGGCTACAATATATTCTCAGATTAAAAACTTGAAACCCCAACTTAATAAAAAACCCCATAGGATTTAAGCATGTTGCATGTCTAGAGCTTCTTTTCCATTTTATTTACTCATAAGTATCATTAATACCAAAGATCAGAAACCTTTGGTGTCATGTATGTCACTCTCTCTCTTCAAGTCTTTAGTAGTTGTATGCTTATCTATTTCAGTCAAATGTATTTCTTATCGAAAAAAAAGAGTGAGCAACCTGACAATACAGTGTTATCGAATTTTTTCAGCTGAGACCCACATGTCATTCAGCATTCAGACATGCTTGTGCTTGATTGATGGATGGGTTTGTGACAAATAAAACTAGGATCAAGAGCTTTGCACCTTTTCCCCCATCAGGAACCAGAGTAAAGCATAACTCTATAACAATGGTGGGATTAGGGATGCATTAGCTCTCCATCGACCAAAAACACCCATTCCCATCAATACTTTGCACTTAATAACCTGAAGCTATGATAAGAAAACAAAAGAAGGAGAAAGGGACAGGAGAAAACAAATCAATAGAAGAAGGGAATGTCTGAAAGATGCACTGTCCAAATGAAGAAAAATTTTTGCTGAATTGCTAGGGTAATGCCCCTTGACAAGAGAACAATGTACTGTCAAGGTTTATCAGCCAGGAGGCCTTTTGGCACAATGTTAAGCACAGGTTTGGCATTTGAGTGGTGGCACTTACTGTAGATGTAAAATACATAATGCCAACATGCAGATAATAACCACTCATTTTTATTTTGTGTTAGCAGTTTGGATAGCCCATAAGGGGCACAATTACTTCTCTAGGTGTCCTGAAACAGATGCTACAAGTACAAGGACTGACTCTGTCACCCTGAAGTGTACATGATCAGTACTGGGCTGACATTTCTGACTAAAACTTTGTGTACAGAATAAGATCAATTTCTACTTGCAAATACATATTTCTCTCTTTATTATTAATTTATATCTTACCTGTTCCTACAAACTAACTAGGAAGACCTGATTTAAAGGACCAATAGAATCTGTGTAGCTTCTTGTCTTGTTTAAAACTGAGCTTTGGGAACTAGCATTAAGACTTGAAGCAAAAGAAAAGTGTTCCTTAGCTTTTCTCCTCTTCAGGATTAAAGTAAGAGGAAACATATTTCTTAAAACATTTGAAGCTTAGGAAGATAATGAAGAATCAGATAAGAAACAGCTTATGGAACACAACTTAATACCGAAACTGCTCCCTGTTTGCAGGATTCGATGCTTGAACTTGCTTATGTGGGAACAACCAGGAAATAAGTTTCTCTAGAACTGTGTTTTAAGTGCTGGAGGAGGGGAGATTATTGATTTTAAGCAGGAATGTGGTTGATCAATGTTGTTGACATTCAGTCTTTTACTCAATCAGATGATTGACTCATTTTCAGGTAAGCCTCTGATATACAGGAAAATTTGTACTATCCAAGATACTAAACAATGTTATTAAAGTTCTGTTTAAATGAAAAGTAACAAAAAAGAATTTAAAGTGCTTCCTCTAGAAAAGGTATTTACAGTCCACTGATATCCACAAGATTTTACTCACTACGACAATATGCATATGTTTTAATTCACAATTGCACACATTAAATGTGTACAAAAAAGGGCTGAAAGGACTAACAGTAAAAGCCCAGGATTATACAACAGGCAATAGGTGCTGTGCTGCTCACTCTGCCATGCTCCTCCCTTGTCACATATGGAAAGTCATGGAATCTCAGCTTTCTTGTGCATTAATGATGGTTATGATTTACAACTCCAGCCGAGCCCATTCATTCCCTGATGTCACAGCCTGTTCTACAAAGCAGAACCAATAATGAATTAAAGGAAGAACCAGAAGAAACAAGCATGTTCCTACAAGTCAATACACTCTTTACAAGTTCCTTGATGACTACATGAAGTTACTGAAAGGATATAGAATTAACTAAAAAGCACTACAGTGGCTGGTACAGAAGCTGAAATGCATTCACCTGAAGTGAGATAAGGATGGCAGGCAGAGGAATATTTTCAAGACATGCTGGAGGGTACTCAGAGGAAAGAAGAGCAAGAATAACTATGAAAGGAAATAGCTAACAGTGAATTTTTCAATTCAGTGTATATGACAGGAGTAGAGTCAAATGCAGCATAACATGTAGAGAAATGAAGGATGGAAATAAATTTATAAAACATGCAAGAACTGCAAAAGTGATAAATGAGGAAGTTTTCAGACAGAAAACTTCTCTTTTTTTTACTGCTGCTCTTATCATTTTAGAGTCGTGTTGCATTACCCTGTGAAAAATGAAAAAGGTGTTGCTGTCTTGCCCACAGTTCATGGAGTAACCACCACAGTCTCTGTTATTTTGGTTTGATGGTATTTTCACTGTCAATCCACACTATCAAAGAGCCTGTAACTTACTGTGATGAACAGCCTGAATTTCAACATGTCCAAGTTACCCTAGTTCTGATAACACAAGGGATGACACAGAAGCACATCTCTCATGTCCTTAAAACCTGACTGAATATTAGAGGGTCTGTCCAAATGGAGGTGACAGAAGCCTTCAGATCTGCCAAAACCAAAAATGTTGTTATGGTGGGGGGCAGCTGAGTGACTGAATCATCACAGCATACACTTTATCTTGGCAAAAGTTATTTCAATACAACAATTTCCTATTACATATAACAGGACTCATTCTGATGAGTTCATTAGTTATAAAATGAAGTGCTAAGGGAAAATATTTTATTTCATTTAACTACACTTCTAAACTGTCTAAATGTACCACACATTGACTTCTCAAAAACCTGTTTACATTGTTACTACTGGAAGGATCCAAGTATCTGAAGTCTCTCATTCACGCACAATCTTAAAGGTAACTGCCAATAACTAAAATAAATCAAAATATATACTTGAAAAGTTCCCAAAACCAGTAACTTTTCATTCCAAAAATGAACTACATAAATTTGGCAAGCCCACATCATGTAATTCACACAAAATCAATCAGCAAATGCCTGCTTTAAGTGCAAATCTCAAAGCTATTTTAACCACAGTACAGCCCAAGCACTTGCATAATTAATTACTTATTTATTTCCTACCAGAAATAATAATGATCTGACCAAGATATCAGCAGCTTCAATCAGCCAGTTATTTCCTAACTAATTTTGGGAAGGGAGTGAATGAGCAAGATTGAATAATAAATACCCCAATTCTGCAGTGAGCTGTATGGCATGCAAGGAGGAGTGAGGAAGCTGTGTGTGTGTTCCAGGAGGATGCAGAGGCAAGAAGATATTTTGGCACAGCATGGTGATGGCACCCAGACCTCCTCCCAGTGACCAGGCTCAGCTGGGGACCATATGCTGTTTGGTGTTGTATTCTTTCATTTCTCTTCTTCCTATAATCTCAGAAGTAACTATGGATTGGAGAATAATTCCTATAGTGGTAGCTAAAGATTTTAAGCTATGGTTGCTCCTGGCATGGGAGCAGGACTTCCAGAGAATTTACTAAAATCCTACCCTTTAGGATTTTAAACGTAGAGCTACAGAATAATTTTCCTTAAAAACATAAATGACTGGGCTAGGCCAAGCTTTCTGCTCCCCAGTGGTTTCAACACCTTTTTCTTGCTGTTCAAATTTATTTGCATTTATATTTTATAAACCAGGTGAAAGATGCTACTAAATCCATGCTTTGTCTACTTGCTTAAAAAACTCATAATATTCCTCAATCTTAGCATCATTTCCCTCCAAATCTAAATATCACACCAGGCTTCCAAGACACTTGACAAAGAATTGGTTTCTAATTCTAATGATCTCTGATCAAGTTGTTGAATTATGAGAAAACCAAACCCAAAGGTTTTTCCCACACGAAATAGCATGAGTAACCCTTTTAAAAACAACACACTTGTATCAACATTGAATTCAGAAAGAGAGAATGGTGTTTTGTCATGCTTAAGCCTCAAGAAATATAAGGTCAAGTTTTGAATACTATGCTAAAAATATGCATTGATGTCATTAATGTAAATATCTGACATGATCAATGATCCATTGGGTACTTTCCCTATTGTATTTATAGGTCTGTAACTTCTGCATGACTTCAGCTCTCATGTAGGTTTCATAACCTGCAGAGCATTTACCAAAAATTAATGGGGTTTCTTCCCAGCTACTTATCTCATTCTATTTATCATTACAAGGAAATCGTTCTGAAGTCAAAACCAGCAAATTCTTTATAATTGCATAGATATGCATGGGTAATTCCTTTTTATTCAACTCTTCCCAAACGTCCCAAGAAACAATTCTGAGGAAGCTAGCAAGTCAATATATTTGTATTGAAACATTATGTGTGCAGTCTGTAAATCTGATCACTAAAATTTATTCCTTGTGATCAAAAGGTAGAATCCAAAACAACACTTGGATGGCCACAAGAAGGTCCATCAACTTATGAAGACTTGGCCAGTTAGGTCTTCAGGTCTTCATTTTGGAATCAATTTTTTTTCTTTGGTGGAACTAAATGCATATGCTCCAGAGGGTTTGCCCAACTTCTGAAGGACATGTGCCTATAATAGGCCTTTCTCATCTCTGTCTTGTTAACAAGTATATAAATAAGAGAAGGCTTCAGTAATTGGCTCAGAGTTACTAATGAATTAATTAACTCCAGTCTATTTTACCTAACCTTTAATAATAAGAATCTTTTTTTGGTCTAGCAATAGGTCTGACAGGCTGAAAAAACAGACATGCAGCAAAGCTCTTGAAAATTAATGAGAAACGAGGAAAGAATCAATGTACATTCTGCTTGCAGAGAACTGACACAAAAAAGACACAATAAACCATGAACAAACACAGTCAGTTTAAAAAATAGGTTAGAAAAAGTGGGCAAATTCAATTATAGAAGTAATTAGAAGATATAGGGCAAGGCTGCCTTTTGGGACTGTGCCAGAAAACATGAATTAATAAGAGTGAATAGAAAGCGCCCATGTAGTAATTAAGAGGCAATCACCTATGGCAATGAATACCTGAAAACAGGCTGCAAACTATTAATTCAGTGATCAAAAATATTTTTAGATGATTAATATGGCAAATTTGTTTTAAAAGACTAATTTCTGGAAAGATATCAAGACAATAGCACATTATTTGTTCCTCTGGCATTTATATAGCTAATTAAATTTTATAATTTGCAACAACATTAAGCATTATCTGCAAACAGTAAAAGCAATATTTCCTCCAATAATTCTTTATTATAGTGTCTTCAAAATCTGTGAGTTAAGACTAACTTAACTTTTTTAAAAGAAAATTCAAGTGTTCAGAGGTGATTGCTTCACTTATTTGAATGATTTTTGTTGTTGTTTATTAAAAAGACACCATGCATGAATTTTACATAATTTTCAGCTACTTTAAAACACGTACTGAAACAATTTGATTATATTTCAAAGAACTATAAACAGAATTCTTTGATACTCAAATAAGCCATCACAGATGTTAGTGCATGGGAAAGAAATATTTTTCTTCATTAGAGCATGTTCCTCTCCCTCAGATACAAAAAATGAGCAAGTTGCAGTCAAAGTGTGCAATATCAAGACAGGGAAAAAAAAGATGTAAAACTCTGCTAGCAAGTTATTTATTCTTTAGTAAATCAGGTAAGGGTTAATTTACTATCCCAATAGTAAATTTCAAGGTTTTTCATTGCCATTTCTGAGGATACTAAAAAAAACACCCAAAAGCCTTCAAAAACACCCAAAAGCCAAGGGAAAGAAAAGATTGGTGGTAAGTTTCTACACTAATACTGACCATGAAAGGTTGTTACATTCTATTGCTGCAGGAAGGAACAATCAGCCTGAGTGAGGCTAGCAACTTATACTTGTCTTGAAACATTGATTTGCATCTATTTTTTGTCTTTCTAGTATAATTTAAAATATTAAATTTTACATTTTTATGCTCCTAATTCAGAAATAGTATCAGAACTATAAACAGTATTAAAAAAGGACATAGCTACTAGAAATAGGCAAAATTATATGCAATGAATTAAAGAGACAAATTTCATGGCTCAAAAATCTCTCCTGATCTCCAACTGCTCTCACCCTCGTTTTCTCCTTAGGGAGGAGTGTAGTGTAGGAAAAGGACTAAAGGGAAAAGGACATTAAAACAATCCAAAATAAAACAGTGAGAGGAAATGAATTGAAGGAATTGAAGGAACACAATCTTAAAAAATAAACGCAATTTATCTAAAATCTAAATAATTAAGTTGCTGCTGCCATGTGTCAGGATATTTGGAGATTTAGGAAGAAACCATTCCCTCGACATGTTCTAGAGGTTTCCTGTTTCAATTAGAAAAACTTGGAAAAATTAGAAATCTTGTGAAAAATGCACAGCTTAAAACTGAGCTGTGGGAAAACATAGGTGGGGAAAACCGTGGGTGGAAGAACTTAGTGAAGTCACGGTTTTTTTTAATGTTTCAAACTGAAACACAGTTTGAGATGTTGCTGCCACACCTTTGACTCCAGGTAGCCTCCATAGGTCTCCTCATGGGCTGTTTTCTGCTACTGTGCTCAGACAGAAGACAAATAGGATTATGCCGTGTCTGGGGTACGTCAGTGGTTTATAAATCCGTTTTAAGAGCTACTCCTAAAGCATGGAATATGTGCTGAGATGCAGGGGTGTTCTTTCTGTATAGGACAGAAGTAACTGGTGTTTGGTTACAGCTCTGATTCTGAACATCCCTGCCCAGTTTTATGGAGCTGGGGCCACAGATGTGACTCCTGCTGTTATGCAAATATGACAGGAGCAAAGCCTCTGACAGGATTTGAAGCTTTCTGTCCTCCACATCCACCCGTTAACAGGAGTCATAGCATGATAGCAGCTGCTTTCCATAGATCCATCCACAGGAACACTACAGCCACACAGATCTAGCAGGGTCTTAGGTATCCATCTAATCTCCATCAGCTTTCTAACTAACTGAGACAGAGAGGGTCCTCTGGAGCCCACATCAGAACAGGATGGTTCCTAATTTAGGCGGTCTTCATGACCCACATGGAAAGATTTTTAATCTCCTTTGACTGCATAGACATGCTAAAGCATCTAATGAGACTCAACTGGACGGAGTGTCGTGTAAATACTCTAATGTGCTCTGTTTCTTAAGCACCAGCACCTGAGTTGTGCTCCTAACTTTCTGATGTTGTGACTCAGCAAGGCACTTCTTTTAGGATTTCTGCCTCATTCTTGTTTGCATGCTAGAAACTCACTGTCTCCACAGTTGTGCTAATATATCTATTTTGATACTGTAGAACAAGCTTTGGCGCTGGTCAGGATCTAGAGTTATCTCAACCTGCCCCAGCACTGGTCATATCCTTTCCAGCTTGCTGGTCCTTGTCATTGGGTCATAGAACCATAGAATGTTAAGGCCTTTGGATGGAATTTAAGAAAATGTAGTCCCACCCCCCCTGCCACGGGCAGGGACACTTCCTACTAGACCAGATTGCTCAAGGCCTTTTCCAATCCATCTTTAAACAATGCCAGGACACAATCTGGGGCATCCACAATCTCCCTGAGCAGCCTGTTCCAATGTCTCACCACTCTCACAATAAAAAATTTCTCCTGAACATCTAACTCAAATTTCCCCTTCTGATTTGTATCCATTACTCCTTGTCCTGTCACTACAGGTCCTGATGAAGGGTCCCTCTCTGACTTCCCTGTAGCCCTCTCAGATACAGGAAGGTGCTGAAATATCTCCATACAATCTTTTCTTCTCCAGGCTGAACAGCCCCAACTTTCTCAGCCTGTCTTCATAGGTCATACCCCTTGAACTCATTCTGTCATGGTGACCATTCTTGCCATCTGTCTTTCCACTTTTTCTGGCTTTACTCTGTTCTTTCTCAGCTGTGGAGGCTGAGAACTGCACAGAATATTCAAGCTGTAGGTGTACTATGGATTTATATACTGTCGTAATGATGGCTTTTATTTTATTCTCTTTTCTTAAAACTTTGGTTCAACTGTTCTTGATGTGACAGTTTTGCAGAACTATCCATTTACTTCAAGATCTCATTTCTGAGAAGTGATGGTTAGTTCTCAACCCATCACTTTTTATGTAAAGATAGAGTTATTTTTCCTGTATGCATTTGTCTCCACTGAAAGTATTTTTTTTCCCTCACTATTGCCAGCATTATAAGATCTTTCTCAATACACCATAACTGGTTCTTCTCTTAACTTTTCTGAGTAACTTGGTACCATCAGCAGATTTTGTTCCCTCATGATTCACTTTTGTATTTTCAGACCACTTATGAATATGTTGAATAGCACAGATCTCCACAGGGTTTTCAGTGATGACCTACCTCTACTGTGAGCACTGACCATTTATTTCTGTACTCTGCTTTCTATGCCAACGAGTTATTTATTGATCTGAGCATCTTCCTTTTTGTTCCAGAATATTTTATTTTCTTAAAGGCTTTTGGAAATGAACCTTGTTAAACCCCTTTTGAAAACCCAAGCAGGTGATCTCAGCTGGGTCTCCTGAGTTTTACTAGTAGATACCTTCAGAGAATTTGAGCATACAATTAGTCCAGGACTTATCTTTTAAAACTTACACACAAAACTTCACAATATGCCGTAATTATTCTGATCACACAATTTCTATTATTTATTATAATTTCTACTCATTTTCCTGGCACAGATGTCAGGTTCACTGAAATGCAGCTTCCCGGATCTGCCTGAGTGCCATTTTAAAATCTGTTGCTGTGTTAGTCAGATTTCAGTCCTCTGGCTCAAAATTATTCGAGCTAAGAAGCAGCACACCACAATCACTTGTTTCTCTCCTGAATTTCTTTAGAATTTCCAAGTGAATGTCTCTACTCCTGATGAGTTTTTATAGCTTGTTTTGTTCATTTACTCTATAAACTATTTATGGATACTTCAATTTGAAACAAATCCTAAAATGTATTCAATGAATTAGGATTCTGGGATGGGGCTCACACCAGCCTCCCCCATGGTAAGCAAGGTGCAAAAAATCCACAGCTTTTCTGCTGTGGCTTTATGTTTCCTGAATATTCCTTGCATGCCTTAAGCATCTTAGAGATTTTCTGTCAGTAATCACACTCCTGATGTGTTTGAAGAAAAAGGATATTATTAATTTTTATTCCTTAAGTTGATTTTCAACTTCTTTTGAGGACTATTTGTTAATTTACTTGTTATCTAGATTGACTCAAGGTTCTGGCTTACCATGCAGCCCTAAAAGCAATGCACCACAGGAGGTACAACTTCGTGATAGGCTTGAACTTTCCCAGGTCTGAGTTACCATCCAGCAGAAGGCCTCTTTTTGTTGTCACATGCTGGCACCAGTGCTCAGCTACGTGTGAGTTCATCAGGCTGAAAACTGGTTCTTGTAAGAAACTTCTCAACTTTCTCTGACCACACAGTCCCACAACACTTGTGCTGTCGCAGGGGGAAGGGAGGACAGAGATAAAGCTCGTGATGTAACTGGTATTTTAACGGCAGAGAATATTTAGATTGACTTGATTTTGATGCTTTATCTAGGGAGCAAACCTGGGCCATGGACAAGAAATGAGTGTGTGGGTGGGAGTGGTGAGGTAAGGACATCTAAGAATGCTGCCAAATCCATCTTCTCATCAAACTACATGCTGAGTGTAATGCAGAATTCTGACACTCAGGGGCTTAAGATAATCAATTACAATAATCAAAGTTAAGCCTTTTCTAAAGCGGTATTTAGGAAAATTTGCAGGGTGTATTTTCCCTGCCCAGTGAAGCTATGTCTTGATTTTCAGATTTATGAGTTAATTTATTGGAAGAGTAGGAGGGGAGTAAAACCAGGGACTGGGGAATGTTCAACACCATTACTAAAATACAGAAAGCTTGGGGGGTACTTAATCCCCATCCCGCATTTCTGTCATCAGCTAAACATTGTTCCCCATTGTGCACACAAGGAGAAGTGCAAAGCTGACCCAGCAGATTGAGATGAAAAGATTAGAAGCAGAAATTAAAGTCTCCTGGAGAGATTGTTCAGCTATTATACACTGATAAATTTTTCATAGATATCTTTACATTTAAAAAAATTGTATTAATCTGAACTCAGGTGCTTTAAAAACATTCCTCTGATTGTCAGTATTTCCCTCTGATTGCCTAGCAGGAACAGTCTGGTAGACAGACCCATTTGTAGTTTAGCTAAAGAAGAAGAATTACTCAAAAAGAATATAGATATTTTGACATTCAAACAATTTGCCCAGGCTACTTCTGCTTCAGTTTCTGACCTGTCCTTCATTTAGATATGGAAAGAAAGTGTGAGCTCAGGACATAAATGCCTGGTACCATGAGAACATAAAATGTCTGTGCTGAGCAAGACCAAGTGTTCCTCTGGCCAGGCACTGTCTCAATCAGCAGCCAGAAGTGAGTGCCTAGAGAAAGACAGAAGAAGAAAGAAATAACATTTTCCCAAAAAACTCTTCCAGCTTCCACCAATTTGTGTCTCAAAGACTACTCCAGCCAGATGACGTTCATGTGTATTTTTAACCTCTTTGGATTTCCCTTTTGGGAACTTGTTCAAGCTTCCCTTGAACCCATAGAAACTCTAATCTCTGACAGTACCCTGTGGCTGCTTAATTATGTTATGTTTAAAGATCTGCTTTTGCTTCTTTTCCAGCTGCCACATCTGTCATCTTGCCTTCATTTCTTGTCCTGGCAAGGACTGTGCACAAACCGCGTGAGGGAACCTCTTTGTGTATGGTGCTTTAGTCTAGATACCTTCATCATCTCTCCCAACAGTCTCCTTTTCTAGGCATACAAAGAGTCTACTTTGCTTAGTTTCTTTTTAATGGAAATCTCTCTGTTCCTGTGATCATCCTTGTTGCCCTTTTGTGAAGCTTTTGAAAAGGTAGGGGCAGGCGATATGCAAGATGTGGGTGTGCCATGTATTTATATGCTGGCATAAATATTCTGTACTTATCTTCTATCCCCTTCCTATTTATTCCTAATATTCAATGAACACCACTAACCACTAAGCAGATTCTTTCATGGCCCTGTCTTTTATCATCCCAAGATGTCATTCCTTGGTGCTAAGACAGCTGAAAGCCCATATTTGATTATTCCCAGATGCACCACTAGCACTTATCTAAGCTGAATTTCATGGGATAGTTAAGGAGTACTCATTGAGTTTCATAAGCTCCTTCAGCCAGTCCTGCTAAGTGTCCTCAGTTTTATTGTCTTGAAAATCTGGCATCATCAACAGACTGTCACCTAACCAGTCATCCTCTTTTTACTTTCCTCATGAATCAAAGGGATTTTCCTCATCTCTACGCATAACCTCCTCTTTCAAAATGAGATCCCAATATTTCTTTCTCCACAGTGCTGCTTCCTTCATTTCATCTTGACAACTCCTCACTAGAGTGACAATATCCAGTTTTGAATCTCTATATCTTTTAACACCACCCAAGTATTTTGGGCTCTGATGGATGTAACACACTAGACAAAAAGGTTCTCACATCACTTCCCTTAGAAGGATGCCAGTTGGAACTCTCCAGTTTTCTTGGCATTACACACACAGTGCAGTGCTTAGAAACCAATTCTCTTCTCGGTTCAACATCTGAGGTCAGTGACAAACACAGCTTTGAAAGAAGGGTACATTTGAATCCACTCTTCTTGTCAGATGAATAACAACAGTAAAGTGATGCATCTCTAACAAAACCCCCTAATAAAGGTTTTAAAGCATGGTGATCATGGGAATTAGCTTGAGAGAACATGCAAAGCACAATCCAACTTAATCTAATTAGGGTTTTAACACACAAAAGTTAACACCTCTCCTGGCATTTATAGTTGATAAATATTCTTCCAAAGAAAGAAAAAGGAAATTTTGAAGAGCTTTGGTATGTTTGGAACTGAAAAGTTTCACTTCCAGCACAATGTTTCTGAATATTTTAAAACAACTTATTGAGCATTTTTAGAGAAAAAAAAAAAAAATCACTGTTTGAAATGGAATGTAAATAATTAGAAATAATAGCATCTTTGATATTGTTTTTCCATAAAAAAAGTATGAAAGACAAATTTCAAACAGAAAAAGTGCTGTTTTGCTGAAGTACCTGTGTCTGCCTTTGAGGCAATTGGCAGAATGGATCAGGAACAAATTCTCTCTTTAGTCCTCATCAGCATATTTATTTTTACAACTAGACAGACCCCCTAGAGGCCTGGGCTTACTCTATCTTTCCTCTAGTCTGTGCCAACATAACAGAAACCAGCGGCACCTTTTAGCTCTCTCGATTCAGAAACTGTCATGAGGAAATTTCTAATAAGTAAGGGATGGCAAACAGCAAGGAGTATTATATTGAGGAAGTTGAAGAACTACACAATTTGGAAAGAAAAAAATCTATAGGAATAAACTGAGAAAATAACTACAGAAAGAAACAAAGAAATAACAATCAGCTGTACAACTAACACAGACAGTAAAGAAAAATTTTAAGAACTACTCTAGGAAGGGGTGAAATGGGAGTGAGGAAGAGGCCACCTCTACCATCCACATCCCCATGAAAATGCAAATATATCATCATAGACAAAGAAAAGGTCTGCCAGGGACCCTGGGTGGTCATGCTGTTTACTGTTTCTCAGCCTGTGATCAGTGGATTAGTTGAAGATCCATGCAATATGTGAGATACCAGAAGATGACTTACAAAAAATTGCAAATCCTCCATATCCTGTTGTAATTTTTTGTGGTACCCACCTACTCACACCTGACTTTTTCAAACAAAATACTATATATTGTAGGTATTAGGTACCCCTTCATCTTCAGCCTCATTTGTCACTGCCATCACCATCTTCTGCTGGCTACAAGCCTGTAGCATGGGTTTCCTACTGCTTTCAATGCTCATTCAGTGCAGTTTCATGCAACTTTCTGGTCATATCTCATTTTTGTGTCTTGATTACTTCAATTCTGTCTCTGTAGGCTCATCATACTCCCTTAGGCTTGTCATTAAAAATCTGATTCCTTTTTGAGTCTTTGGCTAAGGCTCTTGTGTTAACAAAAGATGTCTCAGTACACAGCCTGTCATCCTCTGCAATGGCACAGTTTCTGCTTGTGCCTTTGGGATCTGTTCTTTGAGAAACTGCTATCACCATGTCTTTACTAGTAATTTTTTCCCTTCTCCTTTATATGAAATGCCAATTGCTTAGATTTGTATAAGTCCCATGAAATACACTGATCCAATCTCTTATTTCTTAATGCTTGTCACATCCCACTAACAGCCAATGCTCACTCGTTCCACAGCCTACCATAAGACCCAGGACAGAAGGCTCTCAATGGCATAAAGGAATTAGGTATTTTATTCCTATTGAATTTCATCTAAGTGAAAATTGAATTGAAAATCAATGGGAACTGGGAGTATAAAACCCTGTAATATGTCTAAAAATCTCTTACAGTGAGGTTTTTCAGCTGCTTTTCCCACCCTGAGGAAGAGGGTGAGTAGAAACGCTGAGGAGGACCTGTCATGAAGAGGAAACATTTCCAGGAGCAGGCAAGCTGGTAGATCATGGCTCAGGCAATGGGCTTGACCTCATTTCTCCTCCATATAACAAAACCTCTGTAATTTTCTGTTAGTGCCCTTAGTCCAGCTCATTTCCCAGATCAACGGAGCCAGCAGTCTGTTCTCAGATACCTTTAACCACTGAGAAAGGACAAAGCAATATGCCCAAGAGTACAGCTGAAAAATGAGACCAGGAGGTCCTCAGCATGTCAGAGCAGAGACTGGCTCCTGAATGCAGTGCAAAACCTGGCAGAGTCAATCTGCAACACAGACACACACTCCTGGCCTTTAGGATGATGGTGGGTTTGCCTTTTTTTATTACTATTTATTTGGTTTTGGTTTTATGTTTTTTCCCCCTAAAACAGAGATCTCACTACCTCAGAAAACAGATGTCAAGAACAGATGTTTCCTGATGCTGTAGATATTATTTAATACCTATATATGAACTATGGTAGTTGTATGTTCTTCCCATGTCTTTATTTACGGCACAGAGTTACCTTCCACCTGAGAGCTACTAACATACTGCTTGCTTTTCTAGAAGAGCAGCAAAACCAACAACTGAGCCAAACTTCTTCAGTAGAGTGACAGAACATCAACCAACAGGCTCAAGGGCTGGAGCATTGTGGGGGTGAAGCATTAAGTTTTAATCATCATACTACTGAAATCACAGAACTGCGACACTGATGGTAGTGAGAATGGACCTGCAGTGGAGAGTTGGTCCAAAGCTCATTTTGTGGTGACAGCTGTTACTAAGAGGTGAAGTGCAATCTAAGAAGGCTGTGAAATCCAGAATGCAGTTACGAGAGTCACCACTAAAAAAAGCTGCAGCAATGTATTTATCTTCAATAAACTCCAAACACACTGCCAAAGCAGCAATCCACACCTAGAGGTAATGTCACTCAGCCCATCTCTACCTCAGCTTTTTCAAATGAAAAATGGCACTTTGAAACTTTAGTTATAGGTAAATACTTAATAGGCATAGCAGTTTTTGGAAAACACATTTGGAGGGAGAAAGGAGATCCCTTGCAAAGAACTAAAATTATCCTTGGTAGAAAAGTGTTACTTGGTAGAAAGTTAGGACAGATCTTTCTCTCTTTGAAAATCACTTCACAATTAAATTTTCTGACACTGATTTACCCTAAAAGCTCATAGTTCAACCACGTTTGTGTTAGTACTTAACCTGAAGGCCATAATATGTAACTGAAGAGTTACAAATTAAGATGGGGTAGTCCCTATTCAATGTCAAATTTTGCTGAACACAAAAAGAAATAAAGCAATGAAAACATTTAACTAAAGTGGATTTGGGGTGAGTACTGTTCAGAGTAATTTCTGGAAATCTCTTAAACTATGAGTGGTAAAAAAATTAAATTGCTCTTGTGCCTTTTTACACCAATTCTTTAGACCAAGCCAAAATCAGTCGTAGTTTTCTTTTCCTCTACACTTGAATGTAAGTTACTATTTTGTTTGATCCTCTGGTAAGTGAGCGAAATTGGCAGATATTGGTACCTGGGTAATTATTCTAGACAGTTCCTGTCTAAAGTGTCATCAGTGCATCCTTGGGGAAGGTTTTCCTTGGTAATCAAATTAGATTGTGACCTACACTGTGCTATCATCTTCCTGGTGCAATAAACAACACTATCACATCATTTCCCATATATGCTATCAAGAGATCTACAAGAGAAGCCACTAATTTGTTGTTCTATGCAGACTTTCCGTGCAAATGACCTATTATGGAATTCAACACACTGCTGACACCTTTAAAGAAAGCTCTTTCTCTTTCCAGCCAAAGAGTGCTGTTGAGTGACAGCCATCAGTCAGCTGGGAAAGAGGAGTGATAAATACAAAAACAAGAGGTACCTGATCGAAGTGGGCAGTGTGTTAATCTTGTCATCACATTTACAGTCCCCACTTCCGTATTTCCTTCCATTAATACAGCCAGGGAGTATTTAACTGCTGAGTGGAATATTCTGCTATCATGTGCCTAAAGCCACCTTCAGGGATTCCCATAGTACCCGTGTGCAGAGGCTGACAGAATGAAGGAAAAATGACAACAGAAACTTGGAATGTGTATTTGTAATGTTTCACATGCTCACGCAAAGGTTAGGTCTCACATTTACTTTTTTTCCAACTACAAAAGACAACATCCCAAATACACAGTTATCCAAGCATAAACCAGAAACTGCTGACTCTCAGGAAAACAAAAACTCTCACAAACAAAACACTATGGTTATGGTTGAATGCTCGATGTTCCTATTACTTTGTCAACTGCTTGCCGTGCTATCTAACTGTACTGCATTTTGGTTTTGAACAAGGTTTGAGTGAGTCCTGTCTTCATATATTCAGCAAAGATACCAGATTTCCTGGAAATAATAGTCTATAGTTTTTATTTGGCATAAGTGTCTCTCCTAAACTTCAACCCAACTTCTATCAGATTTTTGCTTACTCTTAGGATAGCAGAAAATATCAACTACAGACTCACTGTTAGCCTTTGAAAGTGCCTGACTTCTTTGTTATTTTTGAATTAAATTTTTTGTTTTATTATTAATTTTTATCTTACAATACCAGATATTTTAAAAGTTTACATATATGTAATCATTCATTAAATCTTAGTAACATCAAGAGAGACTATTTTTATGATGACTGTATTATGGAGCTTAACAAATTCCATTTTACTGTAACATAAACAGAATTTGTGTAACAATTTATTTTGGAAAATGCCAGGTAGATAAAAACAAAGGTCAAAAGTCATAGTGGATAATAGCTGATGGTTTTGATAATGCTAATTATATATTACTAAAGAATAAAGGTAGAAAGGGAAATATGAGCATTAAAAGAAAGATAAACATCCCAGTGCTGAATTTAAAATGAAAAAAAGAAAAAAAACCCCTTTAAATGTCTTTGTAGCTCACTGTCACACACCGAAGACATAATGAAGCCTGAATTAAAAATGTCAGTTTCTGTGAATGTTGATAACTTGGTTCTTTGTTGTACAAGTCAAAATGTGTCTGTTTGATGGGTTAAAATGACAGTCTGCAAATGGGAGAAGCTAGAGCTAAAAAAAGAAGACCCCCCCACTTCCCAAAAGACTTATAAAAAGTAGGCCCGTAATGCAGTACTTTAAGGAGAAGACCTGTAGGGTAGAAGAGTCAGTATCTTTACAAAGTAACCAAGCAGCACTAAAAGGCAATGTCCATGGCCAATCAAAACTATTTCTCTAGCTGCTGGGGCTCTTGCATCTCTGTCTTCACACTAGACTGGAAACCCTTTGTACTAATTGCCAGACTGTACCAGATTTTCTGGTTCAGTTCCATCCCATAATTGACCGACAATGATGGGCAAGGAAGGGGAAAAATTCAGGCTCACCACTGCAAGCAGAGGGTCAGAAATGGTTTCATAGGGAGCACATCACTGCTTGGCACTAAATGCAGGGTTAAGCAAGCATCATCTGTACTTTCTTCTAATTCCTGGGTTAAAAGGGGGATGGGGAAAACATTCACACTGCAGCAGGGCAAAGAGAGCATTTTAAAAGCTGGCATAGCTTCTGCAAAAATCTTCCACAGAGACAAGAAAATGCCTGGAGGATTTTTGGAAGTTGGTCTCTGATCTCAATATCAGTGCGTTACTTATATTAAAATAAATAAGGCAATTCAAAGATTCCATTTCTCCATTAAAAGAAAACATCCTCCCACATTTACAGTAAAGGTATTTGCCCACAAAGTTGTTTCTCCAAGAAAATAAAATAATTCACAAATTTATGCGCTGAAAAGATCCAAATATTAGTGCATACATAGAAAATAATTTTCATTTAAAAAGATAGAAATATTTAACATAAAATGCATATATTTAACCTTTAACAGACACTTTTAAGTTCACAAATAAATACATACTGTACATCTAATCTAGTTCACCACAGCTTATACATCTGTAAATTTTTACTGTTGTAGGGTCTTTTGCTTACTATTGAATTGCTTTAATAAACCTAGGAAAAACTTATTTGAAGAAGAAAAAACACAGATTCTATCAGAAATTTGACTAATGACAGAATCTTTCTGATCATGAATCTTATTTACTCTCAATTGTTCTCCGCCCACTTTATTTCAAGCAAACAGCACCCCCAATAGCATTTCCACAAAACATTAAGACAGTTCTGAGACCAAAGTAAAAAAGAATGAGAAAAGAAAGAAAGAAAGAAAAAAAAAAAAGAAAAAAATTAGTACTCATGGCAAAGCAGTTCCAAACCATACGATTGCCTGTGCTACATTTCCATGCCCTGGAAATATCCTGATCACAGGTCAAACACTTTCCCCTATACTCTTCCCCTGTCTTTGAAGGATACTTATTTGCAGAGTACCTGCTCTCACACACCTCATTGTGCAGGTACCACTCTCCTCACTTTCAGCAGTTAGTTACAATTCAGTTTCTATAGAAGGAAATTCCATTCAATTCCATCCTCCCTCTAACCCCACCACCTATCAGTCCAAGAATGATTATTTTTCCTGTTAAGCTGAAACCTGCTCCCCCTCTCCACGAGCTCCAAATGAGTGATAAGCTGCGAAGTTTCAGAACTAGGCCAATAAAGTTAGCACCTTAAAGCACAGACAGCAGAGGACTTCAGCAAAATCTTACCTTTCAAACCCTGAACAGAGCTGTCTTTTATGAGGCCTATGCAGCTGACAGGTCCTGGGACTTTCTCAAGCACAGGACCCATACAGGTGAAATTCTAATAGGTGGTAAACACCTGAGAACTGGACAAGAAGACTACAAGAAAAAAGAAATCAAATGAGTAAAATGTCTTCCCAGAGCCACAGTCAGCTCTTGTGCATGGGGAGTTACGAATGCACTGGCTATAGACTTTTGTCCAAAGCTGTAGGTTTTTTTTTTTTTTTTTTTTTTTTTTTTTTTAGTGAAGCTAGATTAGTTCATACAAAACTCAACAATACAGCACTGAAACCCATTGTTGATATTCAACATTTTTCACATAGCGGAACAGAATAGACAATACGGTATCTAGGAAACCATGGGCTGGATTACAAACTGATGATATCTCATCCTTCTGGAGGGCCTGTAAACCTTTTTATTACCTACCACAGAAGGGGGGAAGAAAATCCGAAACAAAACACCACAGCATAAACCACCCCGTATTGATAATGTTTGAACTCTTTTCATAAATAAATGAATTTAATCTTTTTCCTAATTCTGTCCTAAGCTCACCCCCCCCAATATGCATACATAATGAAACACTTGCCTTTCACACTGCTTAAATAACTGTTAAATGCACAGCGTTCATGCCAGTCTGTGCCATGAGGCTCATTTTAAAAACAACTTCCACGTTATATATGTAAAAATAGCCCTATACCTGGCCTCATAATATATCTTACACTTTGCAACTTGTATATAATAATGCCTCTCATTCTGTAACAATACAGATCATATTTTCCTTTCACACAAACTTAAAGCTGCAGTTCCTATTGGGCATATAAGAATATTTTAAATAATTCAGCTGCCTGCTAATTTTTTACAAAAAATCTTCTGTTTTCAAACCTTCATTTAAACAGTCCCTGTACTTGCATCACGTCACATCTCCAGCTTTCACCATGCTCAGTTCAGAGATCCTTCAGTGTAAACTCCACTTCGTCTATTTTTGCAGCACTTATACTGTGCGGAAAAGAAAATAAACACAGTATTTATAGGAGATCCATTTACCCTTGCACCGATTATTTTTATGTTTCAACCTCACTCCTTTTCCTCAGACTCCAGTTCCCGTATTTTCCTTAAAACCCCAAATAGTCTAGGTAGCCACAGAAGTGATTGTTCCTACCAGTTTCTTTTCATCACTTCTGCAATTGACCAATTGACAACTGATTGATGGTTATCTTTTCACTTCCACAATGAAAGAAATTACCATCACTATAGCTATGTACAGTAAATGCCTCCAGAGTAAATTACATGATTCTAAAATTCTCCTTAGCTCACTTAGTAAAACATCAACACAAAAAGTTTCTTTTTTGCCTCTCTTCCTGTACTGCAGATTTGGCCTTTCCTGTCAGCTTCAGAAAAGAACTTGACAGCTTCTTTAAAAAGAGGAGTATAAAAGAACTTGAATAAGGGATGGCACAGGGCCGGGCTAAGGCTTCCATTCTCTGCAAGTGGCTATTCTTTGCACTGAAAAAAAAATTAGGCATGTGAGCACAGATAAGCCACATAAGAATACCCCAAAGAATATTCCCAGTGACCTTGAGATTTTGCTGCAATTCCATATCCATTCTCTGCTGGAACAGCTTCATGAATTCTGAACTTCAGAATGACTAACTTATTTCCAGAATGTGCAGTTTATTCCTTGTGGGGAGAAAAAACACTCCCACAAAATTAGGAGAGGAAAGAATTTGCCCCTACAAAATACAATAAATTTGTCCTTGGATTTTTGTAATAGTTCAGATGTATTGGTAAGAATTTGGCTCCATTCCCTTCGCTGGTTTTAGTGATGTTGAGATGGAAGAGAGATGCAATTCTAGCTAAAACCAAACACCCTTCTTAATTTTGTAAGAATTTTTAGCTCCTGAATGGAAATAGAGTGAAAACTTTTGATTGCTGTACAATTAAGGGAAGTTTTCAGAACATTAAATATACCACTGAGAAACACTGAGAATGATTTATTTGGTTTTGTTCCTTCTTGGAGAGCACTCTAAAACTGAAACTAAAATAAACTCATTATAGCTCATTATTTAAATAAACACCGAAGGAGAAATGTAACTCTACTTTGGTGTGGCCAAAAGATTTAGTAATTTTATAAAAACCTGTTTAGTTTGCAATAAAAGATACAACTGCTCATAGATCCTCTTCAGTTCAAGTTACAGACTTTTAAAAGTTCTATTACTTTCTGCAGGTGGATAATCTCTGAGTTTTTCACACTTCAGACCAGCACTATTACTAGTTTTTAACTCTAGGCTTCCTTGTGTTTTCATTTGCAGTAAACATCACAGTGTGTCTTCAAATCTCCTTCACTAATTTATTCAGGAAAGGAGTTCTCTGGGAATTTATGTTATGCCACCTTGGAAGGATCCTTCTGAGAGGTGGGGCCGTGATGGAGGATTCACTCCAGATCTAAATAAGATACAGGGCAGATGAAATGCTTCTCAAACATTCTTTTCAGTTTGTTTATCCCCTCTGAATCTATCAGCAATATTAGTTCTGGATACCTCTACCCTGTAGTGGTTTCCAAAAGAGAGGGGCAAACAAGAATCAGAAGAGATTTGATCTGAAATTCCCATACTCCATCAAAAGACCAAAGCTCAACCAAAAGATGACTAACCATGGTCTGCAATTACCTACTACTGAAAAGATTTCTGAGTGTAAAGGATCTTTTATTATGAGGGAAAGAAAGGTATAAGAAATTACAGAAGATAATGCATTGCAGTTGTTTTATTAGAGGACTAGCGAGGAAATTGATGTAAAATTCATATTGTTCATTTCTTTCATTATTGTTACTTTTCCAAAGAATTCTATGCCCATGTACCAATATCCAGGGAGAAATAGCTGGTATTAAAATCAGTAAATTACAGAGTTAGTGTACTGCTGTGCTAACTAGATGAAAGGAGGATGGCTGCTATTAATGTACATAAATATGATTTGAAAAGGGACAATAGAGAATAAAAAAGGAAATACATCAGGCTCATCTTTAGTTAATTTAAAACTACATTTTAAACAATTAACTGCAATTATAATACAAATTTGTGCTGGAAAGAATTGTACCAAAAATAGGCTACAACTATCTTAAAATACATTTTGTTAGATTAATAATTCTTTCTAGGAAACAACTTTGTCCTATACATTTGTTCTTAAATATTTCAAGTAGTCATATTTCCCAGCCCAATTATCTTTTCAGAGGCTGAAAAAGGCTCTGATAAGCAATTATAAGACAAATCTTTTCCCCAAATATTTACTTGCAATATTAATTGAGCAATTTAACCTATGAGATTAGATGTTAATATTTTTGAAGCAATATAATATTCTTGCTTCCCAGCAAGAAAACAACTTAATGATGCAAGAAAGGAAAGATACAACTGATTTTCACCCAAGCAAACTTTAAACTAGAGGCCTTCAAAGCTATTCTGTGCTGTTACACACATGCATTTAAACTCAGGTTTTTCCTGACCTGCATGATGGCTTGAATATTTAAACAAGAAAAAGCAGAATTGAATTAAGTTTTTACTTTTGCAAGTCTGATTGCCAATTCTTTCTAACAGCAAGACTCATTTCAAGCCATTTTTTTCATCACAAGATGTCAAGAGGACAGCTTTTCTATGATGCATGACATGGGTTACTCACTTGAAGGTGAAAGGAAATTTGAAGAGTAACCTTCAAATCCTATTATGTCATAACTACTTCCCAGGAGAGGTGAAGGAGACAGAAGGGACCATGAGTATAAAACCACCTCTTTTTTCATTCTCTTGTCTCTGGGCACAGGCTTTTAAGTATTTGTATAATATAGGATCTCTGCCTTTTTGTTGCCAAGCATTCATAGTAAGTACTCCACAACATAACAAGAGTTTTGAATAGAAGCCAGAAAACCATCTATCACTTCTGTTTTCTTCCAGGTTGCTTCACTGGTTTTTATGACTGATCTGAACCATATTCATGTTCTATAAAGCACCTAGTTCTTGTACATCAACTAAAAGGAGGAAAAAAATGGAAAAGCTTTATTAGACCAAAATTTAGTTTGGGATTCATTTAGACAATTCAAGGATTGGTAATTTTCAAGACAACCATTACTTGTGAAGAGAAGTGATGCAGGAATAGCAAATATTTTAACTGCATCTTTGTGGAGTAGATAAATAAGTTGTAAAATGATGCTCCTAGAAGGATACCAGCAAACTCTTTCATGTCAAAGGGATAACTGCCCAACAACAGAGCTTTCTATAAAGAAGCTTTGAGAAGCCAAGGCATCACTCTGCAAATACTAAGGATTTTGTTATGAATGCTATTATAAGAGATTCTATCAATCTAAATAAACCCTTTTTATAACACCCATCAATATGATTTTTGAATGCTTTATAGGCATCAATCAATATGATAGAGACTAGTGGAAAGACTCTCAATATAATCTCCTACAAAGCCCTGTGAAGTTCAGACAGTAGTCATAGCTCTTATTTTAATGTGAACTAATTTTTAATCATAGTGAAGTACTTGAAAATTAACATATCCTTAAACTCACTTCTCTGTGTCACCATCTCCATCAAACCTAGTGTGTTTATTCTGCTCCTTCTCTCTGCTGTGTTTGAGAGTCTGAACAAAGGCAGCATGTGGAGAGAGGAGTTACCAGTGACAACAGTAAATAAAGAAGAGAGAGAATGTCTTCAGGATTGCAGCTTGTCTGGACAGTTCACCAGCCCCTGGGTTTACTGCTTTCAGGGAAGGCAGCACTGGTGATATTTAACATGATAGTCCATATTGGGTGTCATGACTTAATACAGGTTCACAAATAGTGACATGGGCTTTGCTACACAGATACTGAAGTCAAGGACTATTAGACAGAGAGAGGACTCGAGTTCAGTGTAATTCCAAGGTGTTGCTAGTTTAGATGTTGAGACCTGGGTTAGAGGGGTGGACAAAAGTATTTTCAACCACCAGGCCTTCAGAATTCCTTCTGAACATCAGTTTGGAATGTGCCACTTCCCCTTAATAGGAGAACAACTGTCTTTGGGACCAGCAACCCTAAATTTTTTGGTTTTGAGTGACATCATTATTAAGAAACCCACTAGAAACAGCAGGAGGTAGTGAGCACTGACACTGCTCCTTACAAAGAAGACCACGAAGGGCCAAGCACTGAGCAGCAACAATCTGAACACCAAAGCTGACCTGAGCACTTGGTGGGTTTGTTCTTCAGAATAATCTATTAAAAAAACCCTGAACAACCAGGAGCAGAACAACAAGTTCAGAGCCTCAGAATGTACTTTCTAATGGGGAACAGGACTTCTCTGATGCACCAAAGGAGGAGGAACATAAATGTATAGAAGCAGAAAACCTATTTCCATCTAATCTCTGAAACTCCAGAGCAAGCTCATGTGAGCTCTGACTCAGAGGACATGCATGTTGAGGAGGAGCACAGCTACAGCAGCATAACAAACAAGACAGAACAATGTAGGGAACCAGAACAACTGAACATTCTGCCAGTGGAATTTATCCAGGAACACAGAGCAGCAAGGACAAAAGCTGGAGAGTTGGAGGCAACACTCTGTAAAGAGAAGCTGCATGACCATTGAGTACACAAGCAACATATGTGACCTGAATACCTGAATGTAACCAGCAGCCATTCCCAAGACAGGGCTTTCCAAAAAGAACAAAAACCAGAACAAGATCACATGAACTTTGAACTTTTCAAAAAAGAAGGGTTTTGTGGAAGTGCCAAATGAAGAGAAGTGTTAGCCAGCGGAATCACAGAATCACCCTCTGTGAGTCCTGAGTGTTAAAGACAGAAAGAAGGTCCCATCTATGAAAAAAGAGATGACTAACAAGAGAGTCATCTGCAGCTTTGGAAAAAGAAATAAAACATAGTAAGTAATTCTGATGAAATACAAATTATTTGAAAAATCACAGAAGTACAATGGTGAGAGGATGGAAAATAAAATAAATTGCAACCAGTAATTTCACCATATTTCACCATGTGATTATATTCTTTCCTTGAGCATTGAGACCCAGTATTAACAAATCCATACTGCAGGCTTTAGGTGGGGATGTGTTTGTACTCTACATAATTAAAATGGCTTATTTAAAATTAATTGCACAAAAAAGTGATCTGGTTTTACTGACCAACTAAGAATTCAATTTCTCTCAATTAAGAGTGTATATGCAATTTAAAACCTAAAATTAGACACTTTAATCCATATTTAAGAACCAAATAAGCAGCATGGGGTCTGTGAAAAGCAAGCTCTTAAACCACTCAATATTACTTATAAAGACTTCCACAGGAATGAAGAGAAGTAATATGCTGATATTGCTGAATGTAGAAATGGAGACCTGAGGTTTGATCCAGCACCTCAGGAATCAGGGACTTTGTCGTTCACAGATACATAGACAAGGTGATCTCCTGTGCACTCCTTGCTCTTTGCTTTAGAGTCAAAAAATGGCAAAAGGACAGCAGAACACAGAGGTCTTCCCTGACTGTGATAATTTATCAAAAGGATGAACCATTTCCCTGTAAGTTGTCCTGCAGTGACTGAGAACGTGAGGATTTGCACTGTGCTCACAATCCATGGGACAGTTATACACAACTGCACATTCTGTAAAGCAAAATGATAAAAAATTTTTTTGTCGCATATTTTGAAAATTAAATTTTATACAGTTAATACCATAACTGTATAAAATTACATTCCAATTGAATGCTAACCCAGTCATCTGATAGTGGCAAAATACAGGTGAAGAAAAGGTGACGTGTGCTTTTAGAAAAGATGAAAATATCTGCTGTAAAAGCGCTGTAACCTTGTATCTCCTAAACACATATATTACTAAATTATTGAATAATCTAATGCACAGTTTCCTTTACACAGCTGAAGCAATTCACACAGCTTGGTATGCAAAACAAACAAACAAACAGAAAAGATAGAGCATGATTTGACATTTTCACACGCTTGGCATTGAAAGAGAGCTCATTTGGTTTTTTTCAGGAGTATTTTGCATTCTTGGAGTACACCAGCAGTAGCTACAATGTGTGATGTAAGTGTATCATAGAATGTGTTTATTACAGCCATTTCTCTGTAGCTGCTACAAGGGAACCCCTTTGAGGCTAGATAAAAGTTTGCCAAAAATAATATTCAAATATCCTTTTAATCAAAACAAGATAAAGAGGAGATTAGTGCCACCAGTGTCAACACCACCACTTCCAAAACATATGCTCAAATAAAACATGAAAGCTTTAGGGGATTGGTTTTGCAAGCTTCAGTAGCTCACACTTCCTCTCTCTTCCAACTCTATGTATTATTAAAATGCATCAGCTGATGATGTGTGTTAATGACAAGCTCCATCCTCAAAGGGGTCTAATTCATTAAAGTGGATGATCACACTGTAATTCTCAGAATTGAAAACAAAATATTTATTTAGATTATTAATTATGAATTTTATTTCAATTCAAAAGCTTAGATGCTTTTAATGCCATTTAAAAAAAAAACAGTGAAAAAGTATATTGCAAGGAAAAACTCCACATAAATATCAAGAAAAAAATTAATTCCTGACAAAACAGCAAGAGGGTTTTTCTCCATAAAATATCATTTTTTCATGACTACGATACCTGGTAAAGATTGAATCTTTTCTTTAACTCTAAATCTTGCTGTTCTTCCTCCTCTCCTTTCCCCTCCCTGGAATAATGATTATAAATTGCATTTTTTTTCTTTTACTTACTACTTGTTTAACTTCCAAATTTTTGGAGAGTGTGTAGGGCATTCATCTGTCATCAAAATGATACCTACTGATTTTTTATTTAAAATGTAGAAATTTATATTCTTGCTCTGCTTTGGCAAAATTTAATCTGTACAAAATCTAAGGACTGGATCTAGAAATTTCTAATTAAAAAAGCTCAGTTTCTGATTTGTTGTGGGAAAGCAATCTGACAAGAGAGAGAGAGACATTAATTCAACTCAGTGCTTGGTGAAGTTAATGGGAGCTGATTTATCAAGTGTATCTTTCCTGTCTATCATCACTAGAGGAATTTCACCAAAAAATGCCAGTTTGGCCCAAAATACGCATTGGATGGTTGTGTGGGATGGATTTGGCCACCAAGGGCTGCCAATAAAAATTAAACCAACATGAAAATACAGAGAGCATTGGGCATGCAAACATCCTTAAAACTCACAGCTAACTGTTGAACCAGGCATGTGTGGCAGTCAGGGACTGTGTCTTTTGCATCCATGAAATCCTATAAATCCTATAGATCCTGTATATCACAGGTTTTCCTGGGGAATTCATCCAGGACCTTGGGGAGCCCCTGTGCTGTGTTGAGCTGTTTGACACAGCTCCCACACAGCTGCTGCCCTCGGCCAGGCAGCATCCAGGGGCTGCACACAACCTGAGCTTAGAAGCAGGAGAAGAAGGTATCATTAGCAGAAATCCCCAGCAAAGCAAATGGATTACTGAAAAACAGGGATGGAATGTAAGCCCAGGGATCTCGTCTAAGCATCTTCCTCAGGACAAAGCTGCCATCCCCTCCCAGGTAGTTCTCTCCAGTGGAGCCCCTCACCGAGCTGCACTGCATCACTGCTCCACATTTGCCACTGTCATTTTTTTGCTCCACAGATCCAGAGTGCAGGTGTTCCACAGTGGGTCTGTGGTGGCACTAGGAAAGACCATCCCTGGGGGGCCATGCTGCAGAGCCACATTTGGGGCCATTCTCCAGGAATGGGTGCCAACAACATGCAGCTGAAACTGGGAGCACCAGTCACACCGACTGCTCCCATGCTCCAGGTGAATGCAATGCTGAAAAACACAGGCACGTGAAAGCAAAACTAGAATATTACACAAATTTAAGTGCACAAAAGTTCGTGTTTGGCCTGCTCTGCATTTCCATGAGAACACAGATTTTGGGCACACTTAGATAATTTCAACAGAAGCTTCCTGTCAGGTGTCTGTGACCTCAGTAGCATTTAGATGAACACCTCTCCCTTTTGAAATAAAGAGGCATCCATTGGTGGAGTGATTCAAGATGGTATTTGATGTAGAAAAAGCTGCACTCTTTAAAAACAGCCATTACAGACACCTTACTCTTGAAATTTGGGATTCAAGAGAGAAGTGTTTTAGACCACGCGTAGCAAAAATAAACACTTCAAAGAAGTTTACCATATTCTCAGAAATCTCTACTGAATTCATACATATTTACTGAATAAGCAGAACACTTTAAGCTACTTTATTCTTCCTGTGATCATTACCAATTTGTTACTAAGAGCTTCCAAGGCAATAGTACAAAATACCTAATGCCTGTACTAAATATATTCTGAAATTCTGAAAAAGTCATTTTAACTAATAGAGTACATAGAGAAAAGCACAGTATTTGAATACGTCTTCTAATTTTCACTGAATTTGCAACAAAAAGTTAACTAGGTTAGCCACATTACTAAGTGTGTGCAAAAGAGATGAATTCCAATGGCTTTTAGTTGCACAAACAGTGCCATGGGATATAAGACTTTCTTGAAGGTTTTGAAATATGATCTTTCCACTATTTAGTAATCATGCCCATAAAACTTGCTTGTATTAAAGTATGAAACTGATTCTAATGTGGCTTTCCAGCCAGGAATTATCCACCATTAAGGTAATTACTAGGGGAGAACTAAATTCACATTAAACTCCCTGACATATTATGTCAAGAAAGTCACAGAAAAACTCTTGTTTACTTATATACTACTATATACTCTTTTCAAGCTTGTTTTTCATATCACCAGCATTAGCACAAAATGCAATTATTAGAAAAAGCTCAAAGCACAAAGCTGCTTTTTGAAGAGCACAATTAAAGTAAACCAGACATAGCTCCAGAGCTGCAATAGAAGGGCAGAGACAAATTAGTGTTTTAAGGAGGAAGGTGGAAAAGGTACTTCACTGCAAAGCAGGGCAACAGTGAAACTGTGCATCAATGGCAACAAATTAAACTCAGAGTACACATGACAATTTATTTACTATAAAGGTAATGATTTATTGTGCAACACCCCTGAGTTCTAGTTCATCCTCACACAGTTAAATTACAATTTCCTTCCTATGGTGAATACACACAACTCATAGTTATTTGTTTGTAGGATAAGATCACATATCATCAAAACCATAGCAGGCCATTCATTACCAAATGTCTGTGAAAATGCCTCTATAACCTGGTAAGTCTGGCTAAGCAGCACGAGAGGCTAAACCCCACATTATATCAGGCAAACATATCTGTGTGTACATAAAGCCTTAAATAGTTCCCAAAAGCTGTGCTCCATGAGTGCTCCTCAGCTTGTATTTACCATGCAGAAGATGGTATCTTAAATGTAAACAGTGTGCACTGCTCGGGTTTGGGGCTGAGTTAATGGTGGTTGTTTGCACAGGATAAACCATCTCATTCTTCCTGTAAGATGCTTCCAACAAAAGATTTAAGAGTCTTTATTTTCCTCTCAAGCACTGAGTAGCCAGATGGAAACCAGACCAAAAACCTTCACCAGAGGCTTCTGATTTAACCATGCTACTGATGCACCTCAGGGTTTTAGCGTATATTTAGGAAAGATATCAAATCCTGACAACTTCTCAGCCCTTTGGTGAGGTTAAGTTAGCAACTCTTCCAGGGAAAATAAATTTTTGCCCTCATGGTGGAAGAGAGAAACTGGAAAATAGAAACCCATCGGACAGGGCAAAAGTACAAGCTATTGTGAAAATTTCGTTTTGTTATTAAATTGAAATTTCAGTTTTTGAGAATCATAAGGAACGTTTCCAACTTTTTCACCTTGGGCTGGCTTTACCACCAACTTTCATATACAGAAGATATGTAAACAGTATAGTTGTGTAAGCAGATAGCCAGATATTCCACCACACCCCCCTAACCCAGTGTAAAACTAGAAAAGAATTGCTTTTACATAAATTTTCCTGAAGAAAGTTATTCACTCACAAACACTGCTTTTAATCTAAATATAGATTTTCTTTTGGAAGAAATGCAGTATTTATTGTGAAAAAAAAAAGTTTAGAAAATTATTTTTATATCTTAACTGGAGTTAAACTTAACTAGAATTTAGTAGCCAGTCAGAGTTTTATAGCCAGTTTTAGTTTCCTTATTGAGAGTGCAACCCAGTGTGGAAGTGCAAACAAAATATTTGGTTTTCAGTGCTTTCCAGTACTTTCAGTACTTGCAATTTTTAATTACAAAATTCATATAAAATCTTTTCTTAATTATTTTGCAGCAGGTGTACAATGAATTTAACTCACAAAAATGAGTACTTGGCTAAGTTGCATGTCTAACTAGTGCACTGGGGATTTTGAATTTCTTTCAGTTATCCATGACCTAAATAATGTTATGCTGGTGTGCACAGTTTGAATGAGAAGAACTGCACAAATATTTAACAGACTTGAGAAACCATGAAACCAATCACTTACTTATATCTTATTTTATAAATTTATTTAGTATACAAGATAATGAAAAAAAAAGAATTAAATTTTCTATTTATAATTATGCTGTCATTAAGTGGCAAAAGCTACAGTTGAATCAAGATTTTCCTTCATTTAGTAGACATATTTAAAAGTATGCTTGGATATTTTGATATTAAAAAAATAAATTAATTTCTAAAAGTTATAGTTTTGTTACTCTACTGCAATATTCATCATTGATAAAATCATTACAAATCCAATACCAAAATAATGGTTATTACAGTTATACACATCTCATACATTTAATGTAACTGTTTCAAAGCACTTTCCAAAAAACAAGTTTAACAAAACACTCATCAGAGGAAAATTTAATTTTAACCATCTCAAAATGAGGCAAAAGTTTGCCCCAGGTCGAACAAGAACAGAGAAGAGAATCCAGAATTCCTGGCTCTCCATCTTTTCATACATTTATGAATCTACATTAATTTATTGGGAAACACATTTAAAAGAAGGTCTGCCCTACAGTGATGGTGTTAGCACTAAAAAGCTCAAGAGATAACATAGACCCCTAAATTCTATGTACCATCTCCAAAACTTCTGTGGTTCCCAAACTAAAGCCATGCCCAACTCAGGGCAGTGCAAACTAAAACAGAGATGCAATCCTTTATATCCCTGTGGCCATGAGTATGAGATATACCAGTGCAAAGAAATGTTACAGCTATTTGGACATGAATTTCTGTGTCATATTTACTCTGTTTCCAGAAATCACTGCCCGTCAGCACGAGCCATTGAAATTCAGGAAGAAACCAAACATTTCCTTCATGTCAAAAACAAGAGAGCTTCTATCCCTAGCAATTAAAAAATGGAAGTGCACGTCCTGACATGAGTTTTAATTACTGTATGAAGGCAACTGACCTTTTTCCAGACAGTTCAGGGGCAACTGTATGAAGGACCCATTTCCCATGAAAACAGCCTCCAAAGATTTCATCAGACAAAATGATAATGAGCTAGTGCAGTTGAAATGAGCTGATTAGTTTTTCCCCCCAGCTGCTGTTCAATTAATGAACCACTTTTTAAAATTTTGAAATGAAGTTCACTAGTCATCTATTTTTATTTTCTTAAATTGAAAACTGATAAATTAATTCAGACACTTGGTGACACAAACAAAAATCGTCTGAATTTCAGATCTTGAAGAAGTGTAAGGAATTTGAAAAAAAAGGTAGTTTTAAAAGCAGTGTGAATATTTAGCAGTAAATATTCCTAAAGAACTGTTAAAATACAGATGATTGAAGTAGCAGCCAAAAAAGGGAGGTAAATGACTCTTAAATGAAAGGTTATAGAGCACGAGAGGTGTTTAATCCAAATAACAAACTGTTGTAGTCAATGAAAGATCTGATACAAACCGATTTAGATAATGCAGAAAAATGAACACACAATTTGACAGCTACCCTGGATTTACAGAATCATGGGATTAAATGCTTTCCACTTATTCAAAGAGGATTATTCAGGATACATTTATTTATTTAAAGCAGATCTTTTACAGAACTAAGGAGTTTACAAACGATGTGGAGTGATGGAAAATAGAAAATCCATATCAGCTTTAGCTTCTATCATTCAGCTACAGATGGGAAACTGCTTACTAACAAACACACAAGACAGTGCATTAGCAAAACAATAATAATAATAATAAATTTGGTGTAGCCTTCAACTACTTAGTCAAGAAAAGAGAACTTTAAACCATTTGCACAAGCCATTTGTAGAGAAAGGCAATAAAATGTGAACACACTAATGAGACATCCACAATTAGAGCTGATCCTGGAAAACACAGGTGCAAATCAGGGATAGTGCTGGTGGAACTGTATAGCTGCAGTTGGTCTGAGATGGAAGATATTGACCAGATGAGACTGGAAAGCAGGATTCCTGCATGCAGTCCAAGAACTGCTGAACACTCACTACAAGACACTGATTAAGTCACTTCACTTTTAAGTCCCCATTTCTGTTAAGTAGAAAATATTTTATCCTGAAAAGCACTAAAGTTTTAATTAAAGGTCTAATAAGCAATTTAGTATTATAATAAAAACTTCTCCTTATGAGCAAAATAATAACAGCAACAGAGTTTGAAAGTTTCTGCCTGTCCCAGAATCATGTCAGAGCCTAATTTTCTTCACTGCTGAAGGGTATTTATCAGCTCCATAGTGCTTTTTGCTGGCTGTGGGATTCCTTTTCATCACCAAGGTGCTGAAAGTCAAAATCTTAAGGTTTTTTGTAAGAAAATCCATACATTAGAGGCTAAACAAGTGAGAAATGTCCCTAAATATGACAATAAATGGAAAATAAACAACTCAGTGTAACTGGAGTGTTTGCAGGTTCACAAGTGAAATTTGCATTGTAATTGTCAGTTTGTGAACTCAATATATTTAACATCCTTAATGGCATCCCTATGTTGCTGTGCTTCGAGCACTCCTGCTCCCTCTTCAAAATTAAATCACCTTCCTGGATATCAATTCCAGTTACAAATGAGAACAGGTTGCACAATTGCAGCTCAGAACAATATTTGTGTAGCTGGGGAATGTTGTTTCCCTTCAGAACACCCATGGTCCATATGCTTCTTTTTCCTACCAAACCCCAAGAATTGTCTAAAGAATCAATAAGGGACAAAAGGAAGTGGCTACCACATCTCCTGTCTACCCCTCGCATGACTAACACCAAAGACAGTGCCTTGAAGACAGAAATATGAGATTTTTGAGCTAAAATTTAAACTGATCAATGTGAGAGCCTTCACTAAATGAACTACATGCAGTTTTAGCTGCCATGATGTACCTGATTTAATTTGCATCACATGAAATGATCCAGATAATGACAGTGACCCCTGTGCCTGTTCATTTCATTTCCCCAAACTGCTGGGCCTATCATTAACCAAGGCAAGATAAGATAACAGATGGCTGTGAATTAATCCTATCTTCAAATATCAAATGCAAAAGAGTGTCTCAATTAAGACAAATTAATTTAGATTCAGCATTCTAGAAATAAGTTGAAATAGATTTTGTGTCCACTTCAGGGTACAATAATGAGTTCATAAATGAACTCACACTTCCTTATTCATGGGGATGTCGATGAAGCAAAAGCTGTAAAACCTCCCAAATTTGTTACTTCAACAATTTTGCTCAGATTTGAAAAAGCAGATGTGGGTGGACCTGTAGATTCACTTAAATATTGACCCCTCACTCTGTGACTAGATGTAAACAAACAAGACTTGACAACATAGCTGCTGTTTTAGGGAAATGATGACCTCATTATGATCATTTTGAATTTTCCAACACTCGAGCAGACTTGTGAACTCAGAGAATTCTTATTATGAATACTAAATATTTTTTTTTATAATTCACAAAGAGACTTGTGTATGTTTTTAGGTAATTTATACATACACATATATAGATTGCTTTCTTGGAATATGTGCCAGATGAAGAGAGAGAAGCAGGGGGCATTGAGAGCAATGATAAGAATTCAAGAAGAGTGAAATGGTGAGGAAGCCACCTGCTTTGACATGCCAGTGCCTGAGCCTTATTGTTTCATAGCTGAACTCTTACTGGAACTATGAATTTGACTCCTTTGAGCTGTCTGTGGTAGACAATGCTTCATCGAAGAGCGAAGTGCCTCCAGGTCACCAGTGAACCACCAAACACTGAAAAGCAGCAGTGAAGTACTTCAAAAAAGAACAGGTAGACACGAACACTCACAAAGCCCCTCTTGTGAAGATGCATCCTATGCCAGCAAACAAATGCTTCTTCTTTTCCTCTCTCTAAAGCTCAGAACACTCACAAAGTGTGAAATATTCTAAATGATACACATCCAAGATGCATGAATCCTACTTACACTCTTCTTGACAGGTAAAAGTGTCATAAGGAATCGTCAGCACTTACAACTAAGTGGTCAAGTACCTTGTTTGGTGAACAGCACTCCCGTTTCTCCTCCAAATATTCCTAAGTGCTACCAATGCTGCAGACATCCTGGCTGCACAGATTATAACTAAGAATCCACCCTTCTATTCCAAAGAAATTCAGAATATAGCAAGCCACCATCACCAGTTGAATATGAGGATATCTAATTCAGCCAAGGAATCAGAAATTTCTTAATCTCTAAACTGTACCTTGTGATGCAGTAACAGAGATGATGCAACACAGAAACCCTGTTGTCTTTCACTTTCTGGTTAAAGTGCTGCTGTCATTGCAGACATCTTCCCCCCTTCTCCTGGATATGAGATACATCTATCAATTTAAAATAGGCATGAAAGGGCCTCTCAAGGCTCTGTCCATGTCTCCATGAGACATGGAAGCAGTAAAAATGAGACAATTAGAATACTGTATAAAATTCTAGGATGAGGGCTGTGACAGACAGGAATTCTCTTCTGCCCCAGTCAAACTACCAGATTTTGCCCAGGATTTTAATTCTTATTGCTTCCAACACAGCTGCTCTTCACTGGCACCATTCTCATCTGTTATTTCATTCTCTTTATCACTCCTGCTTCCCCCGCTGCAGTTTTATTGACTACATTTGTGTTATCCTGGATTCCCTCTCTTGTTTAAGTCATTCACTCTGATTTTACAATTGACTATTTCTCTCTACTCTTTCTCTTTACCCAGATGATTCAAGTCTTCACTTTTATTACTGAATTCCTTTAGATGTTACTCAAAGAATTCTGTAATAAGTTATGAGAATACATTGATTTCTGTTGAGCAGGACTCAACACCAGTGTTCTTATTAATATCTATCTTGTTTAGCACAAGATCAATTTTCCATCTCAAGGGAAAGCCAGATTTAAATGTTCACTGTACCATGCAAATACTGTACTTACTTCATTAGAACTCTGTGGAAGCCTCATCATGCTATGGCAGTGGATGTTATGAAGTTAAATTATAAAAGCAGTTAGAATAAAATAATTAATATTCAATGAGGATGTGAGCTAACAGTATAAGAAATAAACAGTCACCCACAAGCAGATGAGGATCCTCCTCTTTTCCATGTGGTGCATGTTGGTGTTTTTCCAGATGGATGTTATGTGAGAGCCCAGTGAGTGAGTTGTATTTGTTATCAGCAATTATCTGATCACAACTGACACGCAAGATTTACTCTTGAAACTGAAGAACCCACCACACAGCCACAGAAAGCAGTATTAAGTTGGTTAATCAGCTGATTTCTCTCTTCCCACACCAAAAAGAAATTAAAATGCCTCTTTACATATTCTCTGGTGAAAGTAAAGAAAACCCTCCAAACTTTTTTAAAACGAAGATATCTACAAATCTTTAACACAATGGAGCAGCTGCTACTGAGTTTCCTTGATGGGTATATTCTGTCATTAGGGAAATCAGAGGCCCTGCTAAATACCTTTTTTGTTTGGTTGTTTGTCAGCTCAAATACTGATTAGGTTCTCTGACAACCACATTGTTTGTTTGCAAAATTACAGGGAGAAAAACCTTCAGTTGCAACTTGCATTCTGTAGAAGCAATGGATACACTAAGAAATACTTTTTAAAACTCATTTACAGGAGGAGTTTTTTCCATTATTAAAAAAAAAAAAAAGTTTAAAAGCTCAACTTAGAAGATTCTTTCAGTATCACTGTGCAAAAATGATATAAAATCTATTAAAATACTAAATCTAAAAAATATAGAGCTAATCTAAAGCAGATAGTAAACTTGCAAATTTTTACTCAGGAAATACTAAGTTTGCAATTGAAGTATGTCCTGAGCCAAACAATACTGAGGTCTGAAACTAAGCAGTATTGAAAAAGATGAGTCAGAGTATGAGCTACTTGACAAAAGAAACTTCAACAAAGAGGAGTTTGTGACAGAAGGGTAAGGGCCCTTTTTTATCTTACCATAGCCTTGGATATAAATCAGAGCTGGCCAGAACAATAGTATTTACGTGGCAAGCTGTGAAAGCCTAAAGAGAGATTTCTCTACCTTCATCTGGAAAACCCACATCCAAACACACCATCTGCCATGGCCTGCCCAAAGCCACCGTGTCCTTGAGTGCTGTGGACATTCACAGGCACAACCAGCCTGCAATTAACTGGTACCTTGCTCTGCTGATATTCAGAGTAGAGTGGGATGTGTGTGGAGATATATTGTGCATGCTTGTTCACAGTCACATTCTAAACTATTGTTCTTAAACTGCAATACCAAAAATTAACAGGCTTCAGAATTCAGAATAATCACAGAATATATAAAAGTTACTGATAGTTATAATATTGATAGTTATGATAGAAAATATGCAAAATTATCTAGGCAACATTGCTTTAATTAAAATATAAATAAGAATATATTTTTGAGAACATCATAAAAACTAAATATGCTCTCAATGAAATGTGCACATTTCTGACAGCAGAGCTCTGACAGTGTCTGCAGCTTGTTGGAACTTCTAATGCAACATTAAAATTTATCTCTGGAAAACAAGAAGGAGAGAATGTGAATTTAATGCTGAAAAAAGACCCTCTTATTTACTTAATTTATGTGTTATTCTGTGCCAGCCAGTGATTGCAAATATGTGTGTATACAGTCCATCCCTCAGCAGGGGAGATAGAATAATAGTATAGCCACTACAACTTCTTGAGAAAGAAATATGGGGTTTAAAACTTCATAATAAAAGCACTGAAGCATGTTTCAACAGAGGGACTCTGAAGTGGAAAGAAGGCAGGATATAATGTTAGATAAAAATTTCATAGAACAAGATTCTGCAGTCAAGAGTTGTGTTTGTCATTTAACATGCAACAGAGAAAATGGAGATAAAAAACAGAGAAGAAAAAGCTTCAAGAGCTCAGAACCTCAAAACCAAAAGATATTGACAGCAGGGAAACACAGGATTGCAAACACAAGATTCGCTGAAGGTGGTGTGGACATCACTGATACAGGAGTGAGAGAATGTGAAAACATATTGGTTAGACTGATAAAGGAGGAATCAGAAACAGAAAAAAACTGAGAAACCTTCAGAACTTGCTCAAATTTGCTGTGAAGTTTCAAACTAAGCATAGAAAAGGTTTCCAGTGCATGTCCTCCTGATTGCACTGATCAGTTTAATTTCAGGGTTTCTTCCAAGTGGAGTCCACCCACCACACCAACCTCCTCTGTTCCTCTTGGAGGTAAGATCTCTGTATTTATTTAATGTGTCACACATGCAAATTGTGCCCAGGTTGTGGAGCTAAAGAAGAAGTTAACCATTTTTGCCATCCAATTTCTCCTTCAAAACCTACAGTTGAGATCTTATTTTTTGATATTATTTTATTTTCAGTGTTTCTGAGAAATACCAGAACTACACTACCAAGAAAACTGCATCTTAAATCTACCCACAGCAGTAAAAATGGGGATGGCAACAATGCCAGTGTTTTCAGAAGCCTCAGTCTTCACCTAAGAGTAGGATATGGTGTTTATCAGGTTTTATTTGACCTGTTTGTGAGTCTCAGCAGGAGTCCACAGAAGTGGCCATTACAAGAGTGATTCCAGATGCAAACATCTGTCTGGTTTGCACTCATAAAGTATATTTCATAGTGAATAAGGTATAAGTTTTGGGTAGACAGGACAATAAGATAAAAAGAAAGAAGAGAAACATTTTAGGAGATCTACTCTTCCAATTTCATTTAGGAGACAATACACGTGTTGTGCAGGGAGTCCAACCAAATACAAGCCAAATAACCCATCTGCACTCCTTACTTTACCTCTGTTTGAAGAATTACATTCAGTAAAATTGTTGAAAAACAGCTAAAGACGTCAAAAACATTTACAGGCTAAACAGATCTCAGCACAGATAACTCCATTTCAAGTAATCTAAATTCATCCCCATTATCACTTAAGTGAGCATTACGGCTGTTAGCAAACCCTACACAAATATTCAGATTTTTGTTTTTCCTGTCATGCTGAAGGTTATCTCCCCAGTTGCTCTGAAAAATCAGGTGACAACCATTTCCCATGATGCGTTAAGGGCTGTCAAACTGTCCATCAAACTGTCACCTGACCAATCGTTCCCATGGTTCTTTTAGACTTCTCGTATGATAAATTGAAAGGCACTATTATCTGCCTGTTGTGAAGAGGAACTGCTTAGGCTTTGATAAGATATCACTAGTCCCAGGTGAGAGGAGGCTGACAGCACATCAAGACAAGAAAACACATGGAAACAGTGAACACAGGAGCAAAAGGTTTACAAACATCTGTTGTCATTATTTATTACCCCTTTCCTTGGTTTTAGCTCTATCCTTGTTCTGTCTGTTTAAAAAGAGACTTCCCTTTTCTTCCCAGCCAGCCTTAACTGCTGCTATTTTTAAACCAGTTAGCTGTAGAATGAGAAATATTTAAAATATGGAAGATGTCTTTAATAAAAGGTTGCACTAGCTACCTTTTCTGATACATGTTGCTTTTACCATCATTATATTTGAAGTTTTATATGATTCTCATGGTGCAATTATGTCACAGGAAAATGAGAAACCCTGTAAGATATGAAGATATTTTAAACTCCACACTTATTTTTTTCATTGATACCTTGAGACCAATTCACAGTTTCTTTGCTGATATATAAGATCTGTCCTTGTACCAAGTATCCAAAATTAGATGAAGATACCTCAGAGCCTAAACAATATGTTGTTGTTTATTGTGGGCTGTCAATAAAAAGAAGCTGGTTGCTAACATCACCACCTTGTGTACAAATATTTGTTTGCATGCAATTTTAAATGATTTTAGGCTGTACTACAATTTCATTAGACAGCACTGCAAAACCTACGTTGCACAAAAGAACATTTAAATAAACTCATAATTAAAGATATATTTGAGTCCTTCAGGTTTGTTTGACTACAATCTTATGTTCATCTGGGTTAAGATTGACAGAAATCCTCTACACTCTGTGGACAAACCCTATTCACTGGAGTAAGCAGTCAAAAATCCACAAAACAGGATTTTAATGGTGGTAAATATACCTCTAAAACTACTAATAAAGGTAAGGTTCACAATCAAAGTACATTCAGCTAATTTCTAAGGCCTCTTTTCTAATTACTTTATTGAGAAATGATGGATTATTACATTTTGAGGCACTTTCAACTTCCTCACATTTTAAATATACACCTGATTTGAAAAGTGAAAGCTCAGTTCATCCATGGCTACAAAGCACCCTGATCAATAAACATGATAAGATACTCTCTTCATAAGCCAGGTGAAAAAGGTACAGATATAGTAACCACTGAACTCCCTAATACCAAGCTGATTTAGACAGGATGGTTTCTTTTATCCCTTTTCATGCGGAAAATCAGTTAGTGTCAAGTGTGGGAGCCAGAGAAGAAAAACAAGAATGAAATAACAGGGCATTTTCCCACTCTCAAATGAAAAAATCTACTGAGCTAAGATATTCTCTCAGTTATTGCTGACCTGCTGGCTCACACAGCGGCGCTCTCTGGGCACTTTTCAATAAGGAAAGCACAGGGTCCCTTTCTCCAGGTCATTATAATGGAGAGATGTGGGAATATCAAAAAGAAAGAGACAGTTTACACTGGGTGGTTGAAATGGTGGCTGACTATTTGGATAATCATGTTGCAATAAACCTATATTCCTTCTGTTTTCTCTAATCTTTAAAGGAAGAAGCACCAGTGCAGAGGAGGAGGGGACTTTTTACATGGTATCAGGAAAATACTACTGCATGTAGAGGCTGGGGAGAAGAAACTGCACCCTGCATATAAGAAGCTGATAACTGGGCTCTAGAGGGAAAGCTGGATTTCATTGGGCAACAGCAGGTAAAAAGGGCAGGGCATAGTCATACAGGGCTCAGCAAGTGGACAGAAGGTTTCAGGGTGATATAGAACAAAGCTGTGGAGGGGTTCAAGGACAGACACAACAGCTGGATGGTCTTAAAAGTGGATTTTCACAGCCAGGTAAGACCTGAGGGTAAGTGCTGATGTGTCTAGGAAGCTCCACTGAAGAAGAAGCTAAAAATGAACATACTGCTCACTACAGTATTTTGGTCAACAAATATTTGAGTATTTATTCTTGATAATGCATTTAGCATTGGTCCTTCAGTAACAGAACTCCCTGACAGAAGCAGAAAGTCTTCTGCACACAGAATATTTTATATTGCTTAAATATTGTCAAAGTCAGCCTTAGGCTGTGAAACCATAAAATACTCTGGCCACTGGAGTTCTAGATTTTTCTCCACTGACCATTTGGAGTTTGAAGACACCAAGCAAACATATAGAATGTACAAGTCTAGATTTTTATATTAATAAATTAATTATGTTTACAGTGAAGATTTATTAAAGGAGATTAATTCACAGTTCTTTGTTAATAGTTTGGTTATACTTTGCTCACAGCTTGTTGCATTTACCTCCTGATGGGGAGTTTTGTCTGCCCAGACTGTAAATGAAGAACAGGACTGTGAAAAAGCATCTGATCCTGAACAGCTCCATACTTGCTGCCTCATCCACTCTGACAGAATTCCAGTATTCCAGCCTTGGACTGACTTAAATATGCAGCCCTTTGTGGTGCCAAACACATGCTTAAAAAACCATGAAAAAACATTATCAAATATCTCTTCTATATTTTATCCCTACCTTAGAAGTTCTTTTAGCAAATATAGTAAGTGTTACCAATACAACTGAAAATGGAACAGATTTGTTCTTCTAACAACAATATCTGCATTTGCCAACTCTGTTGACATAGCACAGGTTACTGCCTGGGAGCTGCCAGAATAAAAAAAAGGAAGTTAAAATAGGAGAGAAATGAGCACAGGGTGTTAGAAGGGCAAGGACTGTAATGATTGAGGAAAGGTTGGCCCAGGTCAGTCTGAGGTACAGGAAGTGGCATAGGAGTGGCAGTAACTGACTGCAGAAGTTGTCTTCAGTTATAAGAAAATTTCATGGAACACTTTCTTCAAAGTTCAACCTAAGGAATTCAGGTGCAGTCACACAGGAATACTCAAAGAACTAAATTTCACCAGGAGCTTCCCTAATGGCTGGGTCATTCATCTTTGTTGTAGGAAGAGGCTGCTTGGCAGTGGAAATACAGAGCTCTCATTGCGTTGCATATACCGTGGCCATCGCATGTACCAAAATAGCAGACCTGGACCACCCCTCAGTTTGGGGTAGTGTTTTAGTGTTGGGTGGTCTGAAACAGCAGAATCTCCTCTTTAGAAGAAAGAACTGTGCAGCTCCCTGCAGCCCAGAGTTCCTCCATGGACCACCCACCTGAGGCAGGGGGACACCAACCCTCTCTGTCAGAGGCAATTCCTCAATGGCTCCAGAGGACAAGGCAGTAGCTTTAACCAAGGGCACAGAGAGCAGAGCACTGTATCCGTGGGTAACCTGGGGTATAAACTTACAGGACATCAGCTGGGCTTCAGTCACTACTAACCCTTTAATTTTGCTTTTGCAGATTGTTTTTGTTGCCTTGGACAGGAGACTACCTTGACTGACCTCATATTCACCCTGGACAGTAAAGCCTGTAATGTGGTCAGATACCTCAAAACAGCTGGCACACCCTGATTTGGTATCTCCAGTATTTTTCCAATATCCCATCACATTGAAAACATTTTTACTTTGCCCAATCCCTCCGAGTTTACAAATCCTTCTGGGCTTCTGGAAGGCCCTGCATACAGAGAGGATGAAAAGAGAGTCCAGTAGAGTGTCAGCCTTATCATGGAGGTAGGCCAAAATTCTTGCAAGAGAGATGGCAACATCACTGAAGGTATATGAGAATAAGAACTGCCATCCTAAGTAACCTAAACCCCTCAATGTTACAACTTTTGAAAGGCTCTCTCCTTTTGGACCTTGGCCCTGCCTATGTGTACAAGGAAGTGAATGGAGGCAAATGGAATAGGACTACTCATGCATAAAGCTGGTCACATGCATTAACGCTGGTAGGAACAAGGACTTTCTTTTCATACTTACACTAGAGGATAGCAAAAGAAATGCTGCTCAAAGAAATCCATCAACTAATTCAAACTCTAAGCTAGCTACTTCAGAACCTCGTACAATGGCCACACTCAATGGGTCCATTGAAGACCTGGAGACGAAGTAAAAACAGTTTTCTTTTTGAAGAACATTACGGGATCAATATAGTGCCGTGGATATTAGGAAAAGTCACTTTAATAAAAAGGAAATTGCACATAATGTAACAAAACAATTGCTATTTGGTAGGCCCTGAAGAAATGGTACAATGTAATATGATATTTCTTAACTTCATTTCCCATCCATTGCAGAAATCATAACAATAAAGTTTTCTACATAAGCAACTTCATGAGCTGAAAGAAGAGAATGTATAATTCCTTTCTGTGGACTAAGCCAAAAGAAATGAAGAAAAAAATTGATTCTTCTCTGTTAGCCTCCTGTGTAAAATTTTTCTCCTTATCATCTCATCTAGTCATATCTTTCTGCAGTTTGAATTACCCTCTTTTCCTCAATCTGGTAAGGCAGTGAAAGGATGTTTGTTCTGCTAATTAACTTTATTACCCTGATAACTCCCTGCAGCCTTTGACGAAAACAATTACCGTTCCTCCTTTTTTTTTTTTTTTTTCCCCCGGGAAAAAAAAAAAAAAAAAAAAAAAAAAAAAAAAAAAAAAAAAAAAAAAAAGACGACTATTAATTAGAAACGAGGCCCCGGTCCCTGCCATGTTAGCCTGCCACGTTCTCAGACCCTCGAGCGGGATAGCATTACATTGTCAGTAGTAATTTAGCTCTCATCTGTCTCTGCTAATTATTGTCACATTCATCAAATTCATCAACAAAAGTGCTCTCAGAAGGATTGCATATTTGCAGTTAATACAGCATAAACTGGTATTACCCATCACCACATTTGTGATGATGAGAGGGACACAACTTATTCATCCCTAATTAGAGCAAGCTGGGTAATTAATTATACATTCCGCCTTATTACTTCTGAGTTCCCAGATATTGTTTGTCTAAAAAGGGGGAGAGAGAGGAAGAGAGAGAAGCCTGAAAATTAAAAAAAAAAAAAAAAAAAGAAAAAAAAAAAAAAAAAAAAAAAAGGGGGGAGAGAGAGAGGAGAGAGAGAGAGAGAAATGTGTGATGTGTTTTGTCACATGTGCTATGCCATAATTCCCACCTGACAAACTAGCTGAATCAGTAGAAAATTGCAAGTTGTCAGCAGCAGAATAAACTGCTGTAATAGCTGATTAATGATCAACACCTGTGACAGGTGCTACACGGGACTGTAAACTTGGTGTGATTAACAGTCACCGGACGAATAAATATTAGTGACAGTCAGTGGAGAGCGAGTTTGTGTGTTTTAAGAAATCTCACACATTACAGTTATTGATATTTCCAGTGTAGGCACTTTCTTTTTGGTAATTATCTGAAAACACTGGAAGTGTGTTTTAATCCAGTATGTTTGTTTCTCTTCTCTTTATTTCAGAGTTCAAAATGATGTTTTGACAAGATGACCTCACAGAGTTCACATCTGTGGACAAATTTAGAATAGTCACAAATAATTTGTCCATCTCATGGCAACACTCCCAAATATTCTTTCAAATAATTTAAATATATCCATATATAAGCCTACAGAGATAAAAACATAAATATTATATAAGTTTATACATTTTTGGAACTACATTTTCAAAGAATTATGAGTCAATTCAGTTTTGTTTCATAAGTCAGTGGTTATGACATACACATGACGACTGCAGGAAATCAATATTTCTTTTATTTTACCATCAAAGATGCATTAATTTCTTCTTAAGGACAATTTCATTCTCATTAATTTAGACATAGAAAATTCCTGTTACAATGGAGCATGATAGTTATCCATTCATGTGATTGGTCTATGCTCAGCACAGTAGTATTTAATCAATTCCTAGATACAACTAGAGCTGTATCAGGATACTCTTTGGATAGCATAAACCACATTTTTCATTTTTGTACATGGTTACAGATATGCTGATTAGGTAAAATATATATTCTTGTGCAAAAAGACATGTATTAGAAAGTGAAAAGACATGAACACCGACTCAGGGAATCCAGTAACTGCAGATTTTGCCAGCAATCCTATGTCATTCTCAAACTCTAAACATGATATAACAACACTGTCTTCTTCTACCAAGTCTTTACTAGGGAAAAAAAAAATCAAAAGTCATGATTTCAGTTTTATCCATGCATGTGAAAGATACTAATTGTTGGTCAGATATATCTCATACATCACTCTGTCCGTATGACAGCTCAGCTATGTTACATACTTAGTCTGTTAGAAGAATAAAGCTCAGCAATTTCCTCAGAACAACTTTTTGTTATAGCCAGGAGTAATTAAATAAATGTCATTAAATATATCCTACCTGTCAAGATTTACCTGTATCATGTAGCACATTAGGAGACATAGAAAGGAGTAAAAGGCAAAGAAATTACTGCTTATATAATTTCCTGAAGAGAAATAATAATATATATCCTTTCCTAGAGCACTAAATATTCCAGTCATTTGATCCTCTAATGTAAAATCCTGAACATGGAACTGAACTGTTGCTTCTCCTACCAGACTCACAGTTGTGCATCTGTAACAACCAACTGGACTTTTTTTTCCATTCTATGTTTTCTAACAGCAGAAAAGAAAGCTTTCATTCCTTGGTCTAATTGATTACCAACCTGCTTTTAGGCATGAACTGTTACACAAACTCTTCTTTTCAAATGTGGACAACTGTGGGGAAGGGCTTCATAAAAGGGTGGCATTTAGGTCACCTGAGAACCTCCCTGTATGAAACAACTTCCCATGCACTTCCCTGTCATTCTTTTACAATTGAAATAAGGACAGCAAACTTAGAGAGCAGAGAACATGAGTACTATTTCTACAAGCCCAAACAACTGAATAATAGTTTAAAAACATCTAATATTTGTCCTTTAAATAATGAAGAGAAGGTTGAAATATCATCTGCTCTTACGGAAAACATTATTTCTATTTTTTTAACCAATGCGCGTCCTTCAATTCCCCATTTTCATTTATTTCTGCACCAGAAATCTAAAAGTCCCAAGCAACCCATTTACAAAAAAAAGCACAGAGATGAAAATACATTTTGTGGATAACAGTTTGCTAGGTATAATACTTTTGTTTCCTGATTAATCTCCAGTGTAGCAACCTGAAACATAGAAGCAGTAGCTTGAAAGCCTTATGCAAAACATATGTAAATTTGTTATGCTTTAGTAGAGATACATCTGAATAGGCAGCAGTGCTGTGAGCCAACAGCCTCGGAAGGAGGCCAAGCACACATCCAGATGCCACTGATAGAGAGACACTGTGTGGCATCAATGCTCCCAGCTGCCAGGCTCACCAGGCTTTTTTTACAACATTTGACTGCACGAGACCTCACAAAGCTCTCTGCTGATAAATCATAATAACACACAGAAACAATTCCAGGGAATATAAAAAAATAACCTAACAATGATAAAAAAACCCCTTAAAATAAATATTTTCCTACAAGCAATCGCTATCTGGAAATTGCATTATACCTTTATTGAACCAAAGAGCAAATAAGAGTCTCAAAATTAATGCTGAATTTAACAACAACTTTTTAAGGTGATTTTGCATCTTTCAATGCTGTATTTTATGAAATTGAATCCATTGCCCGTTCCATATGCAGAGACATAAGTTTAGTCTTTAAAATGAAGGGTGGATATAAGGATCAAGTGAAGAGATCGATTTGCTCCAATTTGCTATGCTTTGAAACAATTTGCAATTTGAAACATACATAAAAAAAAGAAAGAAAAAATGGAAACTATCAAAAGACAATGGCACAGAAAATTAATCAGGCCTCAGGAGAAAAGAAATCCCTCATTCCTCCATAAATTACAAATCTTGTCATTTCACTTAATATGTTGCAAATCTGATTTAGCAAGTAATTCTCATCCATTCTTTAAAGTAGAACAAGTGAAAAAAAAAAAAAAAAATCTAAGCAAGTTTCACCAGGAAAGCAGACACCATGAACAATCTGACTCAATTTAAGTAAAATGAATTTGGGATTCCAATTCAATATCACTGTCACTCATACTGTTCAGACTATGAATCAATCATAAACAGGCTTCAAGATCATTGAATCATAGACATCTCTTTGTTTAGAAATAGTTCACCAAAATTTTCAGAGTAGCAAATTTCAGAAGAGAATTTTAGATTATTCACTGACCCATTATCAAATTTCATGTGGAAAGGAATGTGTGTCTGAAGCAAGGAATGTGTGTCTGAAGCAAGGAATGTGTGTCTGAAGCAAAAATACTGAATTCAAAAGCAAATTCTTTATCTTCTAAATCACTCAAGAGCAACAAAGAATTACCCCTCAAAATTACAGGAGATCTTGACCCAGATCTACAGTACTTGCAAAGTCGTCCTTTCATTCATTCCCAAATGTGAAGAAAAGCTTTTGTCAGAGAATGCTGGTATCACAAATCTTAGCAATCAATTAGAAATATTACTTGTTTTCCATAGCTATTTCCAGCACAACAGAGCAAGGACAACCAGCATAAAATCAGGACATTATGAACAAGCATTGCTTTCATTCTCTTTTGTTCATGTCACTGTCTTTACCACTTCAAAAAAATAAATAAAAATTAATGATTGTTGAACTGTATTCTGGGACATCTTGGCTTTTTGTGCTTCTTCCTACACTGTTAACTATGTAATTTCACCAGCATCTCAGCATCTCATCCACACACGACTTCCAAGATATTAACTTGATTTCTTTGTACAACTCCTTTTCAGAAGTCATTTGCAAAGCATCTGCATCCTCTAAAGGAAGAAAAAAATACGCAATTCACCTGATGAAGATAGAAAATTGTAATTACAGACCATCCAACAATTTTGATAATTTCAGCAAGACAGCTTGCTGAAAACTATGTCTTTTAGTTTAGAAAATCACACAGAGCTGCTCTATAGTGGTGTCTGTGGTGCAGAACTATGCAGGGGAGAACTGAGATGAAAACCCAGCATTTCTGGTACAGGATCCCCTTTTTGCAAGACTTTACTGATGCTTCTTACGGGCTGAAACCTCTGCAGGTGGGATCCCACTGGTCCCCTTCATTATTGGCAGCAACCTTTCAAGTCCATGTGCACAAAGAAGTTCACACCTTTCACTTTGCAGAAAATCTGAATGAGTAGATACACCCAGACTCCACAGCAAGGAAACATTTCAGGAATGCTTGATGCCAATGTGGAAAAAGTAGCTCAGGGAATACCTCTGGGGCAGAAACTTGGCCAAAATTCTGAATTTTGAGATGGCTGCCTACTTTTAGCATGGGAATTTTAAGCTTCTTTAACTTCTTCAACAACCTAAATTTTTTTGTCTTGAGAGTAATAGTCTTTCCACAAGTGAATAAAAATCTAGGCAGCTAATAGCATTTTTTTTTCTATTTGTGATTTTTTCATATGAAAGTATGATTCCACACACATTAATGTCCAATTTAAGGACTCTTAACTGAGGCAAGAGATGAAGTCCAGTGCATTATCTAATTTTGAATGAGTGGTCATCTCTAAGAGAAAATCAGGTTTTAGCATGTTTTAATACTTTTCCTTAGATTTTCTATTTGCTTATTTTCTATATGTTGCCTATAAACTTTCAAAGTTGAACATTTAAAGATTTTTAAACAGAAGGATCAGCATTTCCCCCAGATGTCCTTATTAAAGAGATGCAAATATATTTTCTTTAACAGCAGCATTAATTGCTCTACAAGTTCCAGTGTGTCATCATTGAAGCATCATTCAAATAAGGACCTGCACACATGAAATGCTCATTGATGGAGTCAGCAGTGAAACGTGAGGAATAACACAGCAGAGAGGGTTTTCATGGCATGGCACTGCTCAAATTCTCTTTGCAGACTCTTTGCAAGATTACTGAAATGGCAACTGCATGTCTCATGCTGGGGAAAATACAGGGCACAGTAAGTGACCAAAATCTAATCTCAGTTACCCCGACATGCACTGGAATAGTCACTGACTTCAGTGAAGTTATCCTGGACTTCCATCCATACCCTTGGTGTTCTCCTGAGCAGCAAACAGCCTCAGGAGACAAACATCAACCTCCATATGATAAATACTCCCCACATGATACTTTAGTTTGACTTTATAATTCTTCACACAACTTTTTTTTTCAATACCAGGATGAGGAAAGCATTGTTTATGGAAAGGGTTTTTCCAGAAGTGAGTCATATTGAACACTGAAGGAAGAAGTCATCTGGGAGAATGATCAATGGTTTTGAAAAACTAATATTGATCAAATTGATCAATATTGATACAAATATTGATCCTGCTACCATTTCTATGAACTACAGTACATGAATTGATGGAGGCTGAGATAGCCAAAATAACATAATACTTATCTATCATAGGGTTGGTGCCTATATTTAGGAGATGACACACAAACACAAGACTAAATCAAATTGCAAATCGAGAAAAGGCCTCCTAACAAATCAGTAAGATGAATCAGGCCAAAATACAGGGTTTTTTTTGTTTTTTAAAGCATGTTCTTCACCTATTCCATGACCATATCACCTTCTTAGAGTGACATTTAAATATTCAGAAATGAAAAAAAAAAAAAAAAAAAAAAAAAAAAAAAAAATTTCTATGTGTGCCTACACATTTACATGCCTGTTTCTCCTCTCCCCACAAATACTCTGCCACTAATTCTTTTTCCCCACTTCATTAAGCTGTGAGCTGTGCAGGATAAATATTCTATTCTTTCTCGTTATACATTTCTTGAGTAAGTGCACTTAGACTTCACTTTGAGCAAGGTTCCCTCAAAACTTTGTTGTACAATAATATAAGAATATGGATGCAGTGTTTACATAGTTTACCTGATACAGGTCCAGCATCAGATTTTAACCCCATTTACAATCACACAAGAGGGGTGCATGTCAAAGCAACAAGGAAAACATTCTCTCTTGGATTATAATTAGACTTAGCTAATTACTGAACATTTGTTTAAAAATCAGTAATGTATACAAACATTACTATTATTAGGAAGTTAGATTCTGATGCATGCTTTGATGGATACTGTGCTTTAGGATTAAGACTCATAAAGGTTTGTAAACATTAGGAGCCAAATTGTGTCCACTTGTGCAGGAACTCAAGGAAGAAACACAAAGAAATGGAGACAGAACAGGGAAGGTGGTCCCTGGGCCAGCCCCTGCCCTGCTCTGGGCAGACAGGAGACAGAAGGAAGAGTTAGAAAACTGCACAGAAATCATTGCTTATCAATGAGAATCCATTTCTTCTGTCACTTGAGGCACTTCAAGTCCTCTAACTGCTCTTTGGGTTTCAGAAACTGTGGATTAGAAACACATTTTAGACTGCATTTCACTGGGTGCTTAATGTGAATGGTTTTCATTCTCGTAGGAACTCTTTTTAAGCTTGTCACAACCATTAAAACCATATTTTAAACAGACTACTGGAACAGGTTTAGAGGATTTTCAAAGGAAAGTTCATGTCTATGTATACTTTGCCTAGCAAAATATTATCTGAAAAACTTTGCTAGAAAAAAGACATTCCATTTTAACTACTAGAATACAGCAATTACAATGTCACATAATTTAACAAATTATTAAACACTTGAAGAAATCCTGAAATGTTTCATGGAAAACATGGATCCAAAAATGAGAACCAAAAACCTTAATTAAAAATAATCTGTTTTCTACTTTCTGGAATAACTTGGAAAGAATCATTCTATATTTTGTTAGACCACCGTTTAATAGCTTTCAAAATTGAGTATTTGATTTGGAAGTCGACATAGCTATGTTTAAATCAAGTTTAACCAATATATGCTTTGTGAACATGACCTAAAGTTGTCTTTTCTGATGGTAATTCCATGCAATGGAATTATTTTCAATTGCATTATTCATTGACTTATTAAAGACCACATCTTAAAACTAAGACGTGTAAAAATATTCAGCTGAGGGATACCTAAGAAGTAAGCCAAATCACCTCTACCAGTATTTCACTTTATCCAAATGAATTCCAGGTCTTCCCCATGAGAGAACACTGTCACTGGAAGTTTATAAGAATGGTTAAAAACAAACAAAAGAATGACCACCAGCAGCAGCAGCTCATTATACTCCAGGCCTTCTTGAAGAAAAATCTCCTGGGACACTGAACAGAAACGATTGTGGAGCACCTGGGAAAGGAACAAACTCCAGGGAAATCCTTCTCCAGTCCCTCACACAACCCTAGCCTGGCCTTGGCTTTCTTGGCAAGCTCCACCTAGTTCTGCTTGCTGGCTTGATAAATGTCTGCTTCCAGGAAGGGAATCTTGTTTATTCTAGTACACCCTGCATCAATCTCACAGCTTTTTGTAAGAACATATTTAGATAGATGCTCCACATTTGATGAGATTTCCTGAGAATTCCTTACTTGTGATAGGAAAATTATAAAATGTGAAGAGATACCATTGCAGAGATCAGAAATTCAACTGAGTGGGGAAGAAAGAGAAAGAAATTTTTTATTCTTTTATCTGCAGAGACAGAGAAGGGAGGAAAAGTTTGGATCTGCAGTTAGGCTTCCCAATGAATCATATATGAACAGATCTAAGGATAACAATGATTGCCATGCAAATTTTATATCTTAGAATAAGGATTTAGAAAATATGACAACATAATAATGCAAAATAGACGATTACTTTGAGTCAACTATGCAATTTTCCCACAATGAAAGGGTACAGCTACACTTATATATGAAATAGTTTTCTATGTGATTTAGAGAAATAAATAAAATGTAACTCTATAAGCTTTAGTTTTAGCTTTAATTTGTTGAACATGCAATCACTGCATATTCCAGATTAATCTTCAAAACAGTAGGTTTGTTTCTCATTCTCCAATGCTTAGACCTGCAACAGTTACACAGAAGCAATTACAGACAAGTGGATTATTTTAAAAATTAGTACTTAGATTTTAATAATATTCATATTTTTACCCTATTATATAAATTAAATTTAAATTATTTATTTATTAAGCTGAGACACTGAATATTTATTCACATTCTATCTAAGGGAATCAATCAGTAAAAATGTTAAATATAAAACATATGCAATTTTAAGATGGCATTTTACTGCTGAAACATTTTGGTAAGAATATTAGGAATATCTTTTCCAATGAAGACCTAACAGTGATGTTTTGAAGAGTGACAGTGTGATCAGTCAAAGAATCTGATTTTTGAATTCTTGTCCAAACAAGTCCAATCTACATATCATTATTGCCTTCTAAAAAGAGAATTCAATGGGAGCTATGTCTCTAAAAACTGAAGAACTAAGCAGTACAAGGTGCTATTCTAAAACTTTTAAATTTTAATGACATACATTATTTTTTTTGAGGGAACAGAGTCCACAGTTTCATTATTTTCCTCCTTAAACTTGCAGGAAAAAAGCTGGTAGGGAGTGGGGCACATACATTAACATGATGTTGGTTTAAAAGGTTATTCTGAACTCAGGTTCAGCCCTTGAGCAACTCCTGGAGGTGCTGAGTTCACTCCTCATGCTTCAGGAAGCCAAAGGCAGAGGGCTGGGCTGCACAGACTGCAAGACCTTTGAGGGCAAAATTGACACCTAACCCAGTTAAAAATTATATTTATTATATTAATTTTGGTTTGAAAGCCTCATTATTTAATTTTCCATAGTGCATAGTTCACAAGTGCTGACAAAATGTCTGTATCTTCCCAGCTTCTCTAAGGAGAAAGAGCAGAGTACCATCATCCAACGTAATTTATGCAACCCTGAAGACAGGGGTACGAAGTGAGGGCTGCCTGGGTCCAGCCATGGCAGGCTTTTTTATGAATATCAGCAGCTCATGAATATAAACAGTTACAAAAAAATAAAATTTATAAAACCTAGACCTGGGAACAAAAATCTCAGAGATCAACAACTCCAAAAGAATCTAGTGTCGCATTCCTAAGAATGTCAGATTAAACTAACATGTGCCAGTCAATATTGGTACACTGTGACCCTTGACGCCTCCTAAGCAAAACTATTAAGTCCAACATTTTCTCCTGTAAGCACTTATCTGTAAGGATGGCTAACATGTCCTCTAAAGCAGATATTGAAACTGATTGGACAATAGGTAGATACCAGACAGGGGCCTGGGGGCCGACCTCTAGAAATAGGGGGAGAAAATCTTAATCTGCAACACAATGCAGCTCTCTTGAAACCCTATCATTTTCACTTCCCATGTGTCTGCTGCCTGACTGTGAATGGATTTGAAAAGGAATGGTTAGTGCTGAAAATTGGATCAGAGCTAACATTCTCTCATTTTTATCAGCAGCTGCCAAAGGTCATCTGACATAATAGCTGATGAATTCAAGCCCAGTGGATTTCATTTGCAATTTTCAATTTACTGAGGCCTCCAAACCCCACAGTGATAAAAGCTTCCCCTATCGTGGCCTGTCACAAACATCAAGAAACTGCACAAACCCACAAGAAAGAAATAGGAGAAAGCTGTGCATCATCACAGTTACAGATAAGGAGAACAGGAAGGAACAGTATCATGTAGAAAGGTGTGGAGCGGCATGTGTGGTTGAGTTTCTAAATGCCAATTGTAATGAAAAGACTATGAAGAGCAATCAAATAATTTCTACAGAATAACATCATGGTTCCCCTCCCCCCCCTTCTGTTTCAAAATTGCTTTCTAATCTCTTGCTTGACATCTTGAAGATAAAAGTGAAAGTGAAAAAACCCTGTTTATTTAGACATGGAAAGTATTGTACCGTTGATATATTTACTGTAGTTTTGATTTACAAATTCCTGCTATTAAGAGACCTATTATCAGAGAAACTATGTCAGCACCAAAGAAGGAATGCTTTTGTTTGCTGGCAGATGGACAGTAGATCTTTACTTCTGATTCACAAGGAACACAAATGAGCACCAGTCCAAGGGTGCTGGAGGTCTCAGAGTCTGCTCATCCATGTCCATACATTCAGAGACTTTTCCATGTGTAACTACGTTCACCCTAGATCTTTGTTACATTGACATTGTAAGAGATTTGCATGGGATCCTGTTCCAAGTGATCAGGAAAAATCACTAAATAAAACCCAAAGCCCTTCATATTGGAAGAAGTGTCTTTTGCTAAAAAAAGAGCCCAAGTAGCTCACATTCTCTGCTTGTCCATGACTACATGATGAAATAATATGCACAGAAAGGAAAACTACTGTTTCACCTGCAAATACAAAAAAAACCAACCCAAAAACCAAAAAAAAAAACTTCCAGACTCTTACCCCCAATTTCAAAGTACAAATTCAATCCCAAGAGCAGCAGCATTTGAAGTTACCATCTACCATGTTTATGACTATAAATTCTACTACACACTTGTTGCTGTGGTACAAACTCAAGTTTCTTCTTTCAGTAATTTCAACTAAGTCAAATAAACAGGAAACACAAATATTGCCAGCTGGATTCTACTTGGACTCAAAGCCAAGGATGCAAATAACTCAAAGATGTTTCTACTATGAAAAGCCCTTGGTTACTGCAAAAGATAAAATCAGAGGAATGCCAAGTACAGACATTATACAGTGAATAATGGCACATTATTCTGTGCTTGGAATAGTTCAGCTTGTCTTTTGAAAAGTTAGAAAGACCCCAGAAAGAGAATTGCTTATGATGATTCCTGTTGATTAGATGTAGATAAAGTATCACAGAATAAACTGAGTTGGAAGGGACCCAGAAGGATCATCGAGTCTGACTCTCTGTCCTGCACAGGTAATGGCAGTAAGCTGCTCATCTGAGCATTGGCAGGTGAGTTATTGTAACCGTTAATGTCAAAAGAACGTTTACAAGGTTTTTTTCCTTACTGAGCCTGATAATAACTTCTGCATTATTTCAGGGAGGTGGTGACAAAGAAACCATGTGTAGATATAGACTGGACTTCCAGAGAAAGGGATAGAATTGCCAAGGTACTCCACCACAGAGCTGATTCCTTCAGCTGTGCACAGAGCAGCCACACATCGGAGAAACACTGAAAAATTTTATAGCACTAGTACTGGCATTTATTTTCAACACCTAAAAATATGATATACTCCTTTCTGCAAATAAAAAGAAGCCCAAATATATTATACTGTAAATAGAAGTATATCTTGGACAGAAGAAAAGCAGAAAAAGATGAAATAAGGATTGCAAAGAAAATGCTGTGGCTGTCTAGAGATGAGGGCATGCATTTTAATATTTGTTTCCAATTCCTTCCTTCCTTCCTTCTTCCCTTCCCTTCCTCCCAGAAGCCTCTAGACTCCAGTTTATGAGGAAAGCAGAGTCCTGGCTCTCTCAGGAAACAACAAAGCAAAATGCTTTCGATCTGGAATTGGCTTTTCTTTATAAGACTTACCATACCTGATGGCAGCAGATAAATTAATACCAGGAATTAATACTAATTCCAACAGCTCTGTTAGCATTTACAGTACCAACAGGGAAAATAATCTTGTTATATAACTATTCCACTCAGCACTGACGCAAAATGTTCCATATTACATTATAGTTTGCTTACTCTCCTAGAGGGCTGCAAGTCTTTCATGTGTCTGTTCAGTCTTTAGTCATTTTTTCTACTACTATAAAGGTTTACCTGTAAGAATCAGGAAGTCCTGGGATCTAACACTATCCCTTGCATGGATATATACAGCCTTGGCTAAATCACTTGAGCTGAGAGCTTCAATATGCTCTCTGCAAACTGTGAATAAAGTCATCAGTGCAGGAGTAGAATTAATGCTTGAACAACTGATGAAGTCATATAGAGGTTAAGTATCTCTGAGCATTCATCCATGAGTGATCTGTAATGATCACAAGCAGAGGTAGCTTCTGGTTTCTTCTCCTTGGAATCCCTCATGTCTCAAGTTCCAGAATGGCTTCACATTCCTTTTGAAAGCAGGACACAGCTGGCATGAAGATAATTCTTTGGGAAAAAGAGCCCTGTATTGGTGAAGTGAAGTCTTACCTGCTGAGTCTTGGTTAGAGAGAAAAGACAATGAGGGAGAAGACTGAAAATAGGCAACCTTATTCATCATCACCAAGTTCTCAGCTGTTAACTGGTAAGTTCACACATGAAAAACTAAGCAAAAAACACTTGACAGTGGAAAATCAGATGCTTCTACCATGCAGAATTAGCAAAGATATGTTACAGGAAAGAAAGTTATTAGAAGCACTGTTATATGGCAGATAAAAAAGTGAACATTAAATGAAGAGGGGTAAGTTAAAATGTACTTTTCATCATCAGCCATTGTGTTATGACCACGAGCTACAGCTGAGCCGATTAGAACATTTACTGACAGTAAAACAATGTAGATTTGTACATGGCTGAGGAGTTATTAGTCTGGCATAACTGAACACATTACTTGACAATATAACCAGAGTCTATTTATAGTAATTCTATTTGTGTTAGAAAGATCATGTTTAAAATGATGTGCTTTAATTCACTCTTACATCAACCTTTTCATTTTAACCAGCAAATTATTATTTCAAAGCATTTATCATCCTTCTATTTTAAATAAATCTGAAAAAAAAATTTGGGTTATAATTTGCTTAAATTCTGCTACTTTATAAATACATGGTAAACTTTATTTATGGATAATAATAACTGATACTACATAGTCTGCGGTATCATTTCGGTTCATTTCTCATCATCTAAGATGATCTGCAATATCTGCAAGAAACAATACTAGCTTTAATAGATTTGGAGAAAAAATAACAACTTTGATCATGGTTTAGAAATAATGAAGTACAATACAAGAGGTCAAATCCAGTGATCATCTGAGCATCCTCGCTTCTTAATGAAGCAAATGACAACTGCAAAACTCTTGTAGAATCTGGCCCTGGGCACTTACAAACATGCTGTGGAAAGTCAGTCTGACTTCAGCAGAGTGAAATTAGAAAGAAAACAATTTTCTTGCACCTCTGTCTTGTGAGATTCAATTATCAGTGTCTGATCTTGTAAGGCATCAAGCACCCTCCTGTGAGGCCCTCCAATCCCACTGAAATCATCACAGGGAGCTGAGGGTACTCACAGCCAGGCAGGACTGGACCCTAAGAGAGCAGGAAGCCACGTGTGGGCATGGGCTGGCCTGAGCCAACCATCACTAAAGAGTGAGCCCAGAGAGATGCAGGGACCTGGGATTGTATGGAAAATGTTCCATGGATGGGGAACATTTGTTACAGTAAAATTTCAGCTGTCTCTGTCACTGCTTATTTCACTGTTATCACGGCTCTACAGTTCTAGCATTTTAACTCAGGGATCTTCTCCTCTTAAAAATTAGTTTACTTGCTTCAGTTTAGCCCTTCTATCAGAGAATGCATAAAAAAATGTGCACAAATCATCTCTTAACAGTTCACAGCTGCATTTCATGATTTGATCCTCTTCCCCAGCAAACAGGAAGAACAACACCGCAACACAGCATCCACCACAGCCTTTAACTGGACTTTGATATTGATATTTGATTATTTTGATATTTGATACTAATGTTTCAGTAAAAACACACTGTGCTAAAATTAAATATATGTTCTGCCTCGTATCTTCAGTCTTGAAGAACAAATGCTGCTGGAGGCATGACCCATATCAATACTCCAATTCATTTTAGGAGTTAAATTAATGGGTGCTATTGTTCACAACACTGACATTAGAAATGACAAACCTCCAACTGAAAAACTTGAAAATGTTACTAATGTCTCACCTAATTAATAATGCTTATCTAAAGAAAACTACAGCAGTTTCTTTACATCCAATTAAAACGTGACTTGAGAGGCAAGACTGATTGCAGGCAAATATGACTCAGGGTAGGAACCTGAAAGAGGTTGTCCAGTTTTCTCTGTAATAATTTGAATAATATTTATTTTAATGGTACATTTCTACTAAGTATAAGGCAATACAGTTTAGATCAGTTTTATGAAATACTCTGAGAGCTTTTGAGTATACAGAGTTATTTACCTGTGAGGTTTGGCATGATAAAAATAGCATACCAAATTATAAGCAGAATTATAAATGATATACTTTAATTTATCCAGAAAAAACCCAATTATTTTCATTTTTCTTCACTATCTCAGTTTTTTTTCTGTAATAATTTATTATATCTTGGTTTGTATTGTGTTAAACATCAAAAAGTAAATAAGCAATAGTTTCTCATAAGGTCTTCTTCACTATTTCAATATATTTCTTTTAATGATACCAAAACTGATAATTTCACATAATGTAGAATCCCTACTTGAGCCACATCTTGAAGACAAAATACCAATTTGAGTTGCCTAAATTCCATATAGGTTATATCAATAAAAGTGTAGCATCTTCTGAAATGTATGTGATTTATGATTTTAGTAAATAATTCGATAAATATTTCACAGAAGTAGAGAATATAAAAAATTTACTAATGAGGAACCTGAGCCTTGAAGGAATATAAAGTGTGCAGTATTACTCTGGAAATCCTTAACTGCAAAGTCTTAAAAAGTAACAATCTAGTATTTTAGTAACCATATATCCTTCTTCCAAATTACTATTATAGCTGCAAATTTTAATGGGGAAACCCGATTATATTTTCCATCCCACTGATAGAATTTCCTTCTTTTACTAAAAGTTTTGCTGGAATGAAAACAACTAGATTAAGACTATAGCAAATGATTCACATCTCGATAAGCTTAACAAAATTTAGTCTGTGTGAGAAATCCATATATTTTCATGGGGCAACATAATTTCTCATTTCACAAATGAGAAAAGACTTTTTTTTTTTCATCAGTTATCAAAAAAAATTAGACTATCAGGATTTATGATAAGACAGAAATGTTGGGGGTTTTCACACTAGAGACCCTGTAGGGACTTGTTCGTAAAAAGAAAGTGAGATATTCTTGGTGAACTCTAGTGGAGACCTCTAAATTTCCTTTGCATTTTCTTTTTCCTTTTTTTAATTTAAGGTTCAATTATTCTGATTATTTCAAAATCTATAAGCCTTTAGTTTCTATTTTACCCCACCACAGCAGTAAATGGCATGATAAAAGAATGAAAACACTGCAAGTACCTTCAAAATTTTTTGTTCCAACTTTAACTATGTTATTTTGAAATCATTGAAACACTGAAAGAGTATACAAGATCTCACAGGGGTTATTAATACAAATTTTAAGTTCAACTAATTTCCTATTGTCAACTATTATGTGAATCATCATGTGACAATCACTACTATAGATATGACAGACAAAAAACTTTTTTAACAGTCAGTTCCCAAGAGTTCAAATTATAGGGAAATGCCAATGTTAAGATTATCCAGCTAACCCAGTGAAACCATAAAGGACTATGACATTATCTTCTTCTAAGTGCACCTGAATGAAATGTAGCAAAGTAGTTCAGAAAAGCTGAAAACAGCCACTGTATTCTCTAAGTGGCACATCTATTTTGTTTATCTGTGTTCATATTGCTGACATGAAGCACATGTCACTGTACCTATACATAATTGCATAAATCCTGAAAAACTACTACTAACCTTATAATCATGATATTTAAACATTACAGCTGCTTTCTCATTCCCACAATATAATGACTAACTGCCACTAACAACTGATCATTATCATGAGGCTGGGGCAGCTACATCCATGAATCTGATTCAATAGTCCCCAAAGAGGGTAAAGTCCTAATCTTATTGAAATTATTAGAAATAAATCAGGGAAATTAGTCTCAGCAGCAAGAATGGAATTAAAAGTACTAAAGATACAAAAAAAGACTTCCTAAACACCTAGTGTGTGTCAAAAGATGATGGCCCAGTGACAAAAAGGGGGAAAGCGTCCTTCTCTTTGAAAAAATGAAGTTGGTCAGTGTAGTTCAGGATTCTTTTTATCCAAGCAATACTAAACTCTGCATTATGAATCAGATCCTCAGGAGGAGGAGACTAAAACTGGCCACATTTTGATGGATATAAATCTTTGGTTTTTCAAAAGAGCTGAACCACAAGAGAGAGAAATGATGAACAAAATCTGAAATGCAATTGACCAGTTCATGGCTAGTTGTCCATTTGAATACCAGTCTGAGGAGTCTGCCACCAATCCCATTTTTGACTCCACTTGTCTTTGTCAGAATCTAAACTGCTTCCCAAACTTTGCCCACAGCTGTTGAACACGGATGTCAAATCAGTTTTAGGAGGACCCTGCCAAACAGTGGAGGCTCACAGGATATCCTCTGTCAGAAATACCCTTGTACTCCTGCCTTGCTCCTTTGCTTCTGCTGACATCTTGAGCACAGCAGGCTGACCCATCATATCCTTAGGTACCTCTCTTCATTCATGAGGAGAATATTTTTTATAGTGTATCTTCTCCAAACAGTCCATCAGAGAAAGTGATCTTTACAGTAAGAAACTACTTTTGAATACTGATTTGGTCAACATGCTAAGATTCCCTCTACTTCACTATTTGTGACCACTGACAAAGTACAATGCCTTGCATGGAGCAGTGACAGGAGACCTGCCATCCTTCTTGAATTATGATCTGCATCTACCCCCTTTGTCCCATGGAGCAGTGACCTATTGCAACAAGGATCTTGGAAATAAAAGCTTACTTATAAATCCTTTTCTCTAAGAGCATGGAATTCTAAGAGCCTTGATTCTGCATTTCATTAGGCAGCTTTACTTATTCATTTCATGGAAAATATAGCCTATTTTGGTTTAACTTTTTCTCTGTCGTCTCCCTTTAAAGATATGCTACATATAATGTTTATCTTTGATCAGAGTTATTCAGCAGATAGTAGCAGCTTTTGTTTTCAAAAAGTGACCAGAGAATTGGTTTTCTATCAAGTGTGTAGTTAAGACACCTCATACAGCTCTGTTTTTCTGTACTTCTCTCATTCTCTGCCAACTGGTACCTCAGTCTTATTGGTATCCAATAATAAGCCCGATTACAGCTAGCCCTAGGAGACATGACAAAAAGAGAGTCCTCATCTTGCATTAATTGCTCGTATTGAAACTATGCCACATCTCTCGAAGCTAGATGTTGCTTAGTATCCCTTTGATATGATAATGACATGCTTCTTAGCAGATGAATATGCAAATTAAAAGCAGTAATTTGGTGGCATGCACCTGCTGACACTGCACTACTATGCTTATGTGCTCCTCTGTAACACTGCAGCTACACAAAAGCATCACAGAGGTAAAATTAAATTCTAATGTCGTATATATTAAACAGATGCTTCCACTTTTCTTTGTATATCTACTTTTTACAGAATTTGCTATTGGAATCTCAGTTCTCCCTACATGCAATTAGTGGACATTTATGTGTCATACACAGAAATGTACTTGGAGCTATTTAAGGGCTCTGTTTTTAAAGAAATGGTTTACATGAACTGCACTCTCAAAGCGATTTTTTTTTTCCCTTCATAGCAGAGAGGCAGAGGATTTTAATCTTGATGCACAAAAGACCTTCATTCATAAAAGAAATGCATACTTGAGCATGGCAGCTTGCAACAGAACATTTCTGTGGTAAAGATAATGCAGAGTATACACTTATCCAAACTTTCTGATACTGATCATGAAATTTTCCAATAGGTTCTGTGAATTGACTGTGTGTGCTAATCACAGGGAGCCAGATCTGCCCTCAGGTGTGTCCTTGAAGGTCTTTTACAGACTAGTAAGCTGTTGAGTGTGAAAGTAGAATTTGGTTCCACATTGCCAAGATGCTTAGAATCCTTGTGAAGCTGATGGTGTCAACATGCTTGGTCCAGGAGGGCACAGGTACCAATGCTGATGCTAAAAATGTTTATTATTCCCTGGAGATAGAACTAAGTGACCCATTGGAGCAGCCTGGAAGAGAACAAATCACCATTTCCAAATGTGATAAACTACGAATGCTTTGATACCACCAGGCTCAGTGGAGCCTATTTACAAATAACAGAAGGAAGTAAACTGATATTTCACAGGATTGCAAGAGATTAGAGGAGATTGAGGAAAATTCTTCCATTTGTGAATTTATATAACTCAGAAAATACATACTGTGCATTTTTTCAAAACAGAAATCAAACACATAACTAAGTTTCATAAACTAGGAAGCTTTGGTTTTTGGAGGGCTCTTAGCTCTTATTTGGGTGCCTCCACAGGTGAAGGTCTAAATTTCTCTACAGTTCTCTGTGTTCTCTGAGGTAGGCTGTGAGTCTGTGCCTGTTTTCAGGCAAGAGGGCAACCCATATCTCATGGCTGTCCTTTACTCCATGACATGGAGTGGCCATTTGGAAAACAACACTCTCCCTGGCTCTTTGAGAGAAAAATTTGATCACAGAAGAGATGTTTTTTTCTCCTGGTTGCATTTCATTAAAAAAAAAATTAAAAAAAATTAATGGCAAAGCATGTGAATTATTAAAAGTCAGTACAATTTTATTCCCTTCACTCAAGTCCAGACTTTTCTGCAACCTATTTCCCTACTCACCTTACAATTTGAGTTTTCAATGTAATACATGTTACAATTAAAAAAATAACTGTACTTGATCTCTCCTGTCAGTGAAGACAACTTCTCTTTCAAGCCATCTACTGTGCATATAATACATACATTACTTTCTTTTGAATAGGACTATGAGAAAGATTCAAAATATGGTGAATTTAAACAGGAACACTTTGAGAGATTGAAAATCATTCACTAAATGACAAAGAGTTACAAAGTTAGTGTTTTTTACACAAATAAGAATGATGGAAGTAATCCTGGCCCTACTAGAGCTCTTATGTTAGCCCTGGGTTGATCCTTGGGTAATGGGTTCCTCTCCCTACACCCCATGAGGAGAGAAGATATAGCAGATGGATCTCTCTGATGAACAGTAGGATAAGACAATCTCCAAGTAATGCAGTTCATGGAGAAATACAAGTGAGATATAAAGGAATTTATGTTAAAATAGATTTAAAATATAGATGAGTTAAAAAAATTTAAAATATTTGAAATAAGTTATTTCTTTCTTTATATTTTTGTGAGTCTTCCATGGAATAGCCTTACCTACACCACGTGAAGGGGATTTCTGTTGATGACCAGTGTACAGGAGTCCTGCACTATATTATCCTATCAAACTGTCATTGCTGACCATTATCTTTCTTTGCTATTCACTCATAATTCTCTCTGGTTTCATTTTCAGGGCTGTCTCTCACAATGAATAATAATTAATTATCTTTCTTGCTATATTTGACCTAATACCTTTTTCAACAAAATTCTTATTCTTCTTGAGGTTTATTTAGATGTACAGCATATTTATTTATTGCATTTTACTCATTCATTCTACATTGTCATGGTAGTCTTAATTTTCTCTCATGATATTAAATTTTTACCTCATCTTCAAATAACACTGAAGTACTTCTTCAGGGTCTTAAAGCAAATTCTATCTTGTTCAAACAGTCTTTACTCCCTGTTTCTTTATGATAATGCTGACTAATAATCTGTGTCAAGCAATTTTCAAACCATATTAAATTTTCTGGATTATTAAATTCTGAAGAGCAAATTCCGTGATGAAAAATTCCATGCATAAAAACTTGTGTCACTCATCAAGACTGTAACTGCAACTTTTTATTCCTGTTAAAGTAGCATATCTTTGCCAATGCCAAATGGGATTTGTCTCAAAGAAGGGAGAAAAACACACACAAAACAAACAAAAAAACCCCTCAAACCAAAATAAAATAAGAAACAAAAACCACAAACAAAACCCCAAAACACAAAACAAAAGAGAAAAGGGCATTTAGACAAAGCAAATAAATAAATATATATTAAAACAAAAACCAAACCAACCAACCAACCAACCAAACAAACAAACAAAAAACAAACAAACAAACAAACAAAAAACCCCGAAAAGTTTCTGAATGGTCGGCAGTTTTCACCTTTCATCACCTTATCCAGTGATGGTTCTTTACCTTTTTCTAAAATTTACTTATCCTACTCCTTCCCTTCTACCAGAAACGTGAAAAAGTGGTTCACATCTACACACATACTCACTCAGATGTTTATACACATTCCCACAGTGGTTGTGTTGCACTCATCCCTTACTCTGTTTTCAGTATGTGTTTGGATCTATTTTGCCCAGAAGATGTTATTACATTCTAATATAGCATCACTTCTTGCTTCCCAAATATCCACTTGTACTCTTAAAGCACTCCAATTTGTATCCTTTAACATATTTATAATTCCATTTATAGAGCACATGCCATTTCCTCAGCAGCAGGGGGCATTAGAATTAACAGAAACAATAACTAAACCAAATACATCATTATAACAAGGATAGGCTTCAATAAAAACACTGAATTTATATTTAACATTTCAGCATAATGAGAACACAGACATGAAGGCAGTATCCTCATCTCCAAAGCTTCAGAAATCATTAATGACAACATTCCTGATGGATATACCACTTGAAACAGAATCCACTACAATGAGATTTTAAAGATCCTCTGAGAGGTTTAACTTTGGATCCAATGACACCCAAGATGAAGTGACCCTCAGAATCAAGAATTTTCATACTGATAATGTATCAGCAAAATAAATCTCATAGAGTGTCTCAGGCAATCTGCTTCCATGACAAACAAAGAAGAACAACACAACCAAAGCAGACCTGGGACATGGTCACAGAGTGAGCCAAGTCTGCTGATAAACAAAATCAATGCCAGGCTCAAGCAGCTACTGCTGCAAGCTTTTGGAGCACTGTTATAAAATCTGTAAAATTCCCTGAGACCTCAGATACACCCTACTGCCTACAGGTTCCATAATAGATAAAACACAAAATACTATAGCAGTGAATCTAAGAGTGCAAAAGATCTCTTGCCACACTGGGGCACAAGGCTAGCAAGGATCATACCAGACACAAAAATTCAGAAGACACTTTTCTTTCCCACAGTCACCTGACAGGTAAAGTAACAAAACATTTGATTATAAATCAGAATGCTTTCTTAGGTGCATTATTTTGAAGATGGCCCTCAAAATATTTATAATTGCCCTAGGCTCAACTGCAGAGGCAAAGAACACAATTTCATGAGCTTGGAGAGAGTTAAGCAGGATAACCATGGGCTCCTTTCACCCAATAACAGAATTTCACATTAAGCAAGAGCAATTTCAAAATATTCACATGACTGTGGTAGAAACAGCTTATGTTACACAAGAAATCAATCTTAAGAGACTAAGAGCCTTGCAATGTAATAACACTACTTGGTTTCAGCCCCTTCTCTGTAGATCTTTTCTGCAGTAAAATGAAAACAGTAAGAATGTCAGATTGCCATTATCTGTCAGGAATTTGAGCAGGAAAACAAAACAGGTTTAGTACAATGATGAACAGTTGTGACAAATCATCAGCATTTTCTCTAGATCCTCATCTCAAAGCAGTTTCATATTTCATCTTTAGACTCTGCATTCCCTCTTACAGGAAGCAAAAAAATCATCCAGTATTTTACACTATGTTACATTTACACAATTTAAATCACACCTCTCCATAAGAAGTGAAAAAGCTTCAACTTTTCTGTGCACCTAAATCTGTGTAAAACACACACAACCAAAAGTGTGTGTTTTACAACCTAAACCACACTATGACTAAAGCCTTTCCTTCAAAGTAATTTATGCTAACAATTATCAATGATTTATTTTACAGTTGTGCTTAAGACTTCAGCCACATCATGCTACCTTTGACCTGCAAGCTGCACAACAACATGAGAGGAGAACTGCTAGGGATTTCTGTAAAGTCCAAAACCTGAGCATCAGAGGGGCAGCTTACAATTCAATGGAAGAAAGAGAAGTGGTACAGCTCAAAATTTTCCTAGTAAGAAAATAGATTTTAATAAGTATTCCTTTCACACACACCCCATTTTACTCCTTATTGACAAAAAATATTGCCTCAAGAGATGCATTTGCCTCTGCAATTTTTTTTCCATAAATAGCAGTCAAGTGGGATTTGTGGGATTGTGGCTCCAGTGTTTTAGCCATGAGTTCACACTGCAGTGCAATCAGTTACAAACAATTCCCTTAAAAGCAGAGAAGTCCATGGTCCTTCACTGAATACCAGTATCAGGCATCCCTTATTTCTCCCACTCCCTGGGCAGAAAGCTCATAGTCTAAACAACAAAGTTACCTTTCCAGTCAGCCTGGGAGTTTAGGAGCTAGGCTTCAGAAGAAAGCTCCATAGGGAATAGTTGGGATCTGTGCACCCTCTGCCTAAGAGCTTTGGGTGAAATATGACAAAATATGTTTTTATGTGCACATAGAACAGAAGAAACAACCTATACTCTCCATTGCTTGACAAGGAGAATTTGACCTTACCAAGTGAATAATGCTGCTCAATTAATTTTTGAACTTCCTCTCTCAAAACAGTAGGGAAGATTGTTTATCTTATGCTTATACATTAGAAAACCCAATTTTTTTCAAAATGTTTTCACAAAGAATTAGGAGACTTTTAGGTTTATCTGTATCTAATCAAGTTCCAAATGCAAAACATTCTAACAACCACATTAAATCTTTCATCTAGCAAAACATAAAGACATCTGCTACAGCTGAACTTTTAAATATTGCAACATACACAGGTCCTAGACCTGATTCCCCTCTTTCTATGTATATTCAAGTAATAAAAATGTCTATATCTATTAACCCAAAAGAAGCTTCTTTTACATAAACCATGCTTACGTGAGAGAAGAATTCAGGCCTTATGTTTTAATTCGTGCAGCAGTTATACTGAACAGCATTTCCCCACATCACACAGATAGGACATGTATTTTCCATGTAAACATATGTAAAGCCATTGTGGGTGCAGACCCCCTGATTTAGAAATATTAGTATCTTATTAAGTAACCATACTGATGAAGAGAAACTTTATAATGGTAAAACATACTGCATTAACACCATTAAACATCAATTAATCTAAACAGCTTAGTCTCAGAGCTGTCACTGAATCACTGAATGCACAATGACACAGTGTTACAAATTCGTCAGTACAAAGCTGTGTACAAATAATCCTCCAGGCTACTTACTGAAAAAAAAATGAGAGCAAAAAGTGTGTGACCACTCAGTTGACAGTAGAGTGTTTGTCCAACATTATGTCAGATTCTTATTCATCTTTCCTTTTTCTTGGCAGTCTCTGCTCAAACTAATTGATGGTGGTTCCACTGAAATATCATAGCCTTGTGATTTCTTCTCAGATTTACTGACCTTTTTAATGCTTTGGGTTTCACATTTTAAAGAGGAAAAATTAGACAAACATCCTTCACAGTTTAGCCCACCCACACATCCCTGGGCCAACAATTCTTCAAGTGTGTGTGTTCACCACACATGAGCTCCACCTGACTGATTTTTACCTGGTGCGTGACCTTCAATTGAAAATTCCAACAGCATGCAACTTGTCTTTGGCAAATGAATTGTAAGTACGCCAGCTGCCAGATGTCTTCATTTTAAAACACCTTCAAAACTGCTTTCTGGCATTGATCCATAGGCAAAACAAGCTAAGCTGTCGCTGTAATTTCTATTCTGTGTGCAGAAAGGGGAGGGAACCTAAGATGCGTTGCTTTACATCTCTAAGAACGGTACAAGACAGTGGGAAAAAAACCAACAACAACTCATTACTGATGCGACACATTTTCGGGAAGAGTTTTTCCAGTACACAGAGCATATCCAAAATTTACATAAATATTCACCCTAGTGAAATACTCGTTTGAAGTAACATAGTTCTGAACAAAAGGATTGCCTCTGTACCATGGAAATCAACGCCTGTGTCTCCAAATGTGAAGTGGCCAATATATTTTGCCTAAGGTTTACAAAACTGTTTGGCAGAGGCACTGGAAGGTAGAGGTCTTAATTAAATCTGTGCACAAGACCTAGGATCACATGCTTTCAATTACTTTTGTTCTCTTCTGTTTTCCTGGCTGTTTGGGGTTTTTTTTCAGAATCTGAAATTCGTCACAGGGACAGAAGAAGTTTCTGTATTATTGGCACATCTTTAGAACAAATCTGCACATACTTGTTTTTACTTGGCACCATACCAAACACATTCTCCTGTCACAAAAAATGACAATTTCCATTCACTTTCCTTCAAATACCTAGATTCACCATATTTCATGTGTTGGCTCACCCGCACTACTCCAGAGCCTAAAATGAGTCAAAATCACTCCTTTTAGCAACAAATAAGAGACCTCTTTTTACAAATAACACCTTTACTTTCTGCCATCAGACTGTTAACTACTGGCTCACTGATCAGCTGCCCAATCACACAGCAATAATTCTATGTGTTGCTGCAAGCAGAAAAGCCAAGCCAAAAAGCAAAGACACTGTAGAAGACTCACACTTGGAAAGTGATGCTTTATATGGTAATTAGCAGCCCTGACTGCCACATCTCTCAAGGCATTTTTTTAAGGAGCCTACTACATGAGAGTGCTGGGTCCTGGCTGGCATTGTGTAGGAAACTGCTTTGATACATACAACAAGGATCTGCCATGTACAGCTGACAAAAGAGGAGTGCACAGAAACACAATCAGAAGAAGAGGCTCAGAAATCCCCTGTCCTGTGAAGTTGGAGAGAAGCTATTTACAGTAACTAGTCTGAGCTCTGAGTTCATATACATACACTGTCATGTGCCTGAGCTCTGGGCAGAGGTCACTCTGCCTGGAAATATTAAGAGAGCAAACACTGTCAGTACACAGATTTTCTACAATGGCATAGAAGAGATAGAATATATCTGTTATGCTTGAGTTTTCCTTCAGTCATAAAGCTACAGATACAACAGACTAAAAGAAAACTAAACCAAACTAAAACCCCCAAACCAAAGCTGAAAGGACAGGCTATGGATTTCTGTGTGCACTACATCTTGAAACGTTACAGGTATGGCAGAATAAAAAGCTTCTTTTTCACAGTTTACTGATCAACTGAGTGTACATATTATGCATGAGGATCCCAAAGCAACAGCTAATCCAATTGAATTTTTTTTTATATTGAACATATTACTAAAACCAGAGCTTAGAGACAGTGTCTAATACCTCAGAATAAAACACAACATTTCAGAATGATAGCCTGAAATGCATGGCACCACTGGGAACCAAAGTTACCTTAGGCACAAAGAATCCAAACTAAGATGTGACAAGTATTTCTCTGGCTTTTCAAGGAACCAGAAAGTGCAGACAGTCCAAGAAGTGGCTAAACAGACATTTTAAATACAGCTGTTAGCTGACATAAAATATACAGATAGAAAAAAAAATAAAAATAATACTTAAAAAAAAAGACTTTTATTTTCAGTTTGAATTGCAGAAGTTTTCCAGTCACTGCAACCTAAAAGTCCATTTTGTGATGGTTTTCCACTTACAGTGTCCTTAAATAACTGTCTAGCTCTTCTGAAGGATAAGGCCACAGGTACTGTGGAATGGAAAGTAGTATCTGATGTTCTGTATCTGATCTCCTAAGATTTGCTGCACTGAGGATTTATGGGATCTACAATTCACCCACTGGTTCCAAAACATTATCATGCATTTATAGTCTTTATCTGAACACTGAACATTGAGCTTCCCTCTTGAGCAATGAGGCATCTTTCATGATAGTTGACAGGTACAGAAAGAATATAAAAGCAGAAGGCCATGTATGGATGTGCTTTTTAACTGTTTTCCCAAAATGCACAGTTCTGCTATGAATATCTCTAGGAAATGGTGGCAATTATAATCTTCAACAATATCAGGCTGACCTTCTACAACACCTTCTAAGAGGCAGAAAAAGACACTTCGAAGTTCAGGTGCATTTTTGGTGATCATCTTTGCCATCTTGAATAGCTTCTGGATGAACAAACTGCATTTAATTAAATTCAAGCTTTGTGGCCATGCTGTGTTCTCTCCAGAATTTGGAAATAGCCCCCCTTTCTTGACTGAGATAAAAACTCAGTCCTGTCACGCAAGTACTCAGAAGTATAGGCCCCTCCAGAGGGTTATTTTCTATTCCCTGGGAAAATGTGAATGGTTGCAGGTGAAACTAGAGATCTGTAGCCACAGTTGCTTATGTGTCAGCAAGAGCAACATCAGTTGCTTCCAAGACTGCCCTGCAAACTGGGTCAGGATTGTGAAAGTGAATTCCCCGTTCATTTTGGTAATACCTTGCCTGTGAGGGTGATGGCCTTCCCACAGAATTGATAAGTGGTCATACCAAATTGTGAGCTTTTTGAACAATACAAGCTTTACAGGCTTTTTTCTTCTTTTACCTTTTACTCTGCCAGGTATGCTTATCTTTTATAGTTACTGCTAGAAAGACCAGGATCAGGCAGATGACAGTGCTTTTGGTGCTTCTCATCATCTCATTTGAGATGATGGCCAACTTCATTTGGCTAATTACATGTCCTATAAATGTCTCCATAACTGTTTTCTCTCTATCATCAAAATCACTTTCCCTGGAAGCAGAATAGAGAAGGTCCCCTATGGCTCATGCTGCTTCTTTGACTTATATAGAGAGACAACCCTCGGGATATTAGTGGTTAGCTGAAGAAGTCATTGTCTTGTTCAAGGATCTGACAGATTTTCACCTAACATGTGAAGCACCTTGTAATGGTGACTTGATAAATCTCTAGGTAAATTATTTCAGTGACTTTTCATCCTAAATGCTAGAAAGAGCCTCTTTTATTCTAACCTTCTTCTATGAAGAAACTGTCTTGCTGTAGTTTATGATTTCTTATTTTTGTTTTTTTCAGTGACAAGCAGCACGGAATAATTGTTTCACCACTTGCTGAATATAATCCTTTATACAGTTTTTTCTCACAACAGCATGATATCATTCAGTCTGCAAGCCATCATACCCACCACTTCATTTGCTGAAATATTTCTGTCTAAATTTAATAAAAATAAACATTTAAAGCACTGCTATGTCAATGTCTATTTAGCATCCTGAGTCCAGCCATGGTGCCCAAAGAAATGTTGAATACCGAGATGTGACATAAGAGCAAAATGGCTCATTGGATGGGTTGATCCCACTTATTTTCTGAGACTAATAGGGAGAGGGGGACAAATGAGAATAGCTTTTTCCAAACCCATGATTTTTGTGAAAAAGAAGGATATCAAATGCAAAAGACAATATAGAATTACTGTTATAGGCACTAAGAGCTGTTCAGGTTCTTGCAGGATAAAAAGTGCCACAAGCCAGCGCAGTGCCATCGGTTCTGAACAGCTGAAAACACCATGTAATTCTTTTTCTCTTGGTTTAACAGAGAACCTTCAGGAATCACAATCATATCAAGTAGTATAACAAGTAAATAATGAATAATAATTGAACTTCAGAAGAATACAATTATTGATTTTAAATCCACGTATAACAGACTAGAGGGGAAATTGACATATTTCTTCCAACCTGTTACTTACATTCAAGACATAGAATTTATTTGAATAGAAGATATTTCAGCTTTAAAGTTCACTATGGGACATGGTCCATCTTTCCAGTTAAGTCACTCTGATGGCTAATTACTCCTTATGTTAAAAATTGGTATCTCATTTCCAGACTGAATTTGGCATGTCAGCATCCATCCACTGAATCCTGTTATTCCTTTTGTCTGCCAGATTAAAGGGCTGCTTGCTATCAGAAATCTCTTCTTCAGAAAGCAACAATTAAATCCAGATGTGCTGAAGTACTGAGCTTTACTCAGGACCTGAACACTCAATTGCAGTTATACAGACACACCTACTGTCAAAGCTATCAATATTTTATCTGTGTACGTGCAGAGGAGTAAAACTACGCTCAGAAATCGGTTATATTGTGCATGATCCCAAAGAAGCACAAAACAAGAGCACCACATAAATAATTTAGAAATTCTGAATTATGTTTTCCCATTCCTTCTCTAACCCCGTAGCTGAATGGCCACATTATGTCTAAATCAGATTCAAAATTCTCAGCAGAAAATTTGAAGTGATAACTGCTACTTGCAGATGGAAAAGCACACTTGCTGACAGTTTCTCACAGTATGTAGCAACTGTAGGGCTTTTGTTTGTGTAAAGTATTACACTAAGTGGAAACAAAAATTATAAATTGTAAAGTCTATTGCATTATCTCCTCTATATGAATGGTGAATCTTTTCTATGGAAAAATTTTACAATCTGTTCATATTTCATATCTTTATGAATAGAATGGAGAGGATGCTAAGAAACTACACAAAAGAAATATATATTGAGAATTTCAGGCATAAAATATTGCCCTGCTAGAAGTGAACAACATTTCATCGTAGTAATGATCATGTTTTCAGATGCACATGTTTTTCTCACCTATGTTTCTAGGAATTGGTTCCTGGATCCAATGCTTCAAAGATCCAATACAAATACAAAAATTTCCCGCTCAGTTTGTCAAACAGTGGGATTTTCTACACCATTTTTCCCAGTCAAACTGACATTACAGCACATATCATAACAAATAGGGACTAAATCTTAGGAAGAAGTAATAAAATTAGTGATCTTATTCACAATGGATGTAAATCAGTATAGTTTCACAGAAGGTAATGGAGGTAGCCTGGTTTACCCTCTTAAATGACTTAAATATCACATTACAGCTTAAATGGACTGCAGTTTAAATGAACAAATGCTTTTGTAGGATACAGACAGTTGCTTCAGAAATTACATTTTGGCTTATATTCAAATTATATTTGACAATATTAATAGATGTTACAAAGCCTAATTTGTATAACAAAACCCACAAGCCTGCTCTGTCAGCAGCAGCAGCATCAGTTCCCACAGGAGCACTTCAGGAGATAAGCAAACTAACCTAGAAGTTCTGTGCACCATGGCACAGTCAAAATTCAGTGCAAGTAAACCCAGCTCTAACAAGAACCAGGCACAACTTAGTCAATGGTCAGAAATCCCCCCAAAACACTTAATTTACTTGCTTTTCCTCAGCACTTTCTGTTCCACTGCCTGTCTGTGGCAGTTTGTTCAAAGACTATGCGTTGCTATATCAGGCAAATATTACCCTCATTATTCTTGACATATACATTTTTTTCTTATAAGAAGTAAACCAATAGTTTTTGTAACTTTTACAAAAATACATTCCCAAACACCCTACAGTCGTGTGGGTTTTTCTCACAAGCTTTCTCTGAAACAAAAAGCTCTCAAATATTCCTTCTCTTGGCCAAATTTTGTCACATTCATTCCACATGCAACTTAAAAAGGAAAGGCCTGAAGAATGAGATTTTAACTGCCACTTCCACTCTAATGGGGTCTTGTATCCCTGTACTTTTCCTGCAGCAAGTCTGCAATCAACACCTAATTTTCCAGTGTGTTTATCTGCCAGGTAAGTAACGTAAGTAATGCATTTTCCAATAGATGAATCACATTTCTCAGATACAAAGCCAGGTTGCACTTGAAGAAAACAGATCACTTAGCACACTAACTTCTCCAAGGTAACACATACGTACTTCCTTAAGACTGCAAACAACATGATAGCCGAAAAGAAGAGCTGGGGTCTATTATTTGGGTCTTTGTCTATTTCTGCTCTCTCATAGCTTGCTGGTGAAGATGGTCACCCAAAGCAAAACTTCTGTCATCATCTATTAATAGAGAATAAGGATTAATGAAGGATTATGTCATAATGAGTCTGCCTGCAGAGTTGCTTCAGTTCTTGTCCTTTACTGCCAAAATACAGTTCTCATTTCCAACAAACAAAGTCTATCTGAGAGAAAGCACAGAGCCCCTTTAGAACTGGAAAGTCCTGTGCATAATAATGAATGACTAACTCTTCTTTTGCCAAAGAGCTTCAGCACTTTCCATGTCACAGGTCAAAGCAGTGATTCAGACGGGCCTGATCCTTATCTAAGCTTCTGCTACAAAATTAGAACGTGCTGTATCCTTATTAAAGAAATGTTTGTTCCACCATCAATGAAATGAAAAGAAAGCACTTCAATGTAGTTTTGCAAGCCACAGCAATAACCCACTGGAGTTAACTGTTTTATTACAAATATTTAATTACTCTGTATGTTAAGAAGCCAGCATTTGCAAAGACAAAATTAGTAGCCATAACCTGTTTGGATTTGCATGTATTTAAGAGAGCATTTTATCAAATGGATTGACACTAGTAACCTTCATGTTGAAAACATGAAAGAAAAAAGCAATTCATACTTTCTCAAGAACTATAGCTCCAGGAACATGAGCGATAAAAAAAAAAATCAGATTTTCTCTAAACACATTATTTAAATAATATTTCCTCATATTTGCACAAAAATCTGCCTATCTGTTCTCAGTAGAAACTGCATAAACAGAATTATGTATATAAAAAGTAGATCATACTATGCACAACTATTACAATAATACACTCAGCTATTGTATTAATTATCTACCTGATAAACAGGTAATTTTTCTCTATTAGTTTTAGCTGCTCAAGTTAGTGGTTGAATTTAACTAGGCTGAATAAAAACTGTGAATGCAAGCTACTTTTTGAAACATTTAGAGCAATACTGAAGGCCGTCTTTTAATATAAAATAGTGATTTGAGTAATCAATTAGAAAACAGGTAATACTAAGAAAAAAATGAATTAAAAAATGAGACCATTACATCACAATCACTGTGATGGTGCAAAGAGAAAAATCAAATAAAATTTAATTCTATTTGTTAGACAGTTAAACAACAGCAAAAGTAAATGAAGCTATACCTGATCTAAGTTAAATTCCAAATAGAATGTAACCAGAGGGTATATTAGGATTGAAAAGCAGAATACTAATCCCTAAAATTAGAAAATTGATCAACTGGGATATGCATCAGAGATATTCATCAAAGCCTTGCAACAGCCTATCTCCATTTACTGTTTAGATACAGCTAATCTACATCATTAAATTGACCATTCAGCTACTGAAAATCTGCCATGTAGGTCCCGACTTTTCATAGAGGCTTTTAAATATGTATTCGGTAACTACAAAGTACTGAATATATTTTCAGTCTTTTTATACTAAGATTTACAACTAATGACCTTAAGCAATGTCATGCATGTAAAACAAAATTATGAGACCACCCTGGTTTGAGCAGCATTAAGGTATAGAATCATACTTCATTCTCATTCAAATTTAGTGGGATAGAACAAAAAAATCCATAGTAATATAGCTAAACCTATTTCATAGTTTTACTTTGTAAAACATGCCTCTTCACTTGTATTTTGCTATTACAGGCTCAATATAAGTAGACAATTATCTAAGCTTAATGCCAAGAATGATAATGCATTGAGCACATGCAAAATCCTTGTGCAACATCAACTACAGCCCGCAGGGATAAAACATTTATCAGTTGCTCCTTAGAGCACTGGTGGCTCGAAAATTTGGCTGCCCATGCCGACATTTAGTGAAATCATAGTTTGAGCTTCATTCAGAGCCCGGCACAGCAAAGCCCGACACCGGGATGACTCTGCTGGCAACCTGCCTGCCGTACCCACACGCACTGCAGGCTGCTTTCTGTCCCACCACTTGCCATGAAAGGAGCCCTTTTACTGAACTGCAGTCCTTGGCACCGTGCCCCTTTCATGGACCGAGCTAACCGTCATCTTGGATGTAACAAATTAGTACATTCTCAGAATAATAATAAGTATGGACATGAAAACACCATTGTTTTTACTTGGAAATGAAGCAACTACATTTTAGCTGGGTGACTTTTTCAGTTCAGCACCACAGGCAAAAATAAATCTTATAAAAAGAATGGACAATTACAGGAAAGACGAGACACGGGCTTTTGCTGTGGGTTCAGAAGTGAAAGAGCTGCTTCTCATAGTGCCTAAAGATAAAAGTACTGTAAAATAAAATTTTGAACTACAACTTGTTCCTTTGAAAAGGAATTGTTGTAGGGTTTTTCTACCTGATCTGCAGCTGATAGAGATTTTTTTTTTTTGCCTGTATTAAAGACAGAACTGCTTAAGTAAGCTCTGTTAACATTACAATGAAATATTTCACAAAATACACTGAAAAGATTAAATGTGGAGCAATGCAAGCACTAGACTCAAGCTAAGCATGGAAAGATGATTGTGTAGCTTCCAATAGTAAAACACAAACTTACGTAAATTAGAAATTTATCTTCACCTGCAAATAAACATTTCTTAAGCATTGCAAACCTGCAATTTTATCTGGGCACTGTCATTATAATAAACCCACATTTTTTCCTCAAGCGCTGCACATTTCATTGCACATCAGATCTTATAAGAACAGTATCACAGAACACATTTTATAATGTAATTTCAAACTCCTGATAAAAGTAAATTCACATCATTGTTCTCAGCACAGACATCCTAGGCCAAGTTTTCTGAAAAGTACAGATAATTAAAACTTTCCTGTATCACAGCCCAATAGAGTCACAGCTTTCTTGCCAAACTATGATATGAAACATTAATAGGGATTTGAATAACAAGTGCATCCCTTACTGTGTAACTCCTTTGCAGCAGATAAGACTAAATTAGTGTGAAGTGCTGACAAGTATGAAAGATTAAAACAAATATTTCTTGTAAATATGCTAAATATATTTCCAATTTTAGTCATGTTCAGCCTGCAAAGCAAAAAATCCAATATATAGCACATATTTCAAAGATACTGAGTTTGAGACAGTTTAAATAATTCAAGGTATTTTATATAAAAATGTAACAATTTTACTAAACTTTCTGGTTCAAATGAGTCCAAGAATATCTCATTATAAATGGAGACAGTCCTGAAAAAGCAATCAAGCATGACTAAAAAGATCACTCTTTTACACAAAAAAATAGCCTTCTTATTTTACCCTTTGTTGGAAAGACATTTGGCCAGCCACAGGGGAAATACATAATCTACTTTTATATTCAAATAATATATTTCAAAATTCTATGCATACAAGGACCTTAAAACAATTCTGGGTGGAATATATAAGACATGGGTTTATGCGATCCTAATGACTGAATTGCTGACATGGGCTGACAATTACTTGGGGGGCTTTATTTGTTTCTGGTGCTTTAAAGCATGTGCACGAGTAATTTGTCTGTTATTTCTAATATGACTCTGAAGGAAAATGCCAATGGAGAAACATTAAAATAAAATATGTAGTGAGATCCTGGCTAGAAAAATAGAAGTATTACTTATAAGGGGTATGCATATTTTCATGGAGATGATAATTATTACAGCTACCTTAATACTGAAGCTGTTCTGATCAGAGCAGCATTCCACCACAAATGTCACATATGAAAAGTACATCTTTTTATCTAAAGTATACAAACCTCATTCTTTTATGCATCCTTTTATTTGTTATGTTCATATAAGATATTCAAAGACTACTGATGGTGATTTGCTTTCGGAATCTGGAGGACTAATGTAACATCTTAATTTTTAAGGACACAAATGTGTCAGTGCTTCTGGAGGAAAATTGCTTTTCAAGGCAATACTGCCAGGGAAGAGTCTGGGAGGAGAGATGCAATTGATGTTTTTCACTTTAAACAAGACGACTGTTATTCAGTTTCTCAATACCCAGGATTATGAAGATCAGAGTACTATACACCCCAGAAGAGGAAAAGCTTAGAGCAATTACAGTTCCCTTCTAAGCACTGCAGCACTCACTGTAGGTTTTCAACAAATAAGCAGTCCACACACATCTTTTTTGCTTCAGAACTGTGTGAGGTTCCTGCTCCTGGACCGCACAATTATAAAATGAAACAGGGAATTTAATTAATATAAAATCACTGTTTCAGTCCTGAATTTTACCACTCATGAAGAGTTAAACTTTCCTCCTCTTAGCTGGATATGTTCCCCACTTTGCCTTTGCCAAGGAGCAGCGATGTTACAATATCAGGGCAAAGGACTGATGAGTGAAATGTCAGTGTGACTTGCACTTTCAAGCTTCCTCTGGGCCCTTTCAGCTTATACAGCAGAGGAGGATGAATATTTGTGCTAACTGCACATTTCAGTACAAAGAGCCCAATTCAGAGAAAAAAAAAAATTCTCATCCCATTTATGGCGACTGTGCACTTTACAAAATACAATTCTAAATGGTTCATTCATTCATAGGGAAGAGCCTCTACAACTGTTGTGCAAATAACCTGCCCCTCTGCAGGGTTTGATGAGCCTGATCCAAAGCCCAGTGAGGGCAGGGAAGAAACTTGCATCGACTTCATCTCCTGGGCTCTGATCTCCTTGACATTTAAAACCCAAGAACTGTGTGACCAAGTTGGGGATGTAGAGCTGTACAGAAAACCACTACTGAGGTTCAAACACCTGAGCTAAAGCTGCAAATGAGAGCATTGTCTGGATTCACAGGTCAGCATGAAGCTGAATAAAAGTGACTCTTGAACAATTTGCACTTAGGCAGTAGTTTTAAAATAGCACCTATTGGCTTATGAAGACAACTTTGTATGGATCACACTTAGAAAGTGCTGTGTTTTTTTGTTTATTCTTTTTCTACCCATGTATTTGACAAGCACTAAAAATTTCTCACAGAAGAAAAACTGGTGTAAAAAACCAAACTGGTGTAGCTGTACCTCCATGGCAGTTAATAGCACAAGCAGCTAATTAATGATGTACTTATGAGTGCAACCTGCTATTCATGGAAATTGCACAAGCAGTTGAGCCCATACTTGCTGCACAAAAATACTTAACTGCCCAATATGCTAAAAGTCTTTTTCAAAGTTAAAAAAATGTCTCATCTAATTATTGCTATAAGTTTTTAGACCTTCAGGACCTACAGATCCAATTCTGCCATGAATTATGTAACCATAAGCCACATTCCTGGCAAGCTAACTTCTACATTATTCCAGACACACAATATTGATGAGACACGTTTTTATACAAATCTCGCAAAACTGATTTTATTACAATTAAAGAAAACTATTTTGACATTTATGTCTTAAGTCTATTTGAAGAGTAAAGATGCATAAAAGTGATTTTTATTATAATTAAATAAGAGCTAGTTCAAACTGTGTTATCCAAAGCACTTGAGTTCAACCCAGGATGTTTGACCCAAATAATATCATTTGCAACTCTAACTTTTTTCCAAGATTTATCCTAGTTCTAAAGTCCTTATCTAAAGGTAGGGTAATTTAGCTAATATTGCTTTTAGCAATAAAGAGTATGTGCAGACTTTCAAATTTGCCATTAGATGCAATTGCTAAAATGTCTGAACACTCTGTCTGCAGGGAGAGTATTAGGAGATGTTTTGAATTAGGAAAATTCTGAACCTTTATTAGGAGAATTTTGAACCTTTCTAATGTCCAAAATTTGGCTTCCCATCATCCCAAGAAGTACCAGAGAAACAAGTCCTAGCTCTCCACTAAGAGTAGACAAGAAAAAGACAATTTTTCCACACAATAAGAGAGGCTGTCTCAATTCTAGGTACTCTAAAACACATCCAAAATTATATCCTTATAAAAGTATCAAAAAGAATCCTTGCAAAAAAAAAAAAGTTGCTTGATTAATGCATCCATTGCAAAAGTATAATTTCTGTAATGCTATACTTGGCACATTGACTGTCTCCTAGGTTTTGATCATTCAAGATTACCTAGAACCAGATATAAACAGGAACTGGATATACAACTCAGCTGGTCAAAATCCATGGAGTGACAAGAAATGAGGCTGAAGAGGATACAGCTGCCTTGCTTCAGGGTAAGATGTTTTAATTTTTATAAATAATGATACTTTTAATGTTTTGTGGTAAACTGAAAAACCTCTCCTTCACCCAGTGACCTCTTGCCTCGATATCTTTTCCTATTTTTGTGTTAATTTAGAGAAGAAACAGAAATGAGCACATCCTTTGGATAGAAATCCTCTCAGACCTGCTGAGTCTCATGGACTGAACTCATTTATTTGTCTCTGCTTAGCACTCTGTATTATAAATACACTTTGTATTACAAATGGAGTTTTACATTTTGTCATAGACTGGGGTAAGGATCAGCATCCCAGGTGCTGGAGTTGATCCCACTGACACCAGTCTGCTGTGGGGCTGCCTGGGCAGGTGAAAGCTCTGCCAGCAGAGACCTTTTCTCCAAGCAGCTGCCCAGGAATGCAGGTCTCTGGGTGCACACCAGGGCTGAGCATGGCAAGGAGAGCCCAAAGCCAGCATGCAGCACTGTGCACGAGCAGAACACGATTGGTGATACCCCTGTCAGAGAGACAGAGACCCAGAGGGGACTTGTCACACGATTCCATGTGACCTCTCACTTACTGAGACAGGGAAAGGTGGAGATCTTTGCTGCGAAGTTGAGATCTAAGAACATCAGTGCCTATCTTCAGTTGCTTGCTGCATATTTTAATCACAGAATAGAAACAGATATAATTTCATTATTATTAAATGCCTTTTTTTGGAAAAGTGAAGTGATGAAGTTAAAAAGAATAAACTATATGAAGAATGGAAAGGCACGCTTCCCATTTACAAACTTAGCACCACATTCTACTGATGCAAAGCCTATGCTTATATGGCTTTATCTGGGCAATTCTTGACTAATCTGGTATCAGTCTTTTTATTTTCTTTCCATTAAAATGTTTCTTTTAATACCCGTAAACCTGGACAGAATTGAAATAAAGATGAGTGACATAAAGCCTTAATAACATGCCCACTTGTGTCATTCCAGGCAGGTCCTTGCCTCGATGCACAGCTCCCACACACTCAGGGACTTGGATTTACAAGTAACCTCCCCATGCTGCAGAATTTTGGGTTTACAATGGTGATCTCTGCTGTCCCCTCCTGCAATCTCTGGGATCTCATACTCCTTGAGCCTGTAAGCTCACAAGGAAAATTGCTGCCCATCCCCATCCTTCCCATAGGACTCACCTCACCCATCCTCTGAAGGCAAATCATAAAATTACAAAAAGAGGCAAAACTTTCAACACTCACTGTCACTTTCCCACTTCATCCAACAGAAAAATTGATCTACAAAAAAAAAAATTTAATCTATTAAATGCTTTAAATTCACAGTTTCTGAACCTATTTGGATTTTCCACCTTTAGAAAATTTTATTTAAAAGACCCCAAACAGACTCAACAGTATGGCTACATGCAATTCTGAAAAAGCATTAAATATCCATGTTGACATGAAATTTTTGTTACCACCACTAAATGAAAAATAAGTTATTTCCTCTGCTCACTTCTGAGGCATAGAGAAAGATGAAAACTGTGAAAAACAATCAAAACAAACAAAAATACACAAGTACTATTCTTTCTTCAATCTCTCCATTGGGGATGCAATTCCAAACCAAAATCACACACATTCCTGACAGAAAGCTAAGGAAACTGAGGCCTGGATTCCCTGATTCACCAAACTGTGATTGTCACAGGCATTTGTGGGCAGAGCTGTGTGACCTCTGTTTGCAATTCCCATTGTTGGCAGTGTCTGAGAGCAGTTCAGTTCCTTCCCTCCCTAGTACCCCACGGTTCAGAGCAGCCTCAAGATAACTCATTATCCACAGTCCTAACAAAAAATGCACCAAACACAACCCAAACCTTGCAGTTTAATTCTGCACTTGAACAAATCTCACATTTGTCACAGCAAAACGCCAGAAGGAATACAACAATCCTTTCCTCTAGTTACCTTTTTATATGAAATAATGCAAAGGGGTTCAATATTATACCACTGACACCAACTTCATGTCATGTTAATTCTCCTCTCAAATTTCAGAAAATCACTCTCCAGTCCCAAGCACTGCATAGGGTTAGAGAACGTCTAAGCATTTGCTTATCATCTTGCATGTCCCTTCAAGTAAAATGACTCTGCAATTGGTTTTGCCATTTGTATTTTATAGTAGGTTATTTGGACGTTATCAGCATTCTGCCTATTTTATAAATATAAAGCCAAAATGCTCACAAAAATGTCTGGTTATATGTACTGACACAATGTTTGATGTGCTTCCACTCCAGAGAAGAAAAGAATTGGTTTTCAAAAATGTTATTTGCACTGTTGAGTGTTCAGTAAGACTTCAGGCCAATGCAGACAGATTTGAAAAATGTATTTACAAGGGGAAGTGCTTTTGGTTATCACTGCTGTGAAGTTTTCATAAGAAAAGTCTGTGGGCAGATACTCTGTAGTGTTAATATACGTTATTAGTTTTTGCTTGAGGACAGCACTGAAAAAAATTGTCAGGTAGAGACTAATTTTTTGTTTTATTTTTTTAGGGTAAATAGTCACACACAGAGTAGCTTAACTGTCTGCTCCTCCACTAGGTGCATATGAGGCCATATTTCCAATAAAAAGCTAAGAAAATGGTAGTAGCACTTTACATTTTTTTTTGTAATTGCAGTTGTAGGTGATATTGTGATAAATTAGGTTGGAGTGTGAATATTTCTCTCTTAAAAAAACCAAACTCACACAGTGCTGCCTGTGCTGAGTCATCCAGTTGACTTGGCATATTCTCCACAGCAGCCTCATACCTTTTTAAAAATAAACAAAACAAAAATTAACGGGGGATCTTCTAGTTACTGACTGGTTACATACACTGCCTTCTAGCAATAACACCTTGTACATTTTTCCTGTCTTTCATAGAAGGATCTCAAAGCAACAGATTACAATTACACCTCATCTTTCCTAAGAAGCAGAGAAATTGGAGCAGCAGATGCTCTGCAACCTTGAGATAAAAAATCTTTTTGCAGGTTACTTACAGAAGGCAGGGATAAAACATAAGGTTTGACCCTCTCTTTCCTTTTCCAAGAGTACAGCTACAGAGCCTTCTGATGAAGGAAGCAGGAACATTTCTCACAAATTTAGGATTTCTTCAGATATTAGTATTAGTTGGGAAAATCTTATTTCTTAACCCTTACATTATGGATAATTAATTCCTCTTTTCCTCCTCCCTAATTTTCCATCAGCACCACCCATTTAGTAACAGATAATTCTGTGCCTTTCTTCTTTTGACTACCATTGCTGCAATGCTGAAGAGAATGAGTGAGGGGAGGAGTAAAGGAGAGAGTCAGGAATGAAAAGGGAGGGTTTGCATGGGGGAGAAAGAGATGAAGAACAAGCAGAGGTCAAAGCGAAGAAGAATGAAAACAGGAAAAAAAACAAAGAATAAAAAAGCAAGAGAAACAGAGAATAACCATACAAACTTCTGGGAGACTTGGAAATGTCCTGGAGAGATGACTCAAACATCCCTTAACCTTTCTGTTACACATCACACCACATATCCTTCACACCCCCTACCCCCAGCAGGCTCAAGGAGTTTCAGGATGGGAACATTTTGCCTCTGGGTTTGTAATAAAATAAAAACAACCTTGGACAGGCTAGCACACCTGAGCTCTAGTCATAATTTCAGGTCTCTGGATACTGTACAGTACAAACATACAATATTTATAATTCCCCTAAAATTACAAGCATTTAAAGAAAATATGAGCAGTCCAGCCTCAGTGCTCTAGGTGAAAGAGGACCAGTGATATTTGTAAGAGAGCAATGACCAAGAGCTCTGCTCATATTCAACTCCTCTGTGAAGTTTTTCAGTCCCAGCTGCAGCCTGGACCACTCTTCTCAGATGGAAATTACTAGAGGCACTCCGCAAAGATTACAGTATTTTTGTTTGTTTCTTAGATCAAATGAGATAAAGGCCCAAGCATCCTCCTATCCAAGGAAGAAAACTGTCTTGCTGATACAAGCTTCTAAAAAACTAGAAGAAGAAAAGGGGTGGATTTGTGCTCTGAGAAAACACTAGGACTAAGCTTTTTTTCCCCTTTATTTGGCTTGCCACTCCTTGACTGAAGCATTAAGGAAAAAAATTACAAGAATGTCAGGCATATTTCTGCCTTATTTATGCAAATTGACAAAATCCCATCCAGTCAACAGCTCTACAATTTATTCTAATTAAAAACCTAAATTTAATGCCTGATTTGCTGGCCATCTTGTGAAGTTGAACACCTCTGAATATCAGGCAATGAAAATCTCCTATCAGGCTTGCAAGATCAATGGACATTAAAAAAAAATCCTTTCTTATTCCACTCTGATAAAAGTGGAGATGGTATGAATCAAGGATTGTATGTTCATGAAATAACAACATGTAGTACTGATGTCTTCATTCCTGACAGCTTGAGCTATGTGGGTCTTTGCTCTGATCCAGTACAGCCATTCTTCTGCTTTATCGTTTGGAGATTTGTCTAAAAAAATAACCCTGTGGACAGAGATGATTTCTATAATACTGGATTGATCATTCCCTTCTGGTATTAAAGAGGCATAGACAAATAGGGGGTTTGGAACTCTTCCTCAAAGAGGTTCAGAAATGTATGCTAGTGACACACATTTTGATTTTGTCCGTGCTCTGCACCAGGCTCATTGTAAAAGACTGCCATATATGTTCAGACAGAAGTTGGCATGTGAGAGATCAAAGTCCCAAGCCTCTGGAGAACAGAGCCAGGCTCGCAGGTGGAGATGCTCATAGATCACACCTTCTGTGGATCAGCATGGAAGCAGTGTGAAACTCAAACTGATCAGTAAGCCCTGTATGCCTATAATTCTGTTTTAAAAAGGAAATTTAAAAGCCCTCACATTTTAGAAGGATCACATCCCCTCCAACCCTAACTATTCTGTGATTCTATTCAAAGGTCAGAATATAATGTTTTGGGTAAGGTGTGTGTTCAGCAGATATAGATTAAAATGTTTATGTAACTAAAGAGGTAAAATGATCCCACCCTTCCTCTCTTCAGTTTTCCAGAATGCTTCATCCAGTTTCACAGTTCCAGCCTCGTTCTGACTAATCAACAATATCCTTTACAACTGTTAAGTTTTGCATTGTTCAATGCAGAGTATTTCTTGTCAGCAAAAATAAATCTATCCTTGAACTAGCAGGAAAATTGATGCCCTGTGGCAAGATCCTGAGCGGTTTTTTTTTTTAAATCTCTGAACAGTCCAATCTTTTGTTTTACCATCTTCATGAAACAGCTGTTTTCACTGCTCACTCTTTCCAGCTGATAGGAACCCACAGCAAGCAGGCAATCTCCTCCCCTCCCCATGCCCAGGAGGAATAAATACAGATTTAAAATTCCTGGTCAGTCTGCCTTGCTTCAGCACAAGAGGTCCCATTACCCAGACAGCTCCCAGTCTACAAAACTCAACACAAACATAATTATGTTTTTGCATATCAGACCTGACTAATGTCTCATTCAAAGTACACTGTAAACCAAACAGCAAACCACAAAATTTATGTAATGAAGCTAAACGAATGCCTAACCAAATTTTTTTGTTGTTTCCAAAACTCTTCTGTGTCCAAATCTATTCTTGAACAATCAAAAAACTTAGTTTTAAAAGCAAGTCAACAAATAGCTTTTTTTTACAGTTTCAGATATAAAGTTATCAGTAAAAAAAAAAATAAAATTGCAGCACTTAAAAAAATAGAAGTCATACAACATTTTTTTCCTTAGGAAAGGGGAATTAAACTATTAAAGGACACCTTGTTAAGTAATTATATAGCAACATCACTGTGCAATTAAATAGCCATCAGTCCCTGCAGCTGAGAAATTTCAGGTAATTATTCAAAGATAATTTAATAGGAGAATTACTGTATTCAAGAAAGCATTAGCTAGTAATCTACCTCAATTAAAGCAGCCAATTAATTTCAGCACCTTGATAATAGTTGCCTTCTGTGAAACTATCCTCCCCTACACACACACACACACACACACAAATCCTAAGTTTCAAAATAATGATACAAAAAGTGAATTTGGTGCATTTTAGCTTCCTTAGATAACCATTCACTCCTTGAGAATTTAGAAAGCTTCTATACATCCTGTTAACAGTGTGTATTACTCTTTCTTACTTATTTACTGTCCAACTTCAGTGTTCAACTTTCACTGTGACTACAGAGGTACCCACGGAGGGGTACAGAGGAAACCTGCACAAAAAGCAATAAATATTTGTATCCTGCAACCAAAGCAGAACACAAAAAAGCTGCATAATGACTGAAAATGCATTTCATTGTGATGAAACATTTTCAGGGAATGATGGGCCTCTCGCAGAGCATTGCCTGGTTGTGCTACATACAGTGCAGACAGAAGTCATTAATCACACACAAACAGATTCTGTGCAGAAACAAAAACCTGTGTGTGCCACACAGCACTTGGTTACACAGCAAAATACTTTTTTCAAGGTCAGTACATGCTGACAGTTCTTTGATATGATGGTCAATATCAACAACTTCTGCATCCTTCAAGCTTAAGAGTTTGGATTCTTTGAACAGAGACAGCAAAAATACCAGATACAAGGCAGACAGGGATAATTTGCAGAAAGGCAGAAAGGGCAGTTTGGCATCCAGCACTTACATAGATTCAGTGGTTGCTGAGGTCCTAGATTCCTCACACTTTTTAAAAAATCAAAACGTGTAACAATCAAGGAACAATTCCTTTAAAAAATATCCTGTCACACAAATATTCAGTGGTTTAATTACCATTTTCTGTCTCAACAAGGGCTGTATTGTGTTTTCCTTCACTTCCTATTCAATTTGTCTCTAAATAGAAAAGAAATTATGGTAGTAAATAAAAAAAATCTATGTCATTCAGATTTTCATACGTTCCTCATATATCCTGGGGGTTCTCTTCCTTCCCTCTTAAACTATAGTGTTGGTGGTAGACTGAATAAGTGTCCTTTAATCTAAGAGTTGATAATATGCACAAACAAATACAAACCCCAATCCTAGCAAGCCTGAGTTTGGATTAGTTTAAGAAAAATACAGAACTGTATAGCTGTTCAGTAAATTCATCTACTCTCCCTTTAACAGGAATAAAAAAGTGAAGTAAAACCCTCCAAACACTACATCTGGAATAATCTGAATGTCTCAGAGCTACAGATAACTAACAGAAATTTGTGACAAACATGTACAGGAAAGCTCTGGTTGAAATCAGTCCTTGTAGTCTTTACAGCTCTTACTTGTTAAAAAGCTGCAAGTCACATAAAATCTTTCAGACTGGGGACCCTGCCCCAAATTTTTGTTTTGCTTCAGTATTTATTCCCACAGGTTTTCAGTGTTTCCCTTAATGACTAAGTTTCCATTTGGTTTCCATTTACTCAGCATTACCTGATCCATTATCACTGTCCCAGAATTTAGAGAGGCATTCAATAAGTCCTTGCCCATTGTGCAACTATTTTTAGCCAATTTTAAATCTTAATATTTTTCTATGAAATAATCATTGAAAGAAGTTAACTGAGCTACTTCAAATGATACCAAAATTTCCTCAAACTCATGACAGATTTGAATGTGTTTAATATAGCCCCAGACTTTTACTTGTAATAATCAGATTTCAGCTTTTTGTTATTTCAAGTATCTTTTCTGCTAAAGGCAACAGAGAAAGAAAAAAAACCCCAAAACAACACACCAGCTAAACCCAAACCACAGACAGAACAATTATATATATCTGTATCTCAAATTCTGCGTATCATTCTCCACAGTGATACTCAACCAGGTACTTCAGAACATATCTGTCTTAAATCACATTGATTAAAATGGGATTAATCATATATCTAAAGCCAGACTCATCCTTAAGTATCTTGCCTTAGAGGAAAACAAAGATAGGTATTTCACTGACCACTGGTTTTCTCACCTCCTCATCTAGTGACAGATACAAGAGGCTGTATTAGGCACCATTGGTGCAGGCTCTTAAGCCTTTGCAGGTGGTTGTGATCCCTGTGATGGAAAAATCTAATTTTTCTTCACTGTTGTAAAGAGGGTTGAGAAAGGATATAGCACCACAGAGATTAGGCAAGAGCCCTAAAAGGCTCTAGGGGCAGCCTGTAGTAGTGATGAGTTGAACAGCAGGTAACTGGGGACCTCTGCTCCCCTTTTTCTTTTTCCCATACAACATACATTGATATTTCATACCAAGCTGAACAAATAGACACAAAAACTACCATATATTGATAGGATTAGAATCAGAACATATCAGAAAGCTGCATCGTAAATTATACAACCAGAATAAGTAGTTGACAATATTTACCATTGGGAGCTACAATTCTCTTGGCATCCAGAGTCAAATTATATGTGTATTAATCCCCCAATCACAAATTGACTCTCTGAACAATATAATCCAAGTGATTAGAGAAAGTAGAGATTCATCCAAAATAACCACAAGATACCTAAAGGATTTAATTTGCTCCATCACTGTGCCACTTGCTGTTCTAATTATCATTTCATCTGGAGTTACCTGTAATTTTCTTTTAGTGCCAAAAAAATTGTACATTTTGTTTTCTTAACATTTAGTAGGAGTCTGCTATTAATCAGTCATTTTTCAACATTTAGAAAACTGTTCCAGGGTTTTAGTACACATTTTATTAATGGACCATCCATGACAGCATTATCTGCATAAAAGAGTCAGTAATTGATTAATAAAATATTAAATAATTTTAGTGTTAATAGGGCCCTCCTGAGAAGCTTCATTATCATCAGTCAACAGGCCAAATTCAGAGACTTAATTAAGCACTCTGATAAATTGGAATCACTGAGACTCTTCTTTAGGACCATATATTATTTTAATACCTGTTTTGCATGAGGAAAGAAGGAAAAATAAGCTGAACCAGACACACACTGAGGTTTATGACTGTTAAGGAAATCTGCCAGGATTCAACATCTGGGATTTGTTTACTGCAACTACTTCTAGAAAGCACAAAAAAGGATATTTTCACCTCAACATGACAGAAAGCAAAGGTGAGAATTTTAACCAAGTAAAGATGCCACTTATCTTTATTTGGTTCTCAAGTAGAGAACAACTGAGAGCTAAAAGCTCAAAGGTTGAAACACATCCTTTAAACATCCCACTTTTGCCTAAAAGCTCCCACCTACAGGAAGTTTCCTCCTTCATTCAAGCTAACTTTTGGAGAGATGGATGGAGGGACAGCAGGTGGTTCACAGGAGGACAGCCCATGTCCTCAGTGTAGCAGGTTCTGGTCCTTGCACTAGTGGGGTTCAGCAAGAACTTCACACAAGAAGCCTTTCTCAGCTCCAATATTCATCCACGTGCAAACCACCCCCATCATCTGCCATTTCACACCCCCAGTTAGCAAACAGCACAGGATGGATTTCTGTTGCAGTCAAGATTCAGGGCTTGGCACAAGTGAATTGACCAAGGTCAACCACAAACCACAGGACAAAAGGCCCAGCAGATAAAGGACAACATCCTTCAAGCAAAAGACGGAAGAAGGAAGGGATTAAAAAATGCAGCAGCTTTATGAGAGGAAAAGACAAGCACTGGATCAGATCCACACTCTCTGCTGTGACTCAGGTAAAAGCTTATCCAACTTTGCAGTCTCTCTGAAGGTAACCAGAAAGCTTAGGTGCTCTATATAAATCCTGCAGTGTTGTTTCCACAAAAACCTTTCAGCAATTCTCCACTTGGCATCTCCCCACTCTCTAACAAGAAGGTGTGTTCTCCACATCAATGTATATGAATATACAAACAGGCAGGGAGAATAAAGAAAACACAAAAGTAACAAAGATAAATTCTTCAAGGAGTACAATATACAGAACTGTGTGCAAGCACAGCAAACTGAAAATTAATTGCAGAAATTATTCACAGAATTTTTCCAATAGATTTAAGAAACTCATAGGCTGCTTGCAATTAAAGGTACATTAAAAGGGTGCTAACAAGTAAACCAGCCACTACAAACACTGTCGTCTTTATTGAAAAAGCTTAAAACATCTCTCAAACATTTTCCAAACTGTAATTTGGAGAGCTAAGTATGCTTATGATTAGAAAACAGACTTCTCTAATACGGAAATGAAAAGTATAACCAAAACAATAACAGTCCATACAGAGAGGCATTGTCTTAAATTTTAAATCTTCATGGCAGCAGTCACCTGTGTATAATCATGAACCCTTCTGCCCTGAGCAACTTTGATCTTTCCCTTTGAGGAAAAAAAAAAAAAAAAAAAAAAATTCTAAACTTCTTTTCCAGAAAATTTGAAGTTTATAATACAATTCCCCCTGGAGCCAGGGATGCAGGGAGTTCACCATCAGTAAGACAGTGACTGATGGCTCCTACTCCCTCCACAGGAGATAGTGATACCTCACACAGCTCCCAAAACCTAAATCCTACACAGGGAAAATACACATTTTTAAAGATCTTACCTGAATACTGATTCATCTCAGAATGATGGAGGGATTTTATTGCAGCAGTTGTGAATATAAGAACTACTGAAGACAAAAACATCTCTGCCTCCCTTCTGTCAGTCAGGCACACCAAAATGAGTAGCATAAACACCCCCATTATAGGAAACAAATTTTGTGTATTTATATTATTTTTGTATGTTGATGTTGTTATTGTTACTGTCACCATGAAGTTAGTCATACAATAAGAAAATCAAATCTGTTACATTCAGTCACCACAGAATTATAATATGAATAAAATTCAACTTAAAACAATAACTCTAGAAAAAATATTTTCGCTTGAGATTAGCTGACAATCATCTTTATGCCTTATTTAATAAAAATGGTGAAAAAGAAATGGGTCTCCATCCATTTTATAGGCTACTGTCTCTGTGGATCTTGGACTGCTGTTCTTAAGAAACATTGAACAGAAATGAACAACAGAAAATGCTTTGCCAAGTTATCAAAAACACTTATATTAAAAAGCTCTATAAAATCTAATCCTGACATCAGTAGGTTACAACTTTGCATGTCCCCAGGGCACTAAAATAATACTCTTTAGAACAGCAGGTGGACTATTTTAGACTTCAGCTTTCTAGTTCTAACAAGGCTTTTTAATTTTTTTTTTTTCCCCTGGGAATTAAGGATGCTAATCACAATCTCCAAATGTGCATTGCTGGGCTGTAAAAATATTAGACCACAAACTGACATGGCAGCAATGTATTATGCTGCTGTGAAGGAGTCCTAAATAGGAGAAAAACTCAAGATTCCAGGCTTGCCATCACAAAGGTCAACATAATTGGCCACATACAGCAAAATCAACCCCCATGTCTTCCCCTAGCCAAGGCGACTGCTGAGGAAGCCCTGTCTTCCTACTGGGATAAATGAAGTCTAAAGCAGGAGGAGCTGGAGGTTTGGAAATTTGAAAAGTAAATTGTAAGGAGCCCTAAAGATGACATTAAAATTTATCCTTAAAGATATTTTACAATGAGTTAATGGCATTTGGTCATAATTTTTAAGTGTTAATTATTCCAAATGTTTGATACCAGTTTTCAGCATTGATGTCTAAAAATTTTAATGCATTAGTGAGTAAAATATTTAGTAATATTACTATGTATTTCAGTAAATACTTATTTGCCTCTTTAAATATATAAATTCCCTTTTAATAATATAGAGATCAAAAGTGTTTAAATAATCCTTATCCTCTTAGGCGTTTGCTCCACATGTTTAGTCCATGGAACTTGAGTAGGATGCTGAAAAGGCTGTGGGTAACTTTTTCCTCAAAAAAAACTTATCTCATCCAGATCTCAGTGAAATCTATCCCTGTTAAATTTAGGATTCTGTGTCATCTCGTTCTTACTCAGGGTCTTCACAGGAGAAATCAGCTTTATTATGATGAGAATTGTTGTGGCAAGGACATAATGTTGTCACCTGTAATTCCAAGAAAATAGACCTCATGATCCAAGGATCCTTACAATTCTGTACCCCTTAAGTTCCTAATTATTCTTTCCAATGTAACTAGATATACAGGTTAGTAAAAAATTAGTTAGTTTTAAACCCCTCACCATTTATAGATTTATGTACATATAAACCAAAAATAAATGTAAAACCTGAGTAACTACCTGAACAGCAAAAAGAAAAACAGTAAAAAAATGCCTTTCCTGTCAGACTGATTTAAAGAAAATAATTTTAATTAAATTCCAAGGAATGCAAAGCAAAACATTAAAGGCTTCAAGAAGGAGAGAAAGCAAACTCCAAAAAATAAGAGAGGAGAAAAATGAATGAGAATAAAGGGACTTAAATTTTTCTGAGCAATTTCACTAGGCTCAAAACTTGTTCAAATGAAAAATATATTCACATTACAGTAACCTTAAAAAATCACAACAAAAACTACCCAAACACCACACAGACAAAAATACTAAAACCTACTACAAATTGTTTGCAAAGCTAAAAGTTTACATGCCAAATGTCACAATTTTCCAAAAGTAGCATCTTAAATTCCAGAAACTGCAATAAGCAACTGTCCCTCAAATGTACAATGACTGAGGCTTCCATACAGGTAATATGAGCTAAAAAGAGCAAATCATGCCACCCTGGCTTAAATTATCCTCAAAGTGATCACTGAATCTATTGCTGATGAAACCACACACATATCGCACCAAAATATCAAGCAAGTTATTGGAGAGTTATGACATAGGTTTTGAAATAGAAAGAATTTTTACAAAGATGCATATTTTCACTGTGCTGACAATGCCACCACTGTGGAGGAACTGCAAGCATGGGTGAGCTCAAAGCTCTGTAATATCAACATTCTGGTGAACTGTTTCAATTGAGATAAGAAAGTGAGGACAGCACTTCAATCCCTATGGAGAAGGTGTTTCCTGATTGATTTCTGTGTTAAACAGAATTATTTAAAAAATGGATTGGACCAACAGACTGTTTGCTACTGCAAAATGCACCAGAATTTTAACAGAAGGTGTTTAAATACTTATATATATATACATTTGTATATACCCATTCTAATACAAAATACATCTTTAATTAATACAGTAATCAGCCTTCTGAGAACTACTGTCAACCAACAGAGTCCACTGCTGCACGACTGTGTTGTACACCACCACAGCCAGGTACTTGTGTTACTGAATGAAACAAATATACTGAAAGTGTATAAACGAACCGCTTATTTTCTAATATACAGCTGCATTAATAAAGAGATGCATTCTGATTATAAATTAATATGCTCATGGTCATTTCAGACCTCCCTTTTTTGATATCCTAAGCATTGGAAGTTTAGTGGGATCAGACATAGCACAATCGAGCAGGTCCTCTTTAGCCCTTCAAGAATCCTTCCTGCAGAATTCCCCAGAAGTGTTTTGTTGCAACTCTGGGACAAATTGTGGTCAACTACAAACTATCTCCAGCTGGCCAGGTTTGATAGGGAGCAAAGCACACACAGTCAAAACATAAACTAATAAGGAATTCATCTGCTGGGCTGCATTTAATATATTTCTTTCTCACTGCGCTTTAGATTTGTTGTACCACCAGTTAATTAAGGTAAGTGTTTGAGTATAATGAGTTTGTGTTCTCTTGCTGTTGCAGTTTAATCCCACACAGTAGCTGAGCACCATACAACCACTCATTCCCCTTTCCCTTGTGGGATGGAGGAGAGAATTGGAAGTGAGAAAACTTGTGAGTTGAGATAAAAGCAGCTTAATAAGTATAAAAAAGAGAAAAAAAAAATCATCATTTATTTTTTATTAATAATAATAATGAAAAGGGTGGGGAGCAAAAAGAAAGAAAACTAAACCCCCAAACCCCCATGTGATGGAAAGAGAAACAATTAGTCACCACCACCTGATTGATGCCCAGTTTGTCACTGAGCAGTGGCCTCCCTGCCAAGCTCCCCTCTAGCTGAGCATGAGGCCACATGGGCTGGGGTATCCCTTGGGGCACTTGGGATCAGCTGACCTGGCTGTGTTGCCCCCCAAACTCTTGTGCACCCCAAGGCTGCTCATCAGTGGGATGGAGTGAGGAGCAGGAAAAGCCTTGCCTCTGTGCACACCCTGCTCAGCCATGGCTGAAACACTCCTGTATCATCAGCACTGTTTCCAGCACCAGCCAAAGCTCAGTCACACACCAGCTGCCATGAAGAACATTAAATTTATCCCAGCCAAAACCATCACACGTGCCTGCTGCTGTCTCCAAGTTAGAAATCACAGTTGCAAGTTTCAAGTGAAAAGTTTGTAGGATCAAATGTTTGCTAATCCTTGAGGACTACATCTCAAGATTTTCCTGTGGGTTCTTCAGGAGTCTAAAGAGACTATAATGGAGGAGGGAAATGGGCAGTAAAAAAATCCATAAAAAGCATAAAACACCTTTGACATAGCAAATTGGTACAAAAGACAAAGACAAAAAGACAAAGACTATCAAACACAACCTTGTCAATGAAAAAGCATATTCCACAACTTATTTAGAATAAAGGCTGGATTTATAAGCAGTTCCAAAATGATGCATTTGAGGCAAACCAGTGATGACTAGTCTTGGATTTTCTTCTGAGTTATCTTGGGTCACATAAGTAGATTTTGTTTAACCTAGGCCAAGATTCTTGCTGTCTGTAGCTTGTCTCAATGACATGAAGATGTCCAGCTTTATTGTGAACTGAATATGTGAGAAACAAATTTCTTCTTAACACTGCCATAGCTCAAAAAACAAATCCTCCAACAAAGACAAAATTTGAGGCAAACTCAAAAAGGAAGTTTTATCCTACTCAGCATACAGGTTCAATTTGGAGATTAGTCTTTGGCAGGTATTGGAGACTTTATAAACAAAATTAAAAATCCAGTTGTACTGCAAGTATTTCGACCTCGCATGGGCCACCAGATCCCAAGTTCATCAAGACAACAGAAGTTCTTGAAGTCTCTCACATCCCATGTCTTTGAAATCACATGCTGATTCTCCACTTTGAGCTTGGTAAAACAGATGTGATGAAAATAACCATCCCAAAAGGGAAAATCCATGAATGATCTCTCCAGAAGATGAGTGGTGAAGGATCTTATTGTGCAGCTGGATCTGAAGTGCTGTCAATAGTAACTACAACTAGGAACATCAGTAGCAAAGCCCTAACCCAGCTCTGCCTTAGGCAGGTACATGAGGAATGAGAAAACATCCTAAGGAGCTTATTTTCTCCCACAGCACATCCAAACAGCGGCACAGAAAAAGATCACTGACAAATTGAATCTTGCATTAATTAAGATTGGTCACTCAATGTAAGAACACAGCGAATTCCCCAGCCTTGATGGGGCAATGCAGCTGCCACTGGGTAAAAGTGTTGAGATATAAAATGGCATTTAAATAGGCAATGAGGGGCTTTGAGGATGTTGCTACAGGCTGGCTTTAACCACAGCATTCCTGTTGGCATAAAAGCCCTGGACCAGCCATGCAGATGACAAGTCCCTTTTTGAACACCTTTGGAGAGTTATCTGTTTGTAAAAGCCTCCTGTGTCAAAGAGGTTGAAGGAAACACGTGGCACAGAGAGCTTGTGAAAAGTAGAGAGGGAGAGGAAACAAGGAAAGCAATGGAATAAAACCAAGGTCCCCACTCATCTTACATGCTAAAGAAATAATGTCTTTTCTAAATTACGTGCAGACTTGTTTCCATTTTCATATTCTTTACCGGGTTTTTTTTGGAAGCTACAGAAAATGAGCATAAGAGACAAAAAAGTACTTCGCCCTGCAGGAATACAGAAATTGTAAAAGCACAGGCAGCACTACAGAGGAGCAGTGCCATTCACTCACAAAGAATTTTGTGCATGTAGATGGCTGATTAATTGCTGGCCTGCCTAGACGAAGCTGCAACGAGCCAGATACTGTCAGCATGCCATCTGTTACCATGGAAATGCACAATGTTCCTGTTTCTGACAAACCCTTGAATACTGGATAGATTGTGCCATATGTAAATAAGGCAAATTAGTTTTCCTATATCTTCCAGACAAGGTTAGACTAAAAGAAACTATATCTGTTTATATACTGTAACCTCCAAGATGTGAACTAGGCAAAGCTTGCTTCTTTTTTTTTTCATAAAAATCTCATTCAATTTGTTGTTAAAACTGAAGCAGTGTGGACTAGCACTAAGCAGCATAAAATTAATTCCCAACCAGCAATGTTTACAAAAGCAGTACTTAAAAATATGCATATTCTATATGCATGCTACATTCACCATGACTGTTGGGGTTTTATTTTCAATCTTTTTTTCATTTCTTCCCAATTGAGACAATGTTATTGAAACAATACATAGAAATAAACAGGGAACTTTCTCATTCATACAGTGGTATTTGATGTAGTTTGGAACATTTAAGCAGAATTTTTTGTTAAGAGATTCTATGGATTTTAATCATCAAAAAAATTATTTACTCACTTGAATAATAGTACCTCATTGATAGCAGAGGCACATCAGCTTATCTTCACTAAAGTCAAAGCACTGTCGTAGTTTTCACATGCTCAAAGTCTAGTGATAAGAGTTTTACAAACTAGAGCTTAACCAGCCACTCCAAAAATTTCATTACTGTATCCTGAAAATTAAAAATTCAGTCTTTTATTTTTTAAGTCATTGATTAATGTTTTGATTTTTACAACTGAACATTGAATTAAAAACAAGCAGTTCAAAACCAGCAATAAATGTTCAGCACACTCACTGGAAGCACAGTACACCATTTAGGGTGGCTGGGAGCATTAGGACATATTCTTTTAACAGGAGCACTCAGCAAAACACATCTGACTGACTGCAGCTTTATACTGAGACACATCTATTCCCAAAAGTGTAAGGTTGGTATAATTATAATACCCTGCAATATAAGGCTTATGGAATTAAATTCAATTAATACCAGACATTCTCCCTCTTTCCAGTTAGCTGTGTAAAGTGAGTTGATAAAAAGGAGCATGTCCACAACATTCCCCCAAGGACAGATATCACTGGGATAGATTTGAGCCCTTCTGAAGAATTAAATAAAAAGTCAGAATTGTTTTAAGACAGTGGACGTGAAGTGGTTGTAAGACTGGAGTAGCACCATGGTGTGCCTTAAGGCATTTTCATTTTATTCAATATTCATTTTATCAAATTACATTGTTACTCAGAGTTTCTGTTTTCACTATACATCCTTATAGGATAATGAGACATACTGATGTACTGCAGATGGAACTGCCTAAATTAGGTTGAACAGAAATGACACAGGTCCCAAAATTTTTAACTTGCTTCACTGTAAATGCAGGCTTTAGGGGTTCTTCACCTTCTTGCCAAATTCCTTGTGTGGCTTTCAGCATGGAGACTGGTAAATCGTATAACGATAGCTGAGCAAAATGAACAGGCAGCTGTATGTCAATATTTCCCTGATGTGAGAATTAATCAGTAGCTCCAGTAACAATAAGGTTATCATGTTCGTGTTAAATGCATTGTGCTTTTTAATATATTCTTTACACAGGTCCTTTTGTTGCTGTGCAACTTTGCACTGCTATGAAATATTACTTCTAAGAACCAAGCAACTACCTATCAATCTCCAATATAAATTTGCTCAGAACATAATCAGGTTTGAACAAACACACTTTATTCCACACTGTGCCACAGAACCTGAGTCCCAAATAGTCCAGAACTTCACCAGACCAAAACTTGTTAAACCAAAGTATGGCCTAAAAATAGTAAAAGTTTACATAAAACATACTCTAGAAGTTAACAAGCCCCATTTTTGCAGAACAAAATGAAGATTCATCACTCTGGAAAAGCATTTGTGGTACCCATGCCAGTTGATTCTCTGACATTGGCTTCTTCCCACAGAAGCATCAATGCCTTGGAATTCTGCCCTTCTCTTCCTGCCTGGGTGTTTTGAATGGAAGAACATATAGGAGACGTGATACTCATCAGTTTAAATCATGCTGCCTACTCAGGTACAAGAACGAAATTCAGAATTTGAAGAAAGGAAGATTGATAGGGAGTATGAGCACACAGAATAATTTTGGGAAAAAACAGTTATAGGTAAGTAACATTATTACTTCACTGAATGGCTTCTAAGCCATTTACTTACAAAACACAGTGAAAACATTCCATGATAGTTTCTCATCTAAGCAAACTGACAATGGCACACTGTTGAATCAGCAAGCAGAATTCTGGTCTGCCAAATTGAGCAGCTGAATGAGGTACTACATGCCAGTGTTTTGTCAGTGTGAGAGCAATGTTCAAATCTTGGAAAAAATTCGATGAGTCTAGCTCACACCACGTAAGTTACCTTTACCCTGTGATATATGATTTGATGCTGAAACAGAAGATAAATATTGATTTACAATTTTTTACATAGTCCAACCAACTTCATTGTAATCTAATTATTTTCAAAACACATAAGAAAACTGACTTTCAAAATTCTGACCTTATTTACTTAATTTTGTAAGATTTTTAAATTCTTGTTCCATGAAAATGTACTTTGTTTAATATGAAGTCTGGAAATCAGGGTCAGAATACTGATTTATATAAAAGTCACTTATGGAATTATACAATTATTTAGAATTTAGCATTTGGGAATTCATCAAGCATAGATTGCCAGAATATACCCTGATATGTTCCATATCTCCTGAATTAACAATTTTTTCTGATTGATTTTATCAGATTAATTAAGTAAAGGGACTGGATGAAGATCTGCTATTTCTGCTAAGCCAGCAATGGACAGTCAGGCTGGGAGAATATAATCAGCATATCCCTGGTCAGCCAAATCTCACTCATCCTCCTGACCATCAGTAGATCCTCCTTTATCAGTCTTTTCCACAGGAGCACACTTAAAAACAAATTCAGGGTATGAACCTTATTCCCCACCAACATCCCTGGGTGCAGGAGGTTTGGATTTTACTCTGGCTGACAACAGGTCCTAATAAGATGAGTGCATGAATTTATCAAATCTCAGTGAGCGTAAATAAGACCATGAAACATCAGAAGCCAGTTTTCTCTCTTATGACAATAATATTTTAAGCTTCCTGTAACAATGTCTGCTGGCATAAAGATAAATTCTTGTCAGTAGAGCCTTGGGATTTTCCCTGCACATGAAGCTTCTGACTCACCTCCATTATGCAGCACTTTCTCTCTGACATTTGGTAATTAATATCTAAGGGCAAACCACACCTTTCACATGCAGATTTTACATTATAACATACGAGTATGAAGTGCCAACTCCTTTGACAAAACTATAGTAAAACTCAAGCGGACATAAAATGAGATAAGGTCTCTGAAATGCTCTCAAATTGTTCTGTTGGATGCATCAGAAAAATGCTGTGGAAGAGATGCAAAAACGCTGTTGACCCCAGAGGGTCAGTGGAAGAGGAGACAACTTGCACCACACCTCTGTCCCCTGCTATCATCTTTATCCCAGGTGTTTGACAGGTTCCTCCAGCAGCCTTTGTGGGGTTCACATGCCCATGCCCCCCTACTCTTCAGACAGATAATCTTGGCCTAGAGAAGAGGCTGATGTGACAATCAGTGGCATTGCAAGGGAATCCAAGTAGCATTTGGATTTCAGGTGGACTGGCACAAAATTTTAACATGGCTTTTACACATTGTGGTAAAGCATAAGAGAAATAATTCTCATTTCAAGATATCACTTCATTTATTTTAATGTCTTAATAGTTATCCCATGCACAATGCTGAAAAACTAGGATATTTTTGAAGTTTTGTTACAGAGAGAACCTAGGGGACACAAGGCAAATTTTACTGCCCAAAGATAAGATAAATCAATGAAGTATTTCTTTACAAGGACTCCAGTTTTTCACAGCTGTTTACTCCAGGATCCATTTTCTTTCATTTATCTTATTTCTAAGTCATTGGCTACCCTTGTGATTCTGGGTGAAGAATTTCCCTTTGGAGACTTCAATGAATCCACTTTATCTTCTAATTCTTTGCTAGGGATAAGTCCAGTTCATGATTTCCAATATTCCCATATTTATTCTCAAGTCTTTATGCTCTTCCTGATGATTTTTACAAATTCATGAATGTAATTTAGCAGATTTTTGTGCCAGATGAAGACAACTAAAGTGAATATTCTATATTCACATACAAATATATATATTGCTGTCTATGCACTGCTCACTGGAAAGGACAGTGATGACAACACGGCAAACTGCCTGGATAAATCTGCCTGGTCACAACATCCACTCAACAGAGTTAAGGCTGCTCATTCATTCCTTGCTGTAATCAGATAAATTCAAGGGGAAGCAGGATGAGGATCTGTGAAAAAACTCATGTGAGGAATTACCCACTGGGCTGTTACGTACCTTTGACTCACTTTTAACAATGCCATTGGCTTTGGATAGGTGATAGTACCTAAAATATAAACCCTAAAATACTAAAAATATCTTAAATATAATCTAAATTCTTATCTGTGGTAAGTCATCATTGTTATTGTAACGTTAATTGTCAATTCATTACCAATTGCCAATTGTCAATGTCAATTCACGTCTGATGAGGATTTAACACGTTCACAATACAAGGACAGATATAACAATAAAAACATCCAACACCCCTCAAATTTTGCAAATTATTTTCAGTGATAGATTAACCACATTAATAGAACCTTACAATACAGACTCTTAAATGCATTACTCTGTCTGCATCATTCCCCACTGAACTGTCACAAGACTCCATACAGAAGCTCCCCCAAGAGCATATTCCAAGTGACTTTTTATTTTATGGTATTTGGTTAAAGTATTCACGCTTTCTAATAAGAGAAGTGTCTGACAGTATCTGTAAATACTACTATTAACCAAACAGCTGTAAATATCCATAAATGCCACAAAAATGTAGCTGCTGCTGTTTCTATTGATTCAGGAAATTTTCATTTTGAGCCACAGAAATAAATGTGTTCAATCACTGCTAGGGGTCCAACAGAGAAGGGGGAAAAAAAAAAAGTAAGAAAACTCCAAGGCACAGGTTACCCTTTGTGTTTTCCTGCCTGGAAGAATAAATAGTATTACCTCCAGTAACAGAGTGAATTGTAACTTTGTCTCAATTTACTTTAGGGTAAGATCCACAAACACCTCCTAGAATCTAACAAAATTATTTTTAATTCATGTGAAAAGGAAAAGCAGACAAAGGGAAGGATGACAAAGTTTAAGGGAACTGAGAAGCCATCTCCTCAAGAAGCACTTTTAGCTATAAGGCAACAGCACTTTAGCATTGCCATCATTATCTATCTGGTGTTCTTGATAATCCTCATAGGGAGCCCTGACACATTGAGGTATAGAGATAATTAAATTATATTCATCTGGTCAGTCAGGAAAACCAATATTGACTACAGAACAAGCTTTGTATCGTGATTCCCTGTTTTATCCCAACTCTGTCACTGACCTCCAGAGTGATTTTGGCAAATCCCCTCCTCTGTTCTCTTTCTCTTATGTGAGTGCCTATTGACAGTAAAAATTCTTTGAGGGTGGGGAGATCTCTTGTCTTTTTTACAGCATAATGGGGCTCCAACCACAGTTTAGACATCAGCGCTTCTGTAATAAAAACAGCTTTCTGGAGTTTTCACCCTCCCATCATTTCTCTGTAGTTTGCAAGTGTAGCTGAAGTTCTGCTCTGATTTGGTTGCTTTTTACCTCTGCCCACACCTCTTAACATCTTCCAACAGCTTTATTATTTTGCTGCTGTCAAGACTGAACTCAGATCCATAGGCAGGGAGATTTAAGGTTGGAAGTGAACCATTTACCCAAACTGATAAGCTGGGTTAACCACTGGGTTTTACCACCACGCAGAAACTCTCAGGATGACTTGCTGGTTGTTGCAGTAAAGAGGGAGCACATAGAGCTTCCAGTTAAACTCTGAACTTTAAAGAGATATACTTGTTGTGTGTTCATTCTCTTCTATTTCACTTTTTGATATAATAGCATGATAAGAAATAATAACCAAAGCATGAAACATACATAAAGTTACAAGAATTAAAACCAGTTCACTCTGAAAATAAAAAAAAAGTAGCACAACAGATAAGTCAAAACAAGGTTCACCAAATAAGGACTTTTTTCTAAATTTCAGGTTTCCTTAAAGCCTTTATAGAGTCGTATCACACCTGCCCATGATGGCAGTAGCATTGCCCACGTCTTGAAATTGTCATGTCACACAGGAAACATGCAGCTAAAATGCCCAAATGATAAATCCTCCAACCCATGAAGCTACGGTTAAAGGGTAAATCATTAAAACATCTAGGCATTATTAAACCAAATATTCCATAATCCCATAACACTCCATGAAAAGAAGTATTAGTAAATCTCACAAGTTTTTCAGTCCCTTTCAGTCCCTTGTTGTGAGTTAGATGCAACTAGCTCAGTTCCTGTATTTCCTGATGTGTGTTAACTGATAACCATTTCTGTTATCAGCTTAATGCTGGAAAATTGACTTTGACATCTATTAGCTAGCTGTATGTTCAGCTCAGATGAATAATTGATTGCATGATCAATTATTGGATAGCAAAATCTGTGGTGGTTTGCTGGTCAGACAGCATGAAAATTAGTTCTATTACTACCACCTCTTATAGCCTGTAAAATGATATATAGAACACTTCAATGGAAGATCTTGTATTGTACGTGGCTTAATTATCCTGCAAGTGTCTTACACAGAGTTCAGAGACCTGGGTAAAGGCTGGGTCTATTAGGAAAATATGTACATAAAGAGAATTATCCTTGAGGATCTGACCCATCCTTCTGGCAAAATTCTAATCCTCAAAAAGCCCAAGTTCCCACAGAAGAACAGATCTCCACCTGGGATCAAAGACCACGTTTGGGTTCAATAAGACTCTCAGGGAAAGCACAGGGAAAAAAGGATCATCTTTTAACAAAAGACTGAAAGAGGTGAAAATTAATTTCAGAAGAAAAACTTCTCATTCTTCAGGCCTAGCAAAAAAGCCACAATGGGAAAATTCTTCAAGAGAGAAAAGCATTCAGTACACTCAGCTACAAAATTCCTTGACTCCTATGATGGAGTAGACTGGTATGACCAGAATAAAACACTCATGGACTATTTCTGGAAAGTTTCCAATACTGGAACCCTGAAGTGCAAGTGTTAAGATTCATTTAAGGAGCCTGCCAACTGTTGAAAAAGCAGAAATAAACCAATAAGCAGGGTGCACAGTAACGGCACCCCCGAGTAGAACAAGATCTGACCATTCCTTGGCCACATGTCAGCCAAGGCTCAATAAGCACCAATACTTTGTTTGATAAGAGGATTAATAATTACACTGGAGGGAGAATCAATAAAACAAAGTCATAGCTTTGCAAACTGCCCCAAAGAAAAGGCACACATCCAGCAATGATCTTGGAGCCAGGCCACTCACAGAGTACAAAGTCTGGAAGTTCTGGCTAGTGCCCACAGAAAAGAAATTAATCCTGGTACCAACAAGACAATTCAAAATCTTCTGCTCTGTCTTCATCAGTCCTTGGGCTATTTGCTAACATATCATGGTTGGAAAATCAACTGTCATCATGGAAACTGGCATAAGAATCAAAAGCCCTGAAGATTGTTTCCAAAAGATCTTGCAACTATTTTTCCTTTACTGCAGAGCATTTTGGGAGCAGCCAGATGTGAAGTCCTTCACCTGTAAGAATGCTTCAAATGCATTCTGCATGGCTCAGACTTCACATGGACATGTCCAGCAGCCAGCAGAGATCCTGCTTTCATAAGATGCAAAAGGTTTTCTCCTACAAATGTCATGAGTCATTGAAATCAAATAGCTGGGAAAATCCAAAGTGCTAAATGGATGCAGTAACATAGGAAATTGATGAAATGATATTTAGAACCCTGTACAAAGGTGATTTCATTCCAAGCTGATGGAAACAGCAATGGCTTTCTCCAAAACAAACTGAAATAGAGGGAAAAGTTTACCTCTGGGAACACCTTTAAAAAACTTGTCTCATGAGTGAAAGTAATGTAAGGAATAAGCACAAAGGAGTGGCTCACTAAAATACAAATCTCAGTTCAGTCACATACCACAGAAGAACAGGATGCACATTTATGTCCATACACAGCATTCCTGTTTCCCACAGGAGCTGACTTTGGAGCTATGAACTCCCCTCACAACCACTGCTGAGATGAACAAAATCCCAGCATCTGTGTCCAAACACACATACACACATTAGCTAGAATGACAAATTCTCAAAGTGCTGGACAGATGCTGAATTAAGCCTCAAATCATATCTGGCTTAGATAAGAAAAAAAGCCAACAACCAACTGCCTTTCCACCAAACACAGGCCAACAAAGCACTTGAAGTGTTTGCCAGTTAAAGTCATTTTTTACTAAGCAAGCAAGTAATAGTCACATGGTACTTGAGTTATGGCAAGCAACATGTAAAGATATTAATAAAGATTAAGTAATATCTGATTAAAATACGGATAAAATATGTGGAAGGTTTATTAGATTATGAGCTCAACTGTGTCACCAGCTTATAGGTTCTTATACTCAAAAGAGCACAGGAATGAAGGAAATGAAAGAGACAATAATAATGCTGGAGGAAAAAAAAAAAAAAAAGCTGAGAGTTCAGGGGATTCCAGTGCATGACAAGATAAGGTAGATTAGTTATAATTTCTTCAAAAAGAAATTCACTAAATACTCAACAAACAGCCCTCCAAGAGGTTTCCTATTAGAATCTATTTGTAGGAGAGAATAATAACTACACATCCCCTTTTTTCAGCCAATAAACATCCAGGATAAAGTGCTGTCTAGTGTCCTAAATCAATAACCACATAAGTTGTGTACATAAGCCTGAGAAAAAATGATGCAAGTGTTGATGATTTCTCTGAAATTACTGTGGATTATTAGAGGAACTTTATTCACAAACATTTGCTTACCCAAAACATTTACAAAATTCCCTCTCATCAGCTGTAGTGTGAAAGAACTTTTGCACATCCCAAGCATGCTAACTAGCTTCAGCAACAATATATTATTATTGCTTTTATTTTATTTTTTTAATCCATTTAATATTGTTTGCTGGGTTCCGGATGCATGATCTTATTGAAAGTAGCTTTTTCAGATTTCCAAAGCAGTTGGGACAGAGAATGATAACTCAGCTGCTCCACTCCAGCCCAGCACTCCAAGGAGACGGGCAGTGCCTGTGGCCACAGGATGGACAGACATCATGGCCAAGGTCCACCAACAAACCCTGTCTGGGAAACAACTGCTGGGAAAAAATAACAGATTCAGCAAAAGGAAATCGGAACCATGCCTTTCTATATAGATCCACTGACAAGTCCACCAGCTGGTGCAAGCAAACAGTTATCTCTGGAGCAGTTAAACTCTCAAATTTCACTTTTCCTCTACTAAGCCAAGTGCCCATGGCTGTGTCACACACCTCGCTCCTGCCCTCTGCTGCAGGAGAACAGAGCGGTAACGCCCCTGCAACATCACCTGGCTCTTCCTCTCCTCACACTCTGGAATTTCACCTACAGCAGGCAGAAAGCTCTGCTTCCTGGGCTGCCTGTAGCCTGCATTTTCCAACTCCTAAAGACCATGTCATGGTCTCCTGCACTGAAATTGGAAACAAAAGGAAATTTCATTCTGCCCCATCAGTTTGGATCACCATTTTCCTTTTCTGGTCAGGACTTTTTCCTGTTATTCCAGTGGAGTCAACTCTCCCCTTTTGTCTCAAAATACTTCAATTCAGATTCCAAATTAGCAACCAAGAACTCTCTAAAATGACCTGCACCATCTGTAGGGTAGATAAATTAAAGTCCAAAATACAACAACCCTCAAGTTTTTGTAACCTGTGAAAACTTTTGATTCCGAGTAAATCAATTGCTTAAAAATTTTATAAATATTTATAAACTATAAAACAGTTAAAATGAAGTTACATATACTTTTCTTAATGTATTAATTTTAATTATTTATCTACATAAGTTGACTGGGGTTTAGACAAAAATACCTTCTGGCACTTATTTCACATGTGTAAATAGATGTTATTTAAGTTCTATTTTACAACAGAATAAAATTAAAATCATTCCTTCAAAAAAGATGTTTTCTTTAAGAACACATATCCCAGCTCTACATGCGATTTCTATTCATAAATTTGCCTCCTTAGGCCAAAGATCAAAAATTAGTGATGGTCCACAACATGCAGAGCTTTAAAAAACGTCACATTCTTTCATTTTCAGCATAAGAAATGGGCAACTTGTTCAGGGCAAATACTTGTTTGAACTGAGGATTTTATTATTAATCTCTGAAGACTGCTGAATTTAGGGTCACAGTAAGGGTTGATTAGGTACAAGGTGCACAAAGCTCTCCTCTGTCAATGCTATTGAATGAAGCAAGTAATTTAGATTCAGAATTGGTCTTGGATTGAAGCTCACTCCATTACCGACCATTTTCAATTTCAGCTATACAATAAACATCAAGCTCAGCAAGGAAATTAGTACATTTGGTAATGTATTGGGAGAGATGGGTGGGTCTCTGACAAGATGACACTTATCACCAAAGCTTCAGTTAATGAAACCCTTGAGTGGTTTCTGCGTTTGACATATTTTGACATTTTTTGAAATCACATCCAGCAGGTTTTTTTACCCCACAATGTTGTTCTTTATGAGAAAAAAAAATCTATCTATCTTTAAAATGAGTACTGAGTAGTGCAATATTATTAGAAAAAAATTAAAGAGATGGCATTAAAGGCAGGGGGGAAGAGAATCTGACTTTCTTGAAATGCAGAAAGCAGAGCAGAATGCACAGTATTTAAACTGAGGAGATGCCAATGCTAACACATTTTCAGAAGAGAGCTTAGATTTCAACAGCACATTTGCCTTCAGTCTGATTGCTCAGAAAATGCCATAAACTGTAACAGGAAGTCTGTTCTTAGTGTGACTGCATAAAATGTTGGAACTTAATTTTTTCACTGCTGTTTTTAACTTATCCACACAAAAATTACCATAAAGCACTTTAGCAGTTTTATAATTAATGGGATTAAAATTATAATTTCTAGTATAACCTGAACACGCAAAAGAAGTTTGTCTGGGTTACTTTTGCAACAGAATTGGTTAATTTTTGTTTAGTGTTGTGTTCTTAATTTTTCTTTGTTTGAAATAATGAGAACAAAGAAGAAGATAACTAGTTATAAATCTTGAGCAAACTTACTGCACAAAAGACACCAAAATAAGTGAAAAAATGAAAGCAAATTAGGAGACAGAAAAGGAGAATGAACAATTGCTGGCCTAAAAGTAGCTCTCTCGAGTTGATGACCCAAAAACACCACAATAGCTCTCAGATCACTTTAAATGCTGCTTTGTGGCAATGTGGCACCTACAATGTATGACTAGAATTAAAAAGGGTCAGAAGAGACAGAAGACTTAGAGATCACTAATTCTGAGCGGTTTGATATTTACTCTTTAGCTTTTCTGAAAGCTGAGGGAAATTATTATGGATTCATATATTTCAACCTCACACAGCTCTATTATTGTTCATTTTTTCATTCAGAGCTGAGAGAACAATTAAAACAAAAAATACAAAGCAATTTAAACAGGGACATTCCTGAACTCTACTAGACCTACAAGGCAACACTTAGAGCTCCAGTTCCTATCCGGGTGGTCCCTCCCAAAGACTTTTTTCCAACACAAGTGGGAGGTCACCTTGAAGATTTCAGGGACAGGGATTGTATTGTACAGGATACATACTCCTGAAGAGTTGCATTGTGTTGCAATGCAATTTTTATTTAAAACCTTGCCCTCCCCATGACTCTGCTCTAAGCATTTCCCTTGCCTCCCTCAGTCAAAGTTTAAGGTGGCAGAGCAAGTACCATGTGTGCTTGTGCCCTCTTGAAAACCTAAGGCAGGGAAAATAGAAGAAGATATCTTCTGAACCAAAGAAATCCTGTATCACAAAGGAGTTAATGATTATTTCTCTAGCTTTAAAGGATTTGTTTTGCTTTGTTTTGTTTAAACTGGAATCGTTTCCCACAATACTGTGACCAAAATCTGCCATATCCTACTGCGTCTTTGGATCTTTCTGACCTTGTTTCAGCTTACACTTCAAGATGAGTTCAAGCTACTGAGGCTGCAAAATATCAGTATTGTTAATATGTAAGTTTCAGCAGCACCTAGAAATACACTGTTCCAAGCACAGTAGTATAATAACCCAGATTATTCTGGGATTCCAGAAACTCCACTTGTACATAGACCATGTGCTCTACCCAAGATGTGTAAAAAGTCAGGAGGAATCCCAATGACAATTCAAGTAGTCCCAGGTCTGCATTTCAGCATTGGAGATGTTTAGACATATTCTTTAATTTGACCCACTATTTTTAGGCAATAGAGGTTTGAAAGAAAAAGTTAGACGTCACATGTTTGGGCTATTTTTTCTAATCTATGTTCAAATAACCAGAATAAGAAGAATTCACAATTTTACTGGGAGTTTGGAAAAAAATGGAACTGAATAAATAGTTCATACATCATTCTGCAATCTCAAAGAAGGAGTGCCTGCTCTGCATATTTTATTCTAGAAAGTTAAAAAAATTAGATTTAATCTTTCAAATCACTGGGAATATGATCCCAGCAAACAGAAGAGTTTAACTACTGTACCACACAACGTGCTGTGTAATTATTTTCTGACAGTATTTACCAGAATTCTGGGTAGTTTTCATACTTTTAACTTGAAGAAAACATTTAGCCTGTTCCAGTAATAAAGATACCTGTCAGCATATTACAGATAGGAACTCACATACTGAATAATCTTAACTTGTTCAGTCAAGCAAGTTTCCATAGTAGGAATTTTTTTTTACAGCCTGTTATAAAATGTCTTTTGATCCTGCTAAGATTTAATACAAACTGCAGCAAATAAATCAGAAATAAGATCAAACCAAGCTAGCTAATTCCCTGCCTTATTACATTTTTTTCTGTTAATACAGAGCCAAGACACCAAATTTTATTTTGTAAGTGCTTAGCCTTAAGTCAAGACCTTTCATCATCATTGCCCAAGTAACAGATGGTTTGGTCACAAAACAAGATGGCATTCAGTGGAATCAAATAATTAATGTTCTGTCACACCACCTTCTATTCTGTGTGCATTGGCAGGCCCTGGACTGGCTGAACCTCCTCTCACTTTCTCCTGACTTACAAAACTAAAGACTCCAGACGTGGCTGCCTGGAGCTGCCAGGTGCTGGGAATACCCATCTTCATTCCCCTGCAGAAAAGAGATAATATTTAAGGTGCTTTTTCTGCATTTCCTCTTTCCTTTTACCTAAGGTCACTCCTTTGGCATATCTTCATCTGTGATGGATTTACGACAGATTATCTCAAGATATGCAACCCATCTCTATGCAAGGAGGACTTCTCCTGGACTCCCTCAAACCACTGGTGGCCTCTCTGCTGGAGATCTTCTCCTGGCCTTTCACCTCACTCAGTAACTGATTATGCATCTGGCACAGGTTCCTCCCTAATTGTCCTTCACAGCATGAACTACTGTCCTGTTCTGCCTCTCTCTGCAGCCCATCTTTTACCACTATTAAAGAGCATGCAAGTGTAGGCAGGACTAGACAATTACTTTCCTCATGCTTCTGAAAAACAAAAAAAAAAAAAAAAAGAAAAAAGGAAATTTTAACTGAAAAACTGAAAGAAGAAAATAACCAACAGTTCTAAAACAATTTTTCTAGAAATTTGATATTTTCTGCAGTGTATTTCATTTTGGTGAGAGTCCAATTTTCTGTTTGGACAGGCCAGGGGGAAATCAACAAGGTATTGTCACATACCATTTATAACCTACAATAACTATCTGTACTTTTTCCACTGCTTTCTACATAGCTTTTCAAAATAGATGCAGAAATAAAGTCTAATAGAGTATCTAATGGTTTTTTTTAAGTTTAAAACAGGTAGCCTGCTGAAGTCCCAGGCTGAAGACCTCTGTTCATTTTGACCTGTCACACTGAGATTAACAAATCTGTGACCCATAAAACAAGGTTGCTTGAACCCAGATAGGGGAAACCAATTGCAAGCTCTTCTTTCAGTCCCCAGAGAAAAGACAATGTGGAAGACAGCCAAAGGTCCACTGAGCGACAAAATGATAAAAAGAAATGTATTACTAGGTTTTGATATCCTTATCTTTCTTTTCTGTTAGAAACAGGTAAAGAAGCAAACCCTCAGTTAAATACAACTTTACAAAGGTATATATAAAAACAGGGCATTGAGCAAAATGTTTTGTTAACTTAGATTCTGATCGCCAACAGGAGACAATAAATAAAATATTCTATTTAATTTTCAGGGATTTTTTCCCTATTATTTCCCTTGTCAGCCTTGCTTGCTATAAGAAACCAGTGGCATAAGAGGTCCAGGTGAAGTAAGGGCTAGGGACCAGCAAGAGAATAGTGAGAGAATCTGGAAGAGCAGACAAAAGTTCAGGAGAGCCTCCAACCTCCCACATGTCCCACATGTCTGAAGTTCTGCTATTATGTCACTGACAATTACCAAAACTGTGAGACAACTAACAGTATGGCCATCTCTGATAATATGTGATAATTGACAATGTAACAGCTTCCTAAAGGTTTGTGAACAAGTAGATTTCCTTTTAAGATTTATATGTGTTTCCTTGATGGATGTGAATTTGGTAACTCAGAAAAGTAACTAGGCTCCTTCCAATCACCCACTGACAGAATCTATCCCTTTTCACCTGAACACCTCTTCAGTATCATTAAAAGCACTGAAACAGTGAAACCCACAGAGTTATAAAAGATGTGCTACATGAGTCTTCCATGAATCAATACAAAACCTAAAAATCTAATTCAGGATTCCCCAGCATTTGCATGACCATTTGCATGTATAAAATTCTAAACAGAATATCTGAGCTAACTGCATAAAGATCTTTCATACGTACATATATTTATATTTTGTTAGTGAAAAAACCAAAATTTTTATCTACTCCGAAACCTTGTTCTTCTCAAGAATAATGAGCAGATGATGCCTTTGAAAGACAGTGTCCTTAGTTCAACTGCATAGACTTGGTGTCCACTGAATTTCACAGTACTCAAAGGTTTACTATAAAAGCTTTTCTCAGAAATAAGTTCAAGGTTGCCTTTTTCTCCCTACTTTAAACCATTCTTCTAACTCCAACTGGTATCTCTAATATCTCTTAATGCCTCCCCTTTGACACCTCCCCAAATGCATCATTTTTCTCAATCATTCTAATGAAAGACTTTTGACACCCTCATTCTCTCTCTGTTCATGATTCTACTTTGACTATAAGTTCTTCAGGTCAGGGTCTATCTTTTTCTTCTGTATTTGTACGTTATAATAAAACGGGTCTGGACTAATGGCTGGAGCTTCAGACACCGATATAATAAAAATACTAATAATTCTTGTAACAGGTTTCAGGTTCCTGATTATGAAGTTTTAGCTTTTAGTAGCCATTGTGAGCTTTCTGATCACCCTGACACTTCTTACCACTGTCCCTAAAACATCTATTTAGAAAAAAACTACAGCCTAACAGAACACCTTAGTGAAACTGGGACTTGAGTTTTTCTCATGGAAAACTTCTCAGAAAGTGAAGATTACCTGGTTTGGTAATTTAGTGTCTATTTTATAGGTATGTCTGATGATAAGACAATCAGGGTGTCAGGATTAGAGAAAAGGAAAACAGAAATATAGGCAGTCATTTTGCTGTTTAGAGGAATCACTAACTTGTACACTTGGAATAACATGTGATTGGGGACTGGCACATCCTACTATATGTTTGACCTAGAAACAAAATGGGATGGAGATGCTCTTCAAAGGTTTAGAAAGGTCAAGAAAAGTGAATTTCCATGGCCTTCATATAAAAAAGATAAAGGGGATATTGTGTACAGCAAAATAAAGGCTCACTTAAATGGAAAATTACTTTCACTAGTCAATCCCTGTTCCAAATAAAAAGTGGTCTAGAAGTAAGAAAGGAAATGTTTCCGTTAGATGTAAATACTCCCTTATTTGAATGATTTTCATAAATCTTTAATGAGAAAAGTATTGTGTGAAATTCTTCACATAGAATCACAGCAAAAGAGGTACTCCTACACCTAAAATAACCCTGAATTGGCATCTCTCCATGCATCAGTATATGAGTTGCTTTTCAGCAATCTGGAAAAAAATCCAGGAGGAAGCAAAATCCATCTTAGACTGAACAGCCAATAGAATAAATGATGCTGCTTAATGATGAGAACTAAATGGAGAGAAAGTCCAGAACACATTACGGAAGGAAAGGCCCTAAAAACAGCCAGGCCAATGTTCACTTGGCATTTTGACCCTGGTGAGTGACACTTGCATTAAATCATCATCTTCATCCAAGCATTTATTTCCTGCAGCCTCAGGCAAGTAACAAATATATGGCTATGACTGATATGGACCAAATCGAAGTCTCCTCAGTATTAATGATCAAGTTAGCTTCATGTTTATATCTTGCCCTAACCATACAATTTTTAAGTTGCAAGTGTTTAAGACTCGCCTCCTATGCCCCCCACCCCAAACTGGGTTTGAAGTTATGCTTCACTTCCACCTTTTATGAAATTTTTCTTGATATGTTCAGAAAAAAAAAGTTTCAACGTCTCAATGTTAAATCGATTTCTTTCCACTAAACGCTTTATACTCACACATGTTGTTGTGCACACATATACTCAGTTTTAACCAGTAAGTTGGGTTTTCTAAGGAAAGAACATATCATTTATTGCATCACCTGAGTATAAAAATAGGAAGATGATGAGGAAAGGTGGGGAAAAAAAAAAGCAAACATTTCTTTTCTATTTTCTAACTGAACTGTTAAACAACACACTGAATCCAAAACTGTGTACATACATCACTGACTTAACCTTGCTGTTAGAATCTCATCCTTCACAGTTTGTAGCTTTTTATTAAAGTTAACAATATAACCATTATACATGGGTTGTTTGCTTTTAGCAGAAAGAAAAACGTGCTTGTGTTTAATTAGGTTTGACTGTAAATGGTTGCAAGTAGACTGTGAAGTGCTCATTGTAGAGGACGTGATGTAGGAACATGGCAGTCCCACTTTTGCTGCTGTTATTGTTTGTCTGGAGACACCTTTCCGCAAGACTAAATTCAACATGACAGGGTGTCTGTCTGCACTGTGACATCTGTATCACTGCAACAGGGAAAACCCCAGATATTCATTTAAAAAATGAAAGCTTCAAACAGGTAGAATAGCAGAAACCAAGGAATACAGACGTATTTTCTAAGAATTTCTCTTGCTTTTCTCCATGTTTCTGTAGAACTCTATAATTGTATATGAATTTTTCATCTTCTCTTCAATATTCATTTCATTAGCTGGACAAATAAGTTATTTTCCAGCTTTCTGGAAATGCAATTTTTTCTAGTATTTTTATATTATTATGAAAAATGAGATGTTAATATTTGATTGAATATCATACATTTTGCTTCAAATTTGAGATTCTTAAACTGTGTTTAATCAAATTTAAGAGATGATGCTGCAATTTCAAATAAAAACCAATAAATATTTCCATATGCATTTTTAAAATATTTCAATCTTTTTAATGAACAAATATCTCAATGAAACAGATAAATCCCCCCAAAAAATTAATTTACACTGAAACTGCTGCCCTTTTTTGAATTTTGACTCATGTCTCAGTTTGGTACCTCTTCTTTCAGGGCAATGCCTGTTTTATATTTCTTATTTCAATACTCTTGTGCCACAGTTAACAACTAGAAGACTTTCAAGTCATGACAATGAATCTCCTTTATCTCAGTAAAGATCCAAGTCTCTTGGTAGCCTTTGCCATTGGCACACGTTCACTCTGGTCCTGTAACTCTTAGCTTGCTGTGGCACCTTGAGTGACAGATGTGTCAGGTATGAGTCAGAGTGCAGTCAGTTTAAGTATGGCTCATTAATTTGACATAAATAAATTTTCATAACAACAGATTTTTAGGAAAAAATTAAGTGATGAAACTGAAGGACACATGGATGAAAGGGATGTGTCAAAATAAAAAAGAATTTAGTGTTCCACATGAGGAGAAATTTGTTTTAAATTTCAAAGTCCTTAATAAAGCTCTACAAAAATCTTAGAATACAAAACCCACTAATATTTAAGACTTAAATAAGGGAAAAAATTATTTCCCTGAGTTAAACCAAAGTTTTCATTTACAGATGGTTGTGTCTGTGCTTCTGGCTCCTCCTTTATAACCGAATCAAAATCAATTCTTGGTATTGCATTTCCATCGATATGAAGAAGAGTCAAAAACTGTCTATTTCCTTCCTCTACATTATGTCCAGAAAATTTTTATTTCAACTTTCAAATAAGCCATAAAACATTTTAGCTGTGAGCAGAAACCAGTTGAGCAATATTTCTTAAATAGTTGAAGTTCTGCAAGATTGAAGCAGATGAAAGCAAGATGTTACAAAAGCAACTTGCAAACTCTAAATTCTTAACTATCATTTATAGAGTTCATTAGAGTTAAGAGAGTTTTATTCCACTGTTCTGCTAAAGAATGGAATTACCTATAAAGGGTTATATGAGATCAACAGCAGTAAAAGGATTTGAGATAGGAGTAGAAATTAGTGGGAAATCTATTCAGCTGAGTCAGATAATTTCACTAGAACATGAAAGGTACTGAATTTATTTAAGAATCAAAAACTAGTCCCACCTGTCTGTAAATGTTGCTCTCCAATAACCTTGATGAATTAGAATCAGTAGCAGTGAGAATAAACCTACATATTTGAGATTTGCCCTCTTCCTTACATTTATCACATTTTGTTTACTTGGTGTATTTTAAAAGGGGTGACTAATTCTTCACTATTATCTAGTAAAAAATTGTTGCTTCTCTACTTTAGATATACTTCAGTTCTCACTTTGAAATTAAATTAGGGGATATAAACAGGTAACAGACTTAAAGATCTATATTGTAATTGTAAATGTTCATTCCGTCTTGATGCTAATAAATCACTCACAACAGTCTTTAACCAGACTTCAGAATGTCTCCCACTGATGAAGGGATACAAGTCTATAATAAGGTCATCTAACTTAAGAACTATGGGGTGTATTTTTACATTTATGTATGAATAATTTTCAAATTTAAAATTTACGTTTTTAAGATTTGCTCAATTTTTCTTTAATAAGGAATATAGTAAATCAGAAGCAAATTATTAGAATTTATGATCCTTTAATTATAAAAGGATAATTAACATTTTAAGTGATAGGTTAATTAATGACTGATCCATATTTAAAATCAAATATGTTTAAAGGTTCTAGTTATTGCTTCTAAGGTAGACCATGCATAACTATGTTTATCAAATAATTCCAAAACTCTATATTGTTCACCTTTTGTGAGAAATATTTATGAAAGAGATGCTTGCTGATCTTGTAAATTAAATGGCTATAGCTCAAAAAAGTGAAAAAAGTTACACTTGTACCTCTTTTCACATTCTAAATTTTGAAAAATGGAAAAGACATCTCATTGTAAAAGACAGTATTTATTCTCTTAATAGCTTTCAGATAATATACATTTTGGAATCCAACTTCTCATTTCTTTGTAATTACAAATAATTTCATTTTTAGGTTAAAATACAGAAAAATAATGCCTATGAAACCATAATTGCTAAACGTCTGCTTACGTTATGCAATGTAGAAATAAACAAACCAGTATTTTGAACAGGTGGACCTTTAAAAAAGATTCCTAATTATTCTTGTACTGTTAAAATTATTTCAATTTTGCATCTCAGCAGATACACATTTGTACATCAGAAGCAGGTGTTCATCAAAGAGATGGTAAAGAGATACTGCAGCCTAGGCTCGAAACCCCGCCTGCATGGTGCGGTGAGAGATAAATGAGAAAAATCCTGCAAAACATCTCTCTACACTTCAGAAGGAGATTACACCTTTTTAAAAAGGCAAAACATGCAGTTCAATTACTTATTGTCTTGGCATGTGGTTGTGATGAAAGAAAGAGTCTCAAACATCAATAGAGCTAAACTAACTTCCCAGATGGGCTTCAGAAGAGGGAACCCTTCTACAATCCACCTGCACATAAAGCTACATTTTTCTATTTGAAATAAAATCCATGTTTTCCAACCCCTCTGTTCAAATCATCCCCTTATCTTACATGGCTGTTTGATATGGACCTCCTTGTCTTTACCCCTACCTAAAAGAAAGAGGAAAATCATGTAGAAGTAAAAAGTCATTGTCTGTGGGAACACTTCAACAAATACCCCATCTATTTAGATTCTAGGCCTCAGTGCAATATTTATTGCAAATATATTTTTCATTTAAAATAAAACACTTTAGGTCTATCACTGAAAATAACCAATAGCAAATGCAAGAGGCAGAGTGATGAATTCATCAAACACCCATATACACATGTTGGAATATTTGACCACACTATGCTTTGTAATTACCTGCAGTAAAATTGTTCCTGGAACCCTGAAAAATCCAAATTACTGCTTAAATAAAATTATTTACTAATGTGTTCAACAGGTGCAATCTGAGACATGGTGTGCACTGGTATAGGTACCACAAGTGAAATGCATGCATGAAACCAAACAAATTACCAGAAGTTCTAAAAGTTTTATAGACAGAAATTCATCCCTAATCTTTGCAAGTTTTTTTTTATAATTTGTGGTTGAGATGATATGAGAGCTGGGAAACAAATCTTTTTCGAGTCTGAATCTGCTACTCCAGCTGTTATTTGAATATGGAACACTTCGGACATTGCTCATATCCTGGCTTTACAGCCCTCAGTAGATGAATGTGGAACAGCAGGAAAACCTATTTATGAAAAAAACCAGGAAGAAAATTACAGTTCTGTTTAAATTAACATTTCTTTGTGAACTTTCAGGTTCAATACAGAAGTTCTGGAGCAAAGTTCAATATGAGCACCAGTATCCTGCGATTGCAAGATGAGCTTGTATATTACTGCTACAGGTGGTCACCAAGAAGGGAAAAAAGAAACCTACTTTATGCAATGCCTAGAGTTAAACCAATTTTTTCTGTTAATTTGTTATTGGTTACTTGTTATATGATATTTTATGCATTGCCAGAGTTGACCAGAAGGAACCAGATCTTCACAATTTGAAGTGGGCTCTGTAAGTGAAATGACAGACTTGGGTTAGGTCAGATCCCCTCAATTTTGTATACAGACTATTACTGTTGTTGACACACTAAAACAGAAATTTCCAATTCAAACCAATTTCAAACTAGCTTGTCCTGAAATCAGTGAACACAATTATTGAGGAATGAAACAAAGGAAAGCAGTGCTTTCCATTCTGTACATTATTATAATATAACACCACACACACACACCCCGAACTCTAGTGCAGGTACCAGGAACGTTTTACTCTCCAATTTTGAGCTTATCTGCATGAGCTGCAGCTCTGTGTTAGAGAGGAGGTCGGCAATAATCAATGAGATTCAACCCTCAAGCTCTACACAAGATGCCAACAGAGCCCTCAGTTGGGTAAAATTTGGATGCCCTTGATTTAAGCTTCCTAAGCCTCTACAATTCCAGTTCAGGAGATTAATGTAATTCCCATAGCTCATACTCCTCAGAAGATATTTTGTGTTTCACCATATTATTAATAGGACGGTACAAAACTCAGCTATGTTGGTTCTCTCTGTTTCAGGGAATGAAATAAACTTTTACACAGTACTCATTAAGCAGAAATGGAGAGATGCCAAAAATTTACTCCTGCTCAACAACTGAAATTCTTAGTAGTAGCATTTCACAGGTGGTACATTTGTGTACACCTACACCCAGATAATGCAGCTCTCTGTGCCATCAGTGTAAATGGGAGTGTTGAAACTTCTCCCATATTCAGCTGCTTCTCAGGACAGTCTTGATCGGTTTTCCTGCACTGATGCAGACAGACAGATGTTATGCCCCTGCTCATCCATCTCCTTTCTTCCATTCTAATACTGATAAAAATGTATTTCTAAGTAGCTTTCCCATGATTTTTCAGCTTTTCACGCTGGCATTCAAAGCTGTTATGGGCAAATTTAGTTTTTTAATTCACTTGGTAGCAAATCCACATTTCCAGCCAGTAAGATGAACTTCAGACAATATCCAAAGATGGATCTTTTCTTTATATTAAGGTTGTAGGGCTGGCAATCCACACTGCCTTTGCTTCGTGGCCATGCCTGTTTCTGACCAAGAATCCCAGTCTTAGTATAAGCTGGCCTTTCTACACCATCAAGTTCATATTTAAAAAAATAAAACAAAATAAAACAACTAAATTCCTACTTTTTAAAAAGTTTGAGTAGTGGTTTTAATCAGCAGAAATTATGGCAATTGTGTGATAAACATCAAACCAGAGTAACACTTACAACACTTGTTATACTATTACTCATCTGATACAGGAAAAAAACCAAACCAACAATTCCAGCAAGCATTGTGCATTTCAAAAAATGTGTGTAATGGACTACTGGATGAATATCAACCCATTTTTAACAGAGTTTGCTAATCAGTATATTTATGCTAGTAGGAAGCTGCAACCAGCCTCCCAAATATCAACCTGAAGCAACCACTGTAATTTTAAATATTGTGATTAAAAGAGCTTGGCCTTATACTCTTCAGAAAATAACAAAGTCTTACATTGATCAATTTGAATGTTAAAATATTCCCATCTCTGCCTGAGAGCCACCCTCTTTAATAAACAAACAAACAGGCACTAAGCCTGCTAAGTCCACAAAGGTGGAGAGATGAAGTGTCTACAAATGCTGTTCCTCTGCATTATTCTTGTTCAGTGCACATGTAACTAAAATAAATAAGAGCAATGTTTCTTAAAAAAATCCTGATAGATGAACATCTTCCACCTGTCCAGCTCCCAAGCTCCTCAACTTTTTCAGAAAAGTTGCTTCTTCTGTACTAAGGCTGCATCACACCATACTCCTATGAGTATGAAAATGCTCATTTATGAATAGTCTGAAATGAAAAATGCTATTTATGAATATTACTAGATAGCTTTGGAAGTACTTTCTTGCTTCATACGTAATGGCACAAAAAGCTGAGAACATCACAGAAAGTTGTGAGTAAATTTAACTGACATTTTGCTTCAGCACCTTTAAAACAATCCACTGGAAATCTTCATAACAAGTGCTCTGCTCTCAGTCACCTGTCACTTCTTGTTTTAATCAAATGGCAGTAGAATTTAAAAAAGAAAAAAAAGAGTACTAACAACCTAACTAATACCTGCTGATTTCACAACTGTAGCAGTTAATAAGTGGCTTGGAAAAACCCAGCCTACAAACAGATGCCTTGTATTCACCAGATGTTTATTTGCTAAGTCTCTCACAGTCATTCTGCCTTGGGCATTCACTTCATTTTGTTTTCCTTTTCCTAAACTGTTTTTTCTAGGTATTCTTGTAGCTGTGCAGACTTCAGATTAAAAAAATCTATCTCTTTGTACAAAGAGAAACTTCAATTTTTCTCTGAATAATTTTCATCATAACAGAGGAAAGCCTCTAGTCTGGAGTTTATGCCTATTTCTAGTTTTGTATGGTTTAATGTTCTGGCAGTCTCTCAAGTGACTTGTTCCAAGCTTCTTGTATCTGATAAAAATCTCCATGTTTCTTTGGATGATTGATGATCTCAAGAGCCTACTTCTGGGTTTTAAAAAAGCAGCTTAATTTCCTGCTATTTTTAGGAGACCAAAAGTGTAGTACAAATGTTTCATACTGACAGGGACATTCCTTCTCCTTTGCCCATTGAGGAACTGCTCAGAAGACTCTGCTGATCAGCAAAAAGAAGAAATGAGGCAACAGCCAACAGCAGAAACCACCTGCCAAAAACTGAAGTGGAATGGGGCTTGGAAACCTTCTGCAGCAAAGAGAAAGTAAGTATGGATCAACTCCCCCTTTTTTAGTGTATCTGATGAAACAGATGGAGAAGAGACGTGGCTTTTCCTGGAGAGATGCAACGTATTTTAAAAGATTTAAAAATCAAGGAAGGGCAGGGGGAAAAAAGAATGTTACAAAGTCTTAGGCAGGTTTTAGGTTAGTTAAAAGTGGTGAATTTACAAATCCATGCATTTGCTAGGGTTCCATCTGTAGACAGTTAATCACATCAACATGTAAGGGAAGAAATTTTGTTGTCTTTTGTTGATTTTTGGGGCCACTTTTAACTCAGAAATCAATCTCCAAATTTAACAGGTGCATTCTTTGCACAGCAATTAGGCATTTCAATGTATCTATTTGAAGTTACTATTTTCTTCTCTCTTGCAGTTTGTTATTGCTCAAAGGTGCAAAAAATTATTGCAAAATTAAACCATATGGGAAATAGCTTTAATCTTGCTTGATGAAAATCTCACTGTAAACTATCCTTTGTTCTAAATGAGTCTACTGTATTTTGAATCTTCACATTTTTTCTGCTATTTGTTACAAACAATGTCAACTGCCTGAGGAGACAACTTTTCTTAAAGAAGCAACACACCAAAAGTTGCACTGAATTCTATTGCTCCATGAAAGACTGAGATTCCATGTTGCTGTTAAAAGAAATCACAGAATCTAGAATCCTGTTTATGTGCTTCTCCTTAGCCATTAGATTGCTTTAAAATGTTATCATTTTTATGATAACATAAATAAATTTACTGATTATACAATCATCTTGTAAATACGTTTCTAAAAATAATGTGTGCTTTTGGAAATAGTTTTATAATCTGGAAGGGCTTTTGCCTTGTGCATTCATACTGTAGATGATGGTTAATTTTCATGTAGCTTGTTACAATTTTGCTGCTGCTTTAAAGAACATATTATTTAACAGAACCTTAATTACACACATTTTTAACCTTATAATGACAAGGGTCAATTAATTTTACCCTACAGCTTATAGGATCCATGCTTGTTAAATAAATAAAATGGAAAAAAAAAAAAATCACTGAGTTTATTTGAAAAGGGAAATGGCAATATAGCCTCACAGGGCCAATAAAATTACAGCTAATCCTTCTGGGAATCCAAATGGCAATAAAGTGAAAGTGAGTACAGATTAACACATTGTAAATCCACTTACTACCCAGCAATGTTTACACAAGGATTTGCCATTGCCTGTTACCATTCGATCAAAATTCAATTGTACAGTTTGCCAAGATTTTACAGAAGAGGCTACTTCTATTTCCCACAAATATAATTCAACTCCTTAAAGACCCCAAAAACGTTTTAACCAAGGGTAAGAATATGTACTGACACCCTACGGATGAGAGAAAATGGGTGGGCTTCCAGGGTTTCACACTGATGACTTGGAATATGAACAGATACTGAAATATCTAAGGAAATGTTTCAAATGCTGCTGTTAATATTCCTGAATTTGAAAGGTGGGGGAGTGCACTTTTCCTGTGCACTTTTAAAAAGATATTTGCTTGAGTCCAAACCAGCTTTTTCCTTACTGCTCACTTATAATACAAACTGCACTCACATGGAGGCCAACAGCCAGCAAAAACATATTTCCATTTTAACGCCTTTAGATGATCAAAGCATCAGCTTAATATAATCAGCTCAAATCCATTTACCAGTGAGCCTACCACTGTGCCCAGGGACTGTTTTCCTTTCCAGCCCTATCTATTCTGGAACAGGTGCTATAATAGTAAATTAATTAGTCTGTGGAGATGCACCTTGTTCTCCATCTCCACAGGCCTCTTGTGGGTCAGGGCCTTGAGGAAAATGCCATCTGGGCAGAGTTTCCCCCAGAGAAACAATCAAAGCCTACAGATTTCAGACTACAGAGGAGGGTTCATATGACAATTAACCTTATTAGTCTTTTTTTTTAAATGGTTGATAGTGTGTCAACATGTTGGCTCTATAAATAATCTGCTTCTCAAAATCATCATTGCAACTAATTCAAAGAAATTACTCCTATCTAAAAATCCACCCAAGGAAATACAGATCTCCTTGCACCGAAAATGTAAATAGTCTTAAACAATAACTTACAAATAGGAAGCCATCACACAACAGTTCTAGAGTACTTAAAACTTTAACATACTTTGAAAGATTGAAAATTTTTACTGTGATCAATTTTATACAAACCCTGAGGGATTTGTGCTATTAATCATTTTGGTTCTCTGTTTCCACCATGGTTTTGGTCCAATATCCAATTAACAACAGAATCCGAACTAAATTCAACACATTTCACCAGGGACATCAGTATTTATCTTGGTAAATCTGGTGCATATTTAAGGTTTTACTTAAGGCCCTAAAATCTAGGGGGGAATTCTAGATTTGTGGAATTCTTTTCACAAACAGCATTGTAAAACAAATAAGAATTTAGAAATCTCACATGGAATGGGATACAAAAGCAAAATCTCTGTACAGTAAAATTATTTGTGTATTTTCACTGCAAGTTCAACAAACCACAGAAATTAAGATGATAAAGCAAAAACGGCATCAAGTTTTGCATTTCACATCATTAAAGTACAAAGTACATGTAAATTTATAAGTTAACTAAGACTATTTTTAATGCACAACTTCAGTGAATAACTTCCTCAAACATATTTCAGTCAGATAAAACCCACTACATTTGTAACATAATAAAAACCAAAGCAAAATGATAATTCCTTTAATGTTTTGATGACTTCTGACTCTGCTACAACACAATTTTCATAGAGAGGCTTTTATTCTGTTTTCTTTGTCTAAAATTGGAAAAATATTTGATTTTGATGGTCAGTTTGTCCTTGTTTCCTCTATAAAGAAGTTTTCAGTGTGAACACTTAATGAATTTTCATCTAGACATGTAATTTAAAAAAAAAAATCCATATTTTTTCAAGGAATCAGGCAAAGAAAATTTATTTGTTAACATGAAAAGCATAGAAATAAAGTCAAAGCAGACATTCATTGAAAAGTAATTCAAGTATTCACTAATCGGTAATCACCACTGTTAACTGGCGTGCATTTTACTATACCAGACAATATTTAATATTGAAAAACAAAACAGCAAAAGACAATTACTTAAATTTCAGAACATTTGCTACCAGAATTCTTTCAAGTACTGTCTCAACTGTCTACATCCATAATAGTAGTTACTCGCCATGCCGTGCGTGTAATTGCTCTTTTCATTGTTTGTATTCCCATAAAAAAACTTTGCAAAAAAAGATAGCCTCCAGTCTAAGTATTTCTAATTTTAAGCTTTCCAAATTTTCTCACAGAGGTAAGGAGAGTGCAATTTAAGTTGAATGGGTAGGGTGCTCAACTGGTCAGTAGAAAAACACCAACATTTACCTTTAACATAAAAGCAAAATGAAATCATAATTCACAAGTGCAAATATTAAATATTTCAGTGAAGAAGTGTCATTCATAACTGCAAGGATCCCTTCCTCTGTACATTACTGAGCTGAAGGGGTGGGCAGAGCAGGATGGAAGATTAACACAAGAGCCACGCTGAGGGAACTCAGTGAAGCAGTCACAGAAGATGAAATACGATGTGTATGCTCATTGAAGCAGCTGAAAAAATGAGCTACAAGGGACTGCATTCACTGATGCAAGGGCAGGAGATGAGATGGACTAAAGGGACAAGCAAAAGCCCTCAAGCACTTCCCTCACTAAAACACACAAATCTCCCTCCCTTTCAATGTCTTCTCCCAAACAGAAAAACCCAACAAAATAAATGACATTGAATTTCCTACTTGTCACTATTGGGATTTTTTTTTTTCAGATGAGGAGAAAAAAACATGTTCAAAGATAATAACAAGTCTTATTCTGACATACTTGATCGCAACATGCTGGAATGACAATTTGCACGCCATAAGAGATGTTTAGCACATCAGTATCACTGAATTCAGATAGTACATCCCACAAGTTCACCTATTTTTTTTTTTTTTCTAGGTGTCAGCACCCCCCTATCCTTATCTCTAAGAAGATAAAAGACTTGCTACATATACCCCATGTCCTCCAGTAATGATAGAACATTTTAGATTAACCATTCTCTCAAGAATGGGAAAGAAAAAACTGCAACATTTTCTTAGATCTATACCAGGTCATGATAACAAATGGAACTCTAGTTCCAGAGACTTAAACCCCTAAGGAACCTAAATTTACCTACAGGGGGGCCAAGGAGAAAATTTTAGTTATTTACTAGTTTTGCATATCCCCCTTTTTTTTTTTTTTTTTGTGTACTGTACTCTGAAATGTCCCAAAGTGCTCAGAGTTGATAAAATAGCTTTCAAGATGCTAAATAACTATAAAGGTATTGTGGCACCCAATGAGCATTTGAAACAAATTGTAAAGCTCCTTCCTCACATCATTGCTACATGAATTTGGACATTTACTGGTACTTGGACTCTTCACCTTCAAACCTGAAGTTCTGCAGCTGCCATAGAGGTACACCTTAGGGCAAAATCTTAGAAAATTAAGGAAAATGAAGCTAAAATAGTTTTGAAATTCTCAAAAATACTTTCAGAACTTAAACCAGTACCCATTTAAAATTTCTAATTTTATCACTAATGGAGAAATGTATGAATGAAACTGGCATATGCTCAGAAAAACAAGCAAAAATGAGAACAATTCTGTTTTCCAGTAATTGGATCCTTTAAAAATGAGAAACTACTGCCTCTGGAAGACACATCTGTTAAGCCAATACCAACCCCAGTATTAGCTGCTTTCCTGCTTAAAGTCAAAAGTAGTGTTGGAAGAAGGAATTTTTGAAGAAACTGCTAAAACAAAGAGTAGCAAGTTTCTAGAATGACACGGTTCAGTCAAGAGCTCCAAAGAAACAGAAACATGAAGTTACTGAATTGTACTCTAGCTTTTAATTCAGAGCTCAACTATAAGTAAAATGCAAAAAATATTGGTAATCACCAGCAAATAAACATGAAAGAACATAATTCTGCTACCACATGAAACTAATATGTACCCATGTCTTGACCACACTTCAGAGGGGATATGGATGGCAGCATGGAGAACAGCAACACAGAACAGATGAACCAATACATAATACAGCTTCTGTTTAGAACATCTCGTCCTCACTGAGATCAGTATGGTCACAAATCTTAGGGAGAAGGCTTCTATTAGTCACTGCTTCTCACAACACAAAAAAGCAAATGCGCTTTTTATGAAAATATCAAGCTGCAGCTTGTAAACACACAAAGAGTGTATGTTATCAGTCTGACTAATCAAATCATACAACTGATCTCCACAAATCAGATCTGATTTTCAAAAGGGAAAAGTGACTTGATGAAATCCTGAGAGCTGTCTGCTATTAAATACAACAGTCTGGATATAGTGTCTGTACCCCTCATCACTGGAAGGTGAATATCATGGAATAAGTTACAATATCCCTCACCTATGTCATACATTCTGTTCCTGTATGCAGTTAAGCGCCAGTGGGCACACGATGCTGGACTGTGTGGGGCAGGTTCATATACTAAGCCAACATGTTCAGAAATATGTTACATTACATACACGGGTTAATCTCAGCTGCCTGCACTCCTCTCTCTCAGCAGGCGGTTGGTTACTTGTTCTTACATGTGTTTTCACAGAGGCACCCCCAGATCCCAGATGGACTCTGACCTGCCATGAGTCCATTTTGAAGTCAGCTGTAGCTGGGGGCAGCTGCTGACCTCTGCCCCCAGGGGCTGCACGCCCTGCCCGTGCTTGCTGTGTAAACCAAACACAGTCTGTGTCTGCCAGTGATGACAGGAATACTTCAAGAAATGTCAGGGAGATGACTCACATGTAGAAGAGGAGGAAGGTATTCATAAAGGCTGATCTCCCACACGCACTTGCTGTGGGAAAAGGCAGAAGTTCTGCCCTTCTAGAGATGTCCTGGAGGAGCCTCTCAACCCTTCCCCACTGGCAACACAAGAAGCCAAGGCACATTAGTATCACTAGTCTAACCCTAATCCTTAGGAGTAACCCTGTACGCAAGATCCCTTCTCTATAATGATTAAAATACTTTGCATATCTCCGGAAACCTTACACTGATTCATTTCTTTCATTTTCAAGGTAATGTTCTGTGCCCTTAACAGTCAGGGCAAAATATCAGCTCTTCTTTAATATGCTTTTAAAACTATTAGCATATTGGTTGTAAAGCTGCTAACCAGCTCAGTATTTGCTAAAAATGAGACAGTTTTCCCAAATCCAGTAACTTCTTCTAAACTCAGAGATGCAACGGGGTTACTAAAAGGCCTGTATATATATTTCAGTCACTTTATCAAGAGGTAAAACAGTGTTCTCTTTGTCTCTGTAGTGAATGATGATTGATTTTTTATGTTTGCACAATGAAGAAAACATCCATATATTAACTAAAAAACCCCACCAACAGAAAGTAGGAAAATGCCTGTGTTTTATTCCTCCATTCCATAATTCCGCTTCTCTAATTTCACACATATTTAGCATCTTGTCTAGAGGGCATTAGTGTATTTGGTGATGAGATGAAGGCAGCCTAATGCAGGCCTGGCAAGAACTCCCTGTCACCAATCCTCCTGGGTCCGGAGATCAGCGTTCTTAAAACACGAGGATTTGATAGAGTTAACGCCATCCCCTCGAGCAGATGGTTTGGAACATTCTGTCAGCGCTGCCCCCGATTATTGCAAACAGCTCCTCGTTACACTGATAGCCCCTCCGGGAGCCCGGCAAGGCTCTGCCCACCCTGCGCTCTGCTCAGACAGCCCCTGCATCCTCCGTGCTGCAGCTCTGTGCCCCACAGCTGCTCCCAAGGGCACTCACAGGTCTTAGTTTGCTGTGTTTGACACTGCTCGTGGTAGACTGTTAAATGTATTTTCCTTTTTTTATAGAGTTTATGCTGTCACACCCCTGGTTTGGGGAGTGCTGCCGCCCCTCGGGGAGCTTCAGCCATCCTGTCTTCTTCTGTGGTAGCAAAACACTCTGTGCACTCACAGACTATTTTGAATATATGAAATACGACCTTATGTATTCCATATTCATTGGTAACGTTTTCTGCACTTCCTGAATAGGTATGAGTCAGACTGGAGTCACAGTTAACACCACAGCAAAAAGCTTCCATAAACTTGCTCAAGTTTCTCTTTAAAGTAATGCCTTATACATTAGCTTTATATTACCCAAAATATTAACTTACTTATACATTAACTTATTCACCAATAAACATACACCTTTTATGGATTCACTACTGCAGTGTTTTTTCAGCACTGTAAGTTTAATTCAAATTTTTAAGTCTCTACTTTTCGCCTAGAAGGACCCTAGATCAGAGTTGCCAAAGCTGCTCTTTTGTCCTGAATTTGGTACATTGCACTACAATATGTACTGGTAGCACAGGAAGAAAAAAAAAAAAAGAATCCAATTTATCTTTCCAGCTGGAAGTCATTCTCCTATGCAATTAACTTCTTTAAGAAGGATATGCACTTGGAATTAAAGATGAAGAACTGGTCTGAGAAATAGAAAAGAGAAAAGATGACAAAATTTCAATTCTGTCCCTCACCTAGAGCTTTTGCTCAGAACAGTTGGACAACTCATCAAATGAAACACCAAGAGGCTTCCTCACTCCTCACTGGGTTTGTATCAGGGACAGCACATTTCCATCAGCCGCTGGCATCTCTGCTTCCATCCCAGCGATCACAGCATCACCTTCCCTGTGCCAGTTAAGGGCTCACTCCAGGCACTCACACAGCTCTGTGACACAGAGCTTCCTTCATAGAGACCCTCAGGAAACTCCAGCTGCTTCCAAGATCTTTCAGAAACACACCAAGCACCAGACTGAGTCTCAAGAGTAAGTAGGACTCACATCCACCAGGACTGAGGTGTACTAACACCAAAGTCCAGGGAAAACACTGTGAAGGGGAAAGGAAAACCCTTGGCTGTCTTGAAAAGCACCACACCCAGGAAACACCTGCAGGCTCTGACTTCACCTCCTGCACAAAGGAGAAAAAGGTTTCTTTTTTGCCTCAATCTAACTAAAGATAAAAACTATATTTTTTTTCCCATGTCTGCACCAACATGAGCGCAAGACATTTTAATAAGTCAAAGCCAAACATTGCCAAAACAGATACTGGCAGAAAATCCCTATGGCAGAGTAACAGAAACAGTATAGTTTGTTTAGTTTATTTTTAAATACTAACTGACCAAACACCTAAACTAAAAATCAAGAAATTACGTGGAGAGCTTAACAACCTAAATTGTTATTCTCATTCTCAGTCTAGTGGAAAAATTTCCACCAAAAATGACCAGCGAATACAAGTGAATTCCTTTCTGGCAGTCCAGGCAGGAAGGCTGAACAAGCCATGCCATTTGGACAGACAATCCCACTGATACAAAGCTGAGGCAGAGCCCACAGGTTACACGGCTGTTTGCACAGGAATTGTGCAATTGAGGGTATTTTCAAAGAGAATTTTTTGATACCATCAGTTTCACCCCAGTACTTCTAAGAAAAGATGTGTCCATTTGACTTGGTGCAAGATAACACTCTAAACTGCAAGCATTTGGTCTGGTCCTTTTTCCCTATAGATAACTGATAGAAAGGGCATCAAATCAGTGAAGAGACCAGAATCTCTGAATCTTGCTGTAATACATGTAAAACTAATTATCAGTAGAAATATCATTAAAACAGGTGCTGTCCAACATCATTTCAACAATTCTTTTTATGACTTCCCCTCCAGCAAAATCACATTCAATTTTAGCCTGAATGAAGATATCGCAGTTCTGTGGATAAACTAAAAATTAAAGTTCAAACAAGCTTACATTTTTTTCTCCAACACAGGGTGCATCTATAGTTTATATTTGAGGGACTTTATTAGAAGAATAGTCCAGGAGGTTACAGGATAGTTGGTCTCATAGCTTGGGAGAATGAGCTTTCCCCATCTGAGCAGGGTGGGTGACAAGTTCCACAGCAACACCTGCTGGCAAATCCACACAGGAGAAACATCTGTGTCTCTTGCAGGAGCTGCACTCCCCTGGAGAAGCAATAGGATCATAACGGCCAGAGACCCAATCCCACAAAGCCTCAGCACAGTGCTGCCGCCTCACTGCGTAACCTCGATAATGTGCTTGGATTGTGCAAGAAGATTAAAATGAGAAACAGAAACAAAGAGGAAAAGGGGCTTGCAAAAGGAAAGATATAGGAAACAGGAATATAAGCAGGGCCACAGAGGCAGCACTCCTGAAAAATTTAATAATCAATGTTTGTAGGATTTGGCCTTGTGATTTTAATTTCTAATAACAAAAAGGCAACGTTTTTCAGTCATAGTAGTGTGGGCAAAGGCTTTCACTAAAAAGGGTTACTGCCTCTTCCTGCTTACATCCTCTTATGGTACTCAGAACACCTGTGCTATTAAGCTTTTTTCCTTGGATTTTTTTGAAAATAAGAAAAAATTAACAAAGTAAAATTTGTTGACAGTCCCCCCAGCCAGCGCAGTGGGTGTTCTACCTATGGGCTGTCACATTTTCCATGTTCATTTCTGCAGGTGCTAAATACATGCTGACAACAACATATGTTACCAGTCTTAAATGTGTGTGATTTTTTTTTTTTAACCTTGTAATTAAAGAGTGCTCACAGCTTGGGGAAAGAAAAAATAAAACAAAACAGGTGAAAGCTGATTCTGCCCAGTGTATTTAACATTCACTTATATCCTCATTCTCTCTCAGTCTCGTGATTTGGGTATTTCCCTAATGATGCATAGAAAGAAAAGAATGGGGGTGGAAGGGGGAGAGAAAGGATTCTGTCTTCCAAACAGCAGTTATGTAAATATGATATCAAACAATTTTTGAAAATATCAGCATGCAGAATAATCGTCGACTCTCTCTGGAATTACCCTTTCCCCCGTGGGTTTCCCCACTTGTATTTCTGAGCTCTCTTTTTGTTTATTTCTGTCTCTTATTTCAAATCTCCTTAGTCCTGCCAAGCATGTTATACTTGGTCTCCAAAGAAGTGCTTCCTATACATTCGGTCATACAACAGGACTCACCTATTTAACTGAATAAAAGTTGGACTTGCCCTACTAATTATAGTATCATTATTTTTTTCTGTTTAAGGTATCACACTGTTATTAATTGAAACCTATATACTGCTCTTCAGGGCAGCACATTAACAATCTACATGTATATTTCAGGGGAAAAAGGTGCATTTCAGTACAATTTATCAAGTCACTTTTTTAATATGAATGTCCAGTACCGTATGCCAGAATTACTTTGGCCAGCTGAAATAAAGTTATATCACAGAATCAGTTAGACATCTCTCTAAAAAATGAGCCTGATTAACTGCATATCCAAAAAGATGCAATGGGGTATATTAAAAGCAAGTAATGCTACTTCATGAGTGATCTAAGTACTACACAACAAAATATACTATAAAAAAATCAAAGCTATAGAAAAAAGTAATTTCTCAGCTGGTGTGACAAATATAATGAAAACAGGTTTCAGCCACACTACTTTAGCTCTAACCAAGTTTGAAACATTGAGATGGGGAAAGCATTTCCTTGTTTTCTCTGAAAAATTTCAACCTTAGACTCTTAGATTAGACTCTCTTACTTGAGGATAACAATGAACAAAAGAACAAACAAAAAAATCTGAAGGGAAGGCCAATGAGTTTGCAGCATTGAAGACAAACCAAACCACTGTCACTTCCTGTCCCCATGGGTCTGCTGGAGTGTGGAAGAGCACAGGCAGGAATCTGCCTGCTCCAGGAAGGGAAGGCACAAATGTCCCCAGCTCTGATAAAGAGGAGAAGATGTGGCAGGAATAATTTTGGCACAGCACTGCTGCAATATGCTGCAATTGGGCTGAGCTTTCAGAGGTGCTGGGAAAATATTGTGCTGCTCAGTTCTAGGAATTCATATGTTAGCCAGTTAAAAAACAAATGTGAGCAAATATGCCAAATATTTGCCTTCATTGAGAAGTAAGCCAAAGAAAATCAACATGATAAAAAAGCCCATCTGTGAATTGGCTCTGCAGCTCAGAGCAACAGTTCTAGGGCTGTTTTATCAGTATTGTTCCTCAGAATGGCAATACTTAGTATCTGAATCCAGACCTGGAGCTATAACTCAAGTCCATATCGAATACAATTTCAACAAAATTTTTTAAAGCATTAATAGAGAAAAGTCTTATTGAGAGTGACCTTCAGATAGTAAAAAGTCTTCTCTCTTTCTTTCTATTTCATAGAATACACTTTCCACAGCACTGTAGTGCTGAAAAGTTTTACTTCATGCCTAGTTTCCTTCTCCACCAGGACTGTATTCCTCCAGCTTAAAACGATCCAAACCTACATATTGCATGTATGAAATCTGACACTTTATTAGGCAAAACGATACCTAAAAAAAAAAAAACAAAAAAAAAAAATTAAAAAAAAAAAATTTTAATGGAATAGCCTGTGTCAGCCCAGCACCAAACACACAGACTCCTCCTATTAAACTCTCAGAGTTTTCTGAAGTGTTAGATCCTAGTCCAGCCCTCATAAAGGGTTAAAATACAGATGCTGTGAACGGAATGTATAATCCTTAAGGCCCTGGAGCATTAAGACATATCTGCTCCTTAGGGTCCATCTCTGTCCATAATCAATTTCTTCCCTTGGAGAACATTAATTGTCTCTAATGATAGCTTTCCATCAATACATCCTTGATCTTAAAAGGCCTGTACAGCTTTTTCCTTTATTCAATCAAATCATCTCTACAATTGCCCTCCTTTAGTAAGATAATACCTTTTAAGCCTTGTATTTTAATATAAAAAAAAAATAAGAGGTAGCAGCAAATTCTAATGGAAGTGCTAACATTTGAGAACCAGGATGATGGCTTCCATTATCCTAAATAATGTTTGAAGATTACGGAAAGCACTGTGTTTCAAAAGGTGGAAACTAATCCCCCACTTTCAAATTATTCCTTGTACAAAAATCTGTTCTGACATTAGGAATTTTTGTGCCCCAACTACAACACAGTATATTTAAATATTTGAATATGAAAGATAATTTTCAGCTCTGGAGGGGAAAAAGCAAATAATTACTATTTATAAGCAGTAAATGCTGAATAATTTAAGAAATTGACAACCTGAAACACAGAAGCCCTTTATTTTTTCATTCTCTGGTACAAGGGTGGCTTAACTGTTCACTCAAATGACTGTAACTCCAATCAGAAGTTCCTGAAATTATTTAATTGCATGATGGCTCAAAAACTCAATCTCATGGTGACCCACTAATGTGTCTTGCTTTCCCCACCCCCTTCTCTTCCTTGTACATGCTTTTCAAAAGGCGTGGAAATTCAATTTTTTGCCATTCAACTGATTTGTTTCCATTCAAATAGAGGATTTTTCTTGCACTTCCTTATCTAGATTGCCCAGCACCAATCTGTGTTCCTACAACATTTCTGTGTCAAATGGCACCACTCTATAATGGCTCAAGGAACTCAAAATGAAACATGGATGGTACAAAAGACCTCAAACCTTTAGAAATCTTTGCTTGGTATTTTTTCATATCCAGCATGAGAGTGACAGAATTTTGGTGATGCCTATTTAGTGTCATCTTTATCTAAGAAAGGCCATGGAGTAGCTTTTCCCACAACTTACTATCATCCATCACTGACTGCAATATTAGAGCCTTCCTCTTACTCAAAAGTCATCACACACACACATAAATAAATAAACAGCAGGAGATTTACATCAGGAACATCATGAAAACTCTAAAAAAATATATATTGTTCAAATTTTCTTTTCATTCTCACACTAGCACATGTAACCATGACGTGCACTTTACTATTTGCTATTTTACAAAATATTGATGCAAAAGCAGTAGGAGAAAAAAAATGCCAGGAATATGAAAAAATAAGAAATATAGGCAGGTAGATACAATCAATCTAACAGCTATCAAACCTAAACAAAACAAAACAGGGAGGAAAAAAAAAAAAAAAAAAAAGGAGACCAGTTAACAACCTAGATAAGAGATGAAAATTGCCAGTGAGGCAGATCAAGTTTATTCAATGTCCTGATAAGCACCTATTTGCTCTTCCCCATAATGCTCTCTCAGTATTTATAAATTATCATTTAATTATGCTGGCAAGTGGTAATTGTCAAATAAAGCTCAGATAGGCATAAGCCCTCAGGCTGCACATGACAGAAAAATATCTGTTAAAGCTGGGCTGATTCACACGCTTAGGAAATCATTTCCTTTCTTCTTTTTATCCTTGCCAACAAATTATATGAACTGGCACTTTGTGCTTTGTAGGCATTTTGAAGTCTATGCAGATTACAGGAAAGAAAAATTAGTTGTTTCAGTATCTACCATTCCTAAATTATTCTGCTGATTTAAGACACCATGTTCTGTTTCAACAAAAGAGTGCCAAAGATCAAGGAATCAGAGCCTTTCGCTGCTTAGAATTTATGCCCAGGGTCACTTTCAATTGGGTAAATCAAGATTTGGGGAATTATTTAATACTGTGCCTAATAGATTTGATACAGAGCAATAGTAAAAATATGACATTTATCCCATTAGTATAGAAACACTAAGCAATATTTTTAAAAAGTCTGTTACTACTTAGATTCAATTATAGACCCATTAAACATTATGATATACACACACTGATACAGATGCAGGCACCCACAGATATGAAGGATTTCTTCATTTACAGCATACATACCCAACTATTTAACTATGTAGAAAAAATAGATGTAAAAGTTTAATGCCAAATAACAGTGAAATCAGGCTCTTGTGAACTTTGACCTGGAACATGAGTCTGAACAACAGAAATGCCAGATTTACAACACATTGCTGGAACATTTGCTATCAATATCACTGCAAGATCATTACTGCCATAAAAGGTACCAATATTCTCTTTTTTGTCTGTACAGTTACTGTCAGACACAAATTCAGGGTGGTAGACAACTGGCACGAGCACATTAAGTCTCTTCCCCAGCTTTCTGTAGGTACCTTTGTGCATGGTAGTTCCCCTCTCTGTGAAAGACTTTAAAGGTCCTTTGGGTTACTGAAGGAAGCCCCAAGCAAGTCTCAGTCTTCCTTTCACTGTATCTAGGCATATCTGTATTTTTTCCTCTCCCTCATCAGCAGAGTGCAATAGAATTTCTATCTCATTTTTACCCATACTCTAAACACAATTAATTTCTATTCAAATAGAATAGAAATCTGAGCTGTTATTAGTTAGTTGATGTCATATATGAGGCTTCTACCTATGATAATAGTATATCCTGCATTATCTCAAACCCTTCTGAAGAAGCCACCAAACCTTCTGAATCTTTGAAAAGCAACTTGCTGATAAAATAGGTTAGAATTTTTCAAAAAAATTCTGTTCTCCCTTCAAGCTATCAGTAACCCCCACCAATTACCATAGGCAGTATACAGTTACCATGCAGTCAATGTACAGTTAACAGCAATAACACTATTTAGTAGAACAAGAAACATATTGTAATGTCAATGGCATAACTGCCAATTCTTTTCCCTCAATTTAAGGTTTCATGGCTTCAGTCAATGTGTATGGACTGCTTCACACAGATGCTTCCTGTTGCTTCAGAGCAGCTGGAAAAGCACTGCTCACAAACCTGCCTTTTCTCATTACTGCAATGATCCACTGCCACTGCCCCTGGTCTCTGAAATGCATCATCTTCCTCGGGAGACACACAGGGAATTAGTGCCCCAGGGGTTAGATAACACAGAGCTTGGCCAAGCAGTGTAATTCACAGGTTAGACCAGATGTTCAAGCAGCAGACAGCCAGAAAGCATTTACTGGTGCTGCTGCAGCCAGAACAAGCTGGTGTCTTATATCCAGCATAAGCAGCAAAGTAGATAATGTTTCTCATAGGAATAGCTTTTAGCCTCATTGATCTCTCATAAAAGCTACTGAACAACGATGTGGCCCTAAACACACACACTGTGGTATTGCCCTAACAAATCCCAGAAACAGATTCAGGATTATCATTCTATCCACAATATGCTTCACACAATGAAGAAGGGGGGAAAAAAGTAAATAGGAACATTTCTTGATTACAGATCTTGCATTCAGAAATTCCAGACATTAATTCCTGCAGCAGAGCATTGCACCCTAGTACCAGGGCTATAGGTACAGTGAATCAATGCCAAATCAGAAACTTCTGCTCCAGAAGACAATCTGCAGAACTTCTGCCTTGACATATTTGCTCCTTTAGCATCCAACTAATACATTGGCTACAAAGTCATGAAAACAGAACCTCACTGAAACTATCAGCATAAAGGCTTTAGGATCTTGGATGTGAACGTGGTTCTGTTTCTTTTACTACACGACTATAAAACATATAACTCTGTTTAGCTGTGTTGATTTCAAATAGCATTTCATCAAAAGACATTCTATTTTCTCTAATTAGTGAACTGAACTTGATATCAATTAAAGAGAAAAGAACTGCTTTTATAACACCCCTCAACTAACTGTAGGCGACTATTACACAAATGACAGAGGAAAATGCAGAAAATATTGGAGAGCTCTAGCACTTATTCTGAAATAGGTTTTGTGCTGACAGCTGGCCAGAAATTTTTTTCCTGGAATAATTTTATACTAAGAATAACCTTCATGAAAGAGTTATTTTAACAGAGGCTTTTCCAACCTAAATGATTTTAGGACTCTAACATTTTAATCTACATGCCAACCTGGAGGGTGAGAGGACCTTCTCCAGAAATCAGCACTATTTCCATTCTTCTTTAGTTAATTTAGGTTTTGAAGGTCTTTCCAGATACATTTTAGAATCAGCAGACATTCCATAGTCAGGAAAATAGGAATCAACTCACCTTTCAATAATACTCTGCTTATCTACACATACTTTTTGACATCTTTAATCACAAAGTTGACTGGAAAATGCATCATTGCATAATAGCAACCCAGGGAACTCAGAATGCTTCTGCTCTAGGGGAAATCTGCAAACCCACAATCTTTTCTATTAGCAAAGAGGGCAATGCTGTTATTGTCAGAGTTCTTATGCTTATGAGTCTTTGCTTGTACTGTAATATTTTGTTGCATTTACACAGCATGTGACATTATCTAAAGTTACTACTGTAACTCTGTATGAAGAACAACAGTGTGAGGAACAGTCCTGTACCACTTAAATTACTGCTGCCTCTCTTCAAACACAGGAACTGGTATTATGCAACAGATTTCCAACCTGGAGCAAAAAATACCTACCAGCACACTTCTGCTGGCCTTTTTCCAGCTTCCACTGAAACCATCATTCCTCTGCTCACAGTAAACATAGTACTTACAATTCCTGAGAGGTCTCCCTTATGAAGTACTCATAGTTAAGATTAAGAAAGAGAAAATTAGGCCTAACCTAATAAAATACAATTTTATATTACAATATATATGGATTATTAAAGACTCTGTTGTTTCTTTTCCTCATTCTGCACAACAAATCTCTTGCTATATTATGGCATTACTGACTTTCTATATTCCAATTTGAACAGGTCACAAAAAACTTGTCATGGTTATACATTGAGTTAAAATGGTCCTGTATCTATAAAGGATGATAAGCCTTGAATGATCATCTATCATTTGATTTTTAAAAATGAATTACTTTTTACTTTTCCATCAAGTTCAGAAGGACTTTTCCATATGTGATACCACAAATAAGTTCCAGAATTCAAACTTTTTGATTTTACAGCCTCAAGTCGTCTTCATCTTTAGTCATATCCTTTGCACTATATACAAGCTTTTAATTTTTAGTTTTAAATCTGTTTTCCAATATATTGGTTCAGTTTTCCTATAAATTATCCAGAACAAATTAAATAATGTTAAAGTCACCTTAAAGACAGCTTCACATATCCCCAAAATTTATTTATACAACTCATGAGAAGATAATGACAGGTCTTCCTTAAAAATCGTGATGGAGATGTCGATTGAACAGTTCTAAATGTTATTGCTCAATAACAGCCACAATTTCCTTTCAATGAATTTGATTTTTGAAAAGATTTCATCACATACATAACCAGGGATTTTTAGCTTAATTCCACTCTCATTAAACCACTTCAACATCAGGAAGCTGAAATCATACTAAATGCACATACCCTGAGAACACATAGAACATATCCAGTTTCAAACAAAGTCAGCCCCATGTACTTCTGTGGAAATCCACATGCAAACTTTATAGCTCAAGCCCATCTCATTACTGCAACAGCATTAATGAGATACTTCTCTTTACTTTCCATGTATTGCCTGCTGACTTCCCAGGTCAAACTAATAAAGCCTTCATGGTCTCTATCATGACAGCAAGAGCAGGAATATTTTTCTTTTTCCACTGGTATTTTATGAAAAAAATTTGATTTAGAAGTGTGAAGCAACATGAAGACATAGCATGAAACTGCAAAAATGAAGACAATTTTTCTTTAAAAATTGTTACTCTGAAAACATTCTGAAGAAAACTGTTTCCTATTCACAAGATAGTATCTTATCTTTAGAGGCACTTTAGGCAGCCAGACTTTGCTACGATAAGTCTCTTCCTTTTTAATCCCTATTGAAAAATTGAGTTTAACTAGAATTTTTAAATTTACATTGATTAAAACTTATTTATGTAAAAAAGCAGCATTATCAATTACACTGGAAGTACATAGTAGAATATCAGCTTTCCTGGAAACAACCAGGTATTTTGGCACACATTGTGTTCAGCGCCACATCAGCATGTACACTGTAATTTATGTAGTTTCCTTGCACATGGAGCAACTTATGCTTTTTCCTTAAGATTTCATTTTTTTATTTTGCTTATAGATGGCTTCCATCATGGCAATGCAAGCTCTCTCAGACTCTTGAAGGGCATTCCCAGGAGTCAGAAAAGAGCATGTGCCATGACTACAGCTAGAAAGCTGAGCATGTCCACTGGCTGGCCCCTTACTGCCCAAAAGGCTGTGAAAGCTTGCAATCTGCCCAGCTTTTAAATCAGTCTGAACGTATTTGCCTTGCCACCAACTTTCTCAAAACTTCCACATATAACATATATAACTTCCAAATATAACATATTTGATACAGCTACACTGCTTTCAAATCTGATTGAGTTTAGCCAACAAGTGTCAAAGGATGTGGAGATGTGGAGAGGCAGCATCACAACACAACAGTGAACCAGGCTACAGTTTCCTAAGAGGCTCAGATCAAGACATCTGGAATCAGCTTCCTTGCTTTGTTATTTATAATGTGAGGATTATTCATTTGAATTTATAAAGTGCAGAGAGACCCTGAGAAAGAAGATGCTGTGAAAGTAATGAGCATGTTTATCAGTCTGTTCTTATTCAAAACAGAGCATACATAAACAAGCCAGGCAGTGAAGGCACCCTTTATGAGCCTGAAGCAGGGATTTCCAGCCCCCTGTGCAGAGCTACATCCACTGTGAGGTGACCTGGACAGCCGTGACTTTTTCTCATCATGGGGACACGTGCCACTCAGGCCAGATAGCAATCTGGGGGCTGAGGACATTCAGGATACTCATGGAGTGTATTGCATGTTTCTTACTGTTTCAAGAGAACTAAAAAGTGCCAGTAAAAAAGCACATATTTTCCTAAGAAGCAGCCATTGTCTAGTCCCACTTTCTCTGAAGGGCCTTGACTTCACTGTGTTAAAAAGGATATGATTTGCTGTAATTTTAGACCTTAGAAATTCTCATTGGATTGTGTAGGGTGTGGCCACTCGGAATTTAGGCACGACTTCAGATGCTGCTGGGATAGCACAGCACAGCCAGCTGGAAAAAAACGTGAGGGAAAAGGATTTTGGACAGAGGTGCAAGACAGCTTCAGAGGAAGATCCTCCAGAGAAAGCTCATGAGGTGTGAGTGTGAGGTGAGGCCATTTGGGACTAAAACTCTCTGGTCAGAGTTAGGTTTGTTACTACCTGGCATCACCTCAAAGAAGTTGCACACCACATCCTGCAAGCTGGCTTCTCCCTGTGAGGATTATTGAAGCTTCATGAACAACAGGAAAAACCCACAGATTTCTGATTTTTGGTATGTGAAAGTATGTAAATTTAAAGAATATTGTTTGAACTTCACAAAACTTTTTTCTTTTGCTTCTCTTCCGTTCTGCCCTCTATATATGTTTCACATATTCTATCCTTTTAATATTTTTATATTCTTCAGAAAAGCAATTGTGAGTACCCACTAGTTACCAAAACCTAAATTATGAAAACACATAAAATATATTTAGTTAGGAAACTGCTACAATTTCCAAGAATTGTTGGAATAGAACTATTACAAACTGAAAGAACTAGAAGGATAATACAAATTCACTTCAAAATGAACCCTAAATTTAAAATCTACTTCCAGTATTCTCTAACCTATGGCTGATATTTTTTCATGTCATAATTGAAAAATATTTTTCCTCCACATTTATACACTAGCAGTTACATGGAAAACATAAAATTTTAAGTTATAATTAATTTTGAAATTATATGATTTTACAGGAGCTTTTTTTCACCTATGATAGAAAAATTATAGCAGTCATTATGTGCATATTGCTTTTAACATTTCACTAGAAACCTCTACTTTGCTGCCAATAGAGCAGACTGGAGAAACTGTCAAATTTTTAACACCATTTTTTTGGTTTAAGAAATATCGAATTCTGAAATTTTCTCTATCATCTAATTCCATTTATTCCATTTTTTTTCCATCCATATATAACAGATGCTTATTAGAGTTCTTTAAATGCATTCTGGGCTGAACTTTGTCTTCAATTAAATATTCAAAGACATTTTTAAGATCATCCAGTCAGATTTCTTCTGTAGTCTGGGCTATATAATTTCAGTTGTTCCTGTCCTGAGACAAATAATGCGTGTTTGTGGCTGCCTCAGCTCCTCTTTCAGGAGAGAGTGTATTTTCCTTTCTTTTCCAGCAATATCCTGATTAATATATCTTCTTCTCTCAAGTTTGAATTTCATTATGACATATCATTTTGCTTCAGTAAGTAAATATATAAAATGTATATCTAAAGTCAGGTTTGAAAGCCATGTAACAACTGACCTATTACAAACAATGGGTCTTCTATAGTGGGCAGCTTTGCCAGGATTAGTGTGTTTCGATGAGATAATCAACTATGCATTTTGTGACCAGCTCACTCACATCCTGGCAAAATGATCTTGCTGGGAGGCAGACTGCATGCTTCACTACCAGGAAATGGACAATGACAGATAGTCTGCATTTCCATTTACACGTATCCTTAATTGTTGTCACTGAAAAAGACGTGCCAGATACTGACACAACAGATCATTCAAAATAAGTTATGTATTCATGTTAAGCGTTATTTATCCAGACTGCAAAGGAAAACAAATATTGCTTTTTCTCCCCCCCTTTCTAATTAGCCAATTGTTTCAAATGCTTTTTGTTAGGGATTCAGCAATTTATGTTCTTTAAGCTTGTCATAAAGATAACGCTTATTATGAACTATGCTAAGAATACAGTCCTAATTCAGCTTCCTTTCTTTTCTGGCTACACCATAATGAAGATGTTTGCAGGATTCATTTATTTGATTCTGTCCAGGGAGTCTCGTGAAATGTATTTAAAAATAAACACAATGAAAAACCCACGCTCAAAACATCACTGGCATTTTTTTTTTTTTTGTGTGTGACATCCTAATAACAGTGCTATGGAGTCCTGTTAAAATTTGGTAAAAGAAAAAAAAAAGCTGCATTAACAGATAGGAAATTGGAAAAGAATAGTCTAGCTAACGCTATTTAAGAAAAGCTGAAAATTATGCTATAAAACAACCTCATTAAGACAGCTTTTAAATAGTAAACAAAAGAAACCCCCAAATCCCTAAAGATTAGAGACAAAAATGTAACTTCTTAAATATTTCATAATGAAACATAGCCCTTTCTAACACTGGAGACCTTCTGAATAAAAATAGCGTAGAATATAGTTGTTGTCATTATTGTTATTATCATTAATAAGAATAAGCAGAATGTTGGTCTTTAATTTCCTAAGACAAGACCACTCATCTTGGCCACATCATCAAGTGCACAAGGACTTCTTCAGTGAAGGAAAAAGGAGCTTCCCTGGGTCCCCACACACCAACTCTCAGCCTCTGTTCTGCCCTCTTCCAATTTCTTTGTGATCTCAGCTTCATCAAAAGCAAAAATTAAACAGATTTTACTGAAGATCCTAAATTAGAGAAGTCTCACCAGACTGAGGACAGATTTAAACTGTCAGTATATATTGCATAGAACATAACAGAGGAACACGATGTACAGAAAAGACCTGCTCTGAATTAATCAAAGTCAGTAAAAGAAAGAAGTCTCAGCGCTTTTATAAATATGATCTAGTTTCAATACATATTTTCCACAGTTCTGATTTTATACTGTATTTCTTGGGAAAATCACTTTTCATGACAATCAGTGGAACAGCCTATTTCCACAATTCCTTACAGCCCAGCAGGCAGGCCTACCTCTGTTAATTATGAATCCTTTCTACAATGCTAATAGATTATTCCACTTTGAATGAGCATCCAAATTTTTTAGTAACACCTTGTTTAATATGACAGTTTTGTGATTTTACATATGAAATAATTAATTTGCTTTAAAAAGTGTAAAAAATGCAAAAGAGCCTTCACTTATGCTATCACCTCTTTTACCAATATAAGCAACACCAGGGGCAAGTCATTAATTTCCTTGTGGGGCTGTTGGGTTTCTCTAAATGTAAAAAAAAATTTGACAATTCAGCCAACATCAGCTTAACTATAGTTTCCACCAGTTCAGTGCACACAGGTACTATGGATATGACAACAGCTGGCTCTACAAAAGAATATATACGCAATATATAAACACAGTTAGGGTCAGTCTACAACAGGTCTTATGCCTGAATAAGGAAATTTGTTTTCATCTTTAGAATCAGAAAACAGAATGCAGTTTATTTGTTTTTATTCCCACCACCTTTAGTTTTGACTGCAAAATCCTTATTCTTTCACCACAGTATATGGCCTGACTTCAGAAATGCTTACTATCTACTCATTCTTCAACCTTTCAAAAAACAGATTTCCTATAAAAGATTGAGACGTTTAACTCCACACACAAACATTCTTATTAATGCACCAGCCAACTCTAAAAACAACAGCTTCCATAATGGACTGTTACACTGGCTAATCCAGTCTCTCCTCCATTGTGGCCCATTCCACACTACCTGGAAAGTAGCAAATCCTTTACAAGGATTTATGCTGCATTACATGGTAGAATGAAAGGTTTATAAGTAAAATTCTTAGAGAAATGAATTATGGCACTAATATAAAAGCACAAGGCAGACTAGAGACTGCTGTATTCTCATAGCCATACAGATACATTTTGCTCTTTTGTCACTTAGCAATCCCATTTCAATGAAAAATATAGGAATTAAACTCTCTTGAAAACCAAGCCATTAACCTTTGCCTCAGTTTACCCAGCAGCACTGTCTCATGGTAAAATATAGATGTATTTTACCACAAGAGTGCATTGAAGAACTCCTTTTTTTTTTTTTTTGTTCTCTTCTAGTATTATGGAAAAAGCTTTTGTAGAGTACTCAAACATACTCCAGGAACAGATAAAGGACTTCCTAAATTGGTCTAGACAAACTTATTGCTTCTAGCTTATTGACTCTCTTCAAGTGGCTTCAATTTCCTGTGCCATTTCAGGAGTAACCTAGGGAAGGAATGAGGAGTTGGTTGAACCATATCCCTGGCACAACTATGTCACTCAACACTCCATACCAGGTGGTTCCTAAACTCTTCCGACAAATTATCTTTAGACTACTATGGACAGGCCAAGTTATACTTACTCATTTATGAATCTAGGTATTTTCTGATGTCACAAACACTTTCAAATAAGCTACAGATATTACAACTCCACGGAATTGCCTGTTCTCCATTTACTGGTCTTTGCAAAGATCATTAGGATGTGCTAGCAAAGGATGAAGGTCAATGGACAGACTTGCATTTTCCCAGCTTTCTAGAACCATTAGATCACAAATTTGCTGCCCACGGGAAACTTCACCACAGAAGAGGAAAATCTTTTCACTTCTGTTGCACCCAAACCAGAAACATAAACCAGTAGCCCTTTGATGTAAGTGTTTCTTTCTACCACAGCTCCTCTTGATCCACTGAGCTAAAGCAGATTGCAGGACACAATCATCACACGCCCCTTTTTGTCACAGGTTGTCACGAAGGCCAATTAATGGCACGTTACTGCAGGCCTGATATTCCATTTAGCATCCAGCTGCATGCTGATTACAATATAGTTATGACATTAATATAATTACACATTCTATATATAATAGGCATTGTAGAACATATAATAACATAATATTGCAACAAAAGACAGTCTGGAGTACAAGTCCTGAAAGTACGCACAGCTATTTCTTAATTTATTTCCCGAGCCTGATTTTTTTCTCGTTCTAGCTACCTCCATTACACTGAGGGAAAAAGCAACACTCACCCAGATGAGGTCACAAGAGTCCTGTATGAGCAAACAGAGCACCCCAGCCTGGATTGCACCTGGCGAACAGGATAAAATCCTCCAGCAGAACCACACAACTCTCCCCCTGCTCAAGGGCAGACAGCACCAGGAAGGTGCAAGCTCCAGACTCCTCAAACATGCTATCTCTGCAACACTCTCGGGCTGACTACATTAGGAACAAGAGAACAACTCCACGAAACAAACTCTCATGTAATTCCTCACATCATTGCTGGTGGACTAACCAAGCCACCTCAGAGAATTCCCCCGTTCATTTAGCTTTGCGTAGAATATCCAACCCTCACAGTGCAAGAACAATACAAATGGATAATCAGGGGTATTGATTTCATAATGATTAATGGATATTGTACAGTATCTTTTTGCACTCTGCTTTCCTTACACAGCCAAGGCTCCCACTAACGTCACAGGGAATTTCTCGAGTGAAGAATGCTGGACTAGGTAACTGTTTTTGCACTTCAGGGCATCTTGCTCCATTTGTTTTGTGCATAATAAAAGCTCATACTTGTACAGTAATTTAGCATTTCTGAATAAACAGAAATTGTGATTCATAATTCTCTATCTTCTTGTCCTCATTTCTTAAAAAAAAATAAAAAATGAGTCACTGTTGTTTAATCCGATAATTATGCAAACACTAAATCTTACACTGGAGGAGAAAATGTTAACACATATTGAAAAACCAAAATGCGTAGAACTATAATCTGTATGATAAAATGCATTACTCTGTTTAAAAGGATTGTTTTCCAGAAGCAATTAACAATCAGCAATCATACAGTTCAGCCCGGTGTTTTGATGCCATCTGTTGGAGTAAGGCTTCACATTCCCTCGAATGAAGCTATAATTTTCCGTTTATGATTTCATTAGATGCATAGAGTGTAACAGCTACAAAAAGAAAGAGGATTTCACCAAACACTTTCATTTTAGAAAGAGCTGCTCTAAACATTTCTGCTTCACACAAATCTTCTCCCAGGAGGACAGGAAGTTGGCAAATTTGCAGTCATTTCCAGAACTCAGTAACACATTCTAGTGTTTGAAGAAATGTATCAGAAGCTTTATTTCCTACCAAAAAATTTCTGAAAATTTATTTTAGAAACGCAACACATTTCATTTCACTCAAAAAGCTGCTGTAAAAATTACTCCAAAAAAGGGGTTTTTTTAATTTCAAAAAATTGTAGTGATGTTTTCCCAATGGAACAAAGTTTATTATTTTATATGTCTCACAAAAATTAATTTTCCAGTTTTATTAATTCATTAAATACTTGATTAAATCTTTGGGGGTTTTTCACTACACTAGGGGGAGCCAGATCACTACATTGTACACACAATTAGTTCCAAGTTTAACCCTCAGAAAGATTCTTTAAAAAATAGCCTATAAACACCTCTAGCTGTTAAACAAAACATATTTCTATATGACAGCACTAACACAGAAATCCCACAATATACAATGGAATATTAAGTAAATAATAAAAGCTATAGAAATAAATTAAAATTACTCTCACTCATTTTTTATTATTTCATTGATATTACTAACTAGCCTGCTTCAATGTGTGCAGAGAGAAAAAAACCCCAAACATCAAAACTCCAAAACAATCACCTGAAAAGTAACCTAAAATAATTCTGCTTTTCCTCCTTGTACCACACATCTTACAGAGTCACCTCTATAATGTTGGCCATTATATTGCTAATTCAACAACAGCATAAATAAGGAATGTTACTACACCAAACAAATGCATAACTATTACACTTTTCTTTTGCACTGATATTCATCAATTACACAGAATTTTTGCTAAGAGTAGAAGGAATAAATTGCTATTTTACTTTTTATGTGCCTTTAGAAGTTTCAGTCTTCTAAAACAGACCCATTTGTAAATCTTCCTTATTAAAAGATTCCACCCAGTTTACTCTGACAGCAGGAAAATCTTATTCCTAAAAATAAAAAAAGTCTTGATCTGGTAAATGAAGATGTTAATTATTGATTCCTTTCAAGCATTATGGTGAAAATTGCCCACTCAGTCGCAGCTTTCAAAATCAAGAACAGACAAATGTACATGGCTGAAAAATTATTCCCAACTGTACAGACTGCAAAAAACCCAACTCCCCCACCCATGCTAATTCCACAGATGTCAAAGAGCTTCCTAGAACAAGGCAAAACTACTTATGAATTGCTAAAGGACCCACAAAGGCAGATGCCACACTGAATTGCAGATGCTGAAAAAGAATGAGCACAGTAATGTGAATCTGCTAAATCTGAAAACAATGACTGGTTAAAAATAGCTTCTAAGAAATACCAAGGGCCTCTTGTTCAAACCGAGATCTGTTTATTCACTCCAAGAAGTCAAATATCATGTAAACCTGTTGTGTGACTGAAGTTAAATTAATTAAATGAAGGAGAAATTTAGCACTTGTTTTACTTGCAATCATATATTCAATTCAGAAAGAACCCTAGGATCTTGAAAAACTTGATGATTGAAAAACTTGATGATTGAAAAACTGTGTTCTTTTCATTTGTTTGGCATCTTTCATTAGCATACCCAATTATATTTGGGTATTTTCCTGTATGTTTGTCTCATGGTAAGAAATGTCTATACTACCAGGTTTTTCTAGAATACATTTTCTAGACCTGGCTGTTTGACAAAAGTTCATTCTTTTAAAACAAGGAATGTTCTCAAGTACTAAAAAAACCTGATAAAGGTAAGCATCAATATTTATCTTAACGAAACCAATTTTTTTCTACTATTTCACTACTTCTTTTGTATCCCTTGTTCTCCACTCATGAGACCCACTCATCATTTTTCCCTTACTCTGTCCCCCACCAGGGCATGAGCTGCCCTCTACATCATTTGTATTTCCAGTTAAACCTCCAGTAGAAACTCCTAGACATGGCTTTCAAAGATCATTATTAAAATAATAAAAGGAAGGGAAGGGTGAAAAGGCCCCAGACTGAGGTCCAGTGAGTCTAGTCTGGCTTGGTCATCCCAGGCCTGCAATGTCAGAAACATCACTGGAAATGAGAATAAAATTGTTGTGCAGCAGAGGCTGCCTCTGGCCTGGAAGCAGTGTTTTACCAGGTTGATTTCTTTATATACCCAGATTCAACTCCTATGTGAATAATCACTTGCAACTCAAAATCTGATGAAAGTTAGATTTGATCTAATCTCTGTGGTCCAGAAACAAATCTGACATGACAGAGTGAGATGCTGGGAATATTCAAGAAATAATACAGTATTTCCCTCATGAATATGAATCAATAGCTATGAGAGAAGGATATTCTGGATCTCTTCAGGGTTGCCCTGGATAACATGTGTCCATGGCCCCTGTAGTGTATTAGGCTGACAGCTGCAGAAATATTTCCATTAGAAAGTACTTTGTATTCTATTGAAAACTTCTTAAAAATATAATAATACTACTATCAGTACTTTTCCCAAGCTTCAAATACCCTATGCACAGGCATACCAAACAGCACAGACAGATTTTACACTCATTGCTGTGCTGTCCTGTCCTCTCTCTTCTGCACTAGAAGAAACTTTTTTCATCTTCTACAGTATGTATATTGGCATTTTATTAAATTAATAAGTTAGAAAATTTGACAAAAAATCATGTGCTAATGGCAAGGGTGTAAAGAGACAAAAGTTATTTGAATGAAATAAGCAATATTTTTTCCTGTTCTTACTCTTGTGCAAAAGGAAGTGTTTCTAAATTCAAGAGAACTAGTGACTGATGGATTGAATTTGTCACTTTTTTTCACTAAAGAAGATCAAGGTAATTTTCATGTCTTAGTTCACCAGCAAAAATCAGTAGCTATTCAGTATAGTGAGCACATAGAGAGCAGGCAGTAGGGACAACCATTTCTGATCTTTTATTGGGACTCTGAAAACTAGTCCTACACTGAAATTATGTTTCTTCCCAGGCACTCAAAATTCTGTGAATTACTGAATGAATTAATCACCCAAGTATTAATTCTGCAAGGTTTTATTTATTGTATACCTTATCTACCTGGAAATATCTCAGGCACGTTCTACCTCTGAGGGAGAGCAAACCTTGCAGAGAGGTGAACACTGTTTGTTGTGACCGTGTTTTACTGCCCAGCTACTCACAAGAGTTTTGCAACTCAAGCAGTTCAAATTCTTGGATGAAACAAAGTAAAGTTTCCGATTTGCACTTCCAGAATTAGGAACTTATGGATCTGGAATGATAAGGAACAAATTCTTACAAAAGCTATTTTGAGGAAAGGTTTGAAATGATGGGTATAAAAATCACTATTGAAAGCATATTTTGATTACAGCCTGAATTTCAGCTGAGTTAGAACAATGGTCTGTGTCTGTTCATCATCCTTCACCAACAGTAACTCCTGTTTGTCAGCAACCTTCTCCCACATAGCTTATTACATCCTAAGTAACAACTTGACTTTTGGAGGTAGGAGAAGGTTAACTTAAGGGATGAGACTTTTAAACTTGTATTGTGATCCAAGGTGAAGAAAAAACAAAAAACCTAAAAAATTCATCCCAAAACTCCATAAACACAACTGTAGAAAAAATTTTACTGGATTACTTTATAAGATCATGAAATAAATGCATTAATAATTCCTTAATGCCATCACTGTTTACCTGCTGATATACCCAAAGGTTATTCTTGATATGTTTGCCTCAGCATTACACCAGGAGATCGTATTTTCCTTCTTACTTAATATTTATTTCAAGCATTTTTTGGAAGAAAATACTCCCAGGAATACAGCCCTACAGTTTCATTTCTGTCCTAGAGAAATAACTTTGAGATAGCAGTGGTGTACTGTCTTACAATACACAAGGGGAAAATTTTGATCCCAGTTTACAAGCTTCTACTACAAATGCTTTAATTTGCAAATTGTTCTCTGGATTTCTGGGTTAATGATGAATTACTTGTGCCTACCAGAGGAGGAAAAAAAGGTGCATGAACTACTGTTACAACAGGCATGATCTCTTTAGTATGTTATGGGTAGAGGCACATTATTTTCAAAGGCAATGCTTAATGAACAAAAGAGCAGAGATTCATTTAAATTAACCCCCAGTGAAAGCCACAGGAGTTGCACAAGAACGTGGCACTTTCTCCTCTCCCTGTTCATCTCACCCTGGGCAGCTCCTTAACAAGGGCAATGGTTTGCTCTAGCAAAAGATGCATCCAAACAAATTCACTCTTTTGATGAAGATTCTGACAATTTTTACTAATAGAAGAAAAAAGTGAAAAGAGAAAGAGAAATATTTAATATTCCATTTAAAGAAAAAATATAGAAATAAACTACTCAGGAGGTTTCACAGGTTTTAACTTCAAATCCCACTACAGCATCCTGAAGCTCTAACATGACCAGTGATTTTATCTTTTTCTAAAATTATGACAACTCATCACTAACCAGCAGTTGGTTGGGTTGCACAGCTATTATGATAAAGGACAGTTTTTTGCTCCAATTAAAGCATATGCAGTATCAGGTGGAGTTAACAAGCAATTCTTACCACAACCTAGATCCTAAATATCTCCAGGAACACCTACTACCAAGTATGATATAGGTGATATACAAGGGCCTCTAATTTCAGCCTATTAAGCACCCACCCCCATCATTCCTTGTCAGCTACCAAATATCCTTTTCTGGCAGAGTCAGTCCATCAGTATGAACTTCAAGTGCAAATATGTGTCCAAGTCTTGTAGCTGCCTTTAATTTATCTAAAGAATCTCCTATTCATAGCATGTGAATGGCATCCAAAGCATGGCTAGGGTGGTTTTGTACTTCAGAAATTGTTTAAAAAAAGGCCTTGGGAGTTAGAAGACTAAATTCTATTGATTTGAATATTAGTGTAATTCCATCACTAAGTAGCTGCTAGCATTGGTATCCTCTACCATTAATCATCTTAAATATCATCTAACATCTACATCAGCTGAAAATAAAATTAATTCAGATGCCTCAATCTAGTCTTTGGCAGGTACTCATTAGCATAAGAAAACTGCTCCATGACTGCACACTGATGATATTCTATGTCCAGAAATGACTTAAAAATCAAAAAGATACAAATCAAGGTGCAATTTTCAGAAGTCAGCTTTTCTACTGTTTTTTTTTTTTCTGGGTTTGTTTATTTGTTTTCTTAAGACAAACCCTCTCGAGTGTATTACAGTCTTACATAGGTAAATCTGGATGAGAAATTGTGTCTCACACACCCAGTTTTAGTAGTCAATTTCTCTATCAGTTCAGAATTAATATAAAACTGTTATAAAAGACAAATGTATTTATGATCTACTGAAAATATAATAAATTAATTGTAATGATGACTGCTTTAGACAATAAAAAAGAACCTTGAAATCAAACCCTTAAATTTCAAGAACTGCTAAGTTTATAACCACTCACATGTACACTCCTTAAAAAAATCAAGTGAGCATACACAGTGAAAAATCTATGAAAATATCAACAAAAATGACATTTTAACCAAGAGTGTGTGGAAAAGCTTTTGTGTTCTGAATTTTTGCTGGAATACTTCAGAAACATATGTGATCAGTTATTCTAGAGAAAGAACACAACAACAGGTTAGGTACTTGTTGAACCAAAAAACATAATCTACCCTGTGAGTTCTTAGTTTATTAATAAACAAGCCAACAAACATGGTCTTAGAATACCTATACCTCACATATCAGGAAATGTCTGTACCAAGCAGTTTCAGTTTAAATCCTTCTTGTTGACCAGATGACTCACCTCCACAAAGAACTGAAAAAAACCTATTTACCTTCACTTTCTTTTGTACTAGCAGAAACAATATCTGGTCTAACTTATTTTCCATAGTCACTTAAAATAGTCAATATTTTCCTTGAAAACTTTAGGGATAAGTCAGTCTCACTTAGCAGCTAAAACAAAAGAACATGTCAAAACTCACAAACTTCTATACTCTGGACATGAACTAAGGCAGACGATGCAGGCATTGCAATAAAAATCTTAGGAAATTTAGTGTTCAGGCTACAGTGGTCAGAGTCTGCTCTCAGTTACACAAAGCATTTGCTTACAACAGCATTTATTTAAGGGAACAAGACTCATGATGATCACTGGTCTAAGTAATGCCAGAATGTGGCACTGAAATTACATCTTTGCTTTTGGAACACAAACAAGGCTTAATATACTCTTCAGCTGGACTTGCAGCTCAAACATGTTTTAGCTCCCTCTCACAAGGTTTCCAGGAAAAATGGAGACCAAATAGAAGTCTTATAAAATACATCATATGCATTCATTAATAGGCTCAACTAAGATATTTCTCAAGCTTTTAATTTTGAAAAGAATATTACTATGTTTAAAATACAATTCCGTTATTTGCTTAACGTTCAGGAGACTGAAAAATAAATGGATGACGTCCCTTTCTCAGATACACATAAAATTCATGCTGCAAGAGAATATGACTACTACAGTATACCAACATTTCATTCAGTCTTTAAAACATGAATATTTAAACAGAAGACATTTTTTTCCCATGCAGAAGCCTAAATAGAAGCTCTTATCTGAAATAGCAAAAGCTGTTATTTTTTTTTTTTCCAAGAGGTTTTAGACTGTATAGAGATAGTTACATACACAGGCATCTCAAATGAGAGGGCACCATACATACATGTAATTGGTTGCCTTTTCTTTTTCCTCGGCAGTCTGTACAAAACGTGAAAATGTGCCTGCTTCTGACTAGCCATTAAAAGGCAGTGGTTGCACCATACTGTGATTTGGGGAGCTGAAGAAAATAGCCAGAACTGACTGATATCTGATAAACAGTAACAGGAGTCAGTTTATTGCACCAATCGTTAAATAATGGTGCTGATTATAAGGCTGCTAACTGCAGATGCTGTAATTGTCTGTCATAAATCTTAGTCATTTGTGACAGGAGCACAATGAAAGAGAGCATCTGCTTGAGGGCAAATGACTTCTGATAAATATCAGCTCTGCTAAAATGTACTTGGATGTGTCTCAATATTTTGGAGAGCCATTCATGTTGCTTCCACAAATGTGAAGTTATTATTGGTTTGTATTGATTTTGCCACCTTGGTTTTTTTTCTTTTTTCCTTTTTAAAGAGACAGAGTCAGAGAGTGACTCAAGGTTGAGTTGAATTGAATCTCTGCTCTTTATCTGATCTACTCATTCCTCTCAAATGCATGCTTGAGTGGAAAAAAAAAATAATTGCACTTTTTCAGAAGATTGCTGTGCAGAAACACAGCCTGGAAAATTCAATATGTAGTTCAGATTTTTATTTTTTCTCTTAAAGCAACTCCTTACTGAAGGAAAAGAAGCACTTTTAAAGCACTGGTTTTGAACGCAACACTTTAAAAGGATTTAAAGTAGCTGAAGTAAGAGTCAATTAAGCTAGTTCTGGAGAATAATAATATGCAAATTTAAAAAGCTATCTGAAAGTAATTTTTTTTGTTTTTAGAATAATTAACAACATTTTAATTTCCTGTCCAACCTATAAGAATACAATAAAGCCAGCTAAGTTCTTCCACCCTGTCCCTTACTGAACAGTGCTTTAGTTCTTAATCTTATAAACACTTATCATTCAGTGGGAGATTACAGTATAATTTGACTATCACTGAAAGTGCTGCATTCCTGTATTCATATTTAAATATGCATTCTTTTGTGATACTCTTAACACATCATCAGGCTTACACTGAAAACATTTTCACAAGCAAAGGCAGTAAACCTGAAGTTTAAGATTGAAAATTTTACTGGTAACAAACCATTAAAATAGATAATGGCTTTCCCTTCCAGCAATTCCTTGTTTAATTCAATGATCAGTGCTTAACCTTTGCAACAGATTAATTTGGATTCTACTGGCAGCTGTTTCTTTCACTGCTCAATTGCACATGTTGCCAAAATAGGTGCAACTCACATTGCCAATGTAAAACCTGTTGGAGTAAATCGATTGCAGCCACCTGATGGCAGCCTGACCCAAACAGTTACAGGTCAGGCCACAGCCTCGGGGTTGCACAGGGCTTGGGGTAAGCAGTAAAGCTGAAAATCATAAACTCCGTGAAAAATACTGTTTTCTACTCTTTAAATAACTTTAACAGGGGGCTAAAACTAATATAGCATGGAACCATAGGTGATGTCCCAAGCCCTGCCACCAGTGAGGTTCACAGCACAGCCCCCATCACCTGCTCTAACAGAGGCAGCAGCACCTGCCTGTGTGCCAGCAACTGCAAACCACTCAAAGGACATGAAGGGCAGAGGAGCCCAGATGACATCCCTTGCCATGAGATAAGAGGGAAACTCTTCACCTTGTTTATACCTAAATAAAATTTAAAATAAATAATATCACTTGCCTCCCCTACCCACTTCTCCCACCCCCCCAACAACAGAGGAAATAGAGGGTGATGAGAAGGAAGACATTTCCATAGCAGTGTGATGTGAGCAGTAGCAGGTCATGAAGAAATATGATAATGTCCACTCTATTTGCAGTATTCAAAGAAATGAGGTTATCAGAGTGGGGGAAAATACCTAATTGGAATTCTGTGGAAGACTGGTACAGTACCAAGTCAATGAGCAACAAAATGGCAGAGGAAATGAATGCTGATAGGAGTTAGGATACAGCTGTGTAGAACAAACATTCCTTTTACCAAGGCATAGAGAGGTTCCAAGGTGACTCCTGCCATTTGGTCATAGAATAGATTGTTTTATGGAAACACCAGCTCAGTGGCCACCTGTAGTCAAAAAAGTCAGCTAAATATTGTGAATATTTTAGGAGAAAAAAATAGGAAATGAAGTTGTGGAGTTTGTTTTTTTAATACTTAATGCTCCACTTAATGCTCCTCTTTGCTTTCCCTCCCCAAACTGGGGAACAGAAACAGCAAAGATTTTGAGAAGACTACAAGGTCTGCAAAGTCTGGACAAGATGCTCAACATGAGCGATATAAAAAAACCTAAAAAACTAACAAAATATGGGATACAGCAGTTTAAAAATCCACTGAGGGATACAGAAATAAACCTGGAAGCTGAGGAAGTAGCCTGCAGAAGTGTTATGATGCGAGTCCTTATATTCTATCCTGGGTCTCCATTGCTGGTCTTTGTCAGAAATAAGATATTGAGTCAAAAGGAGACTTTGGGTGCTAATGAACTTGATAAAAAGCATATTGCATTGAATCATAATTTTACTTAATGAATTGGCCCAAAGGAAACCCTCCTCACAATAAGGGTCCACGTGAACAAATAGAAAAGTTGATGTTAACAGTTCAACAAAAATTTGTTTGTGAAACCTCAAATGTATGAGATTTTTTAAAGTCTAAGTTGGCTTTCTTTACCACTTCCTAAGTAACAAATACCATAGTGTTTCCATTTCAAATATAACATTTATAGTACTTGTTTTGATTCTTTAACATTCACTTTTTTCCTCTGCAATCAAGAAAGCTGAGATTCAGGCATAAGCCAAGTGCCAGGCAGCATATTTCCTCCCACATGAAATTAAAGACCTAAAGGAAATACTTCAGCCTTCTTTATATTCACTTTCAGTCACTGTCAGGTTATGGGTCAATAAGCAAGCTGCCAGAATATGAGAGGATGCAATCTAAGTGTTTGTCTACAACTTAGGACATCAAATGATGCCAAAAGAAGCCAGGTTCAAAGCGAGAAGTTTACAACTACCCGTGGTTGCAAAACTCTCCTTTAAGTCTACATTTCAACTAAATTCCTGTCCCTGTAGGCAAGAATTAGCCATTCACTATTACTGATAGATATCAATATTACTTATTTTTATTAATATCCTCCAATTTCTTCAGCTTACTGTTTGCCATGTAAGTTGTCTGTGCACATTGGCATTTTTAAGCTGATGTTACCCTGGAACTGCTGCCTGGGCAGAGCAGCAGGGTTGGGGAACTAAAGCCCTGTGGCAGAGGTGAATCTACAACAGAGCAGCTCCTTGACTGAGCTGATTCCTAGAACACCATCAGCAGAGGAAGCTTTCCCCAGGTCTTCAACTGAGGCAAGTCCAGCAGCAGTCACGGTCTCAGCGTGAAACTCAGACTCAGCAGCAAAACTCTGGAGCACAAGTCTTGTTCAAATGTACTCAAGAAAACCACTACTGGCAGAGAGGACTAGAATAAATCACATTGCAAAGTTAGCCTTGGGGCTAAAGCAGTAACTCAAAGTGTAAGTTCATTTCAGTTTAAAAACAGTACCTCTAAATCAGTGCCAATGAAAGTCTTCCATTAAAAATTACTGTCAAGGAGCAAGGGAAAGCAGTATTCAGGCTTGAAACTGTTTCCAAAGAATGCCTTGAAAGCTTTCACAAAACCCACAATAAGATCATCCAAATGACTTTTCTGTGACTGTTGAACCAGATGCTTTTATTCCCTATCTCCCCCAATATTTAATTAAAAAATTAATTGGTTTAGTAGACATTTATGGTAATTTTTCCTCAGGTTTTATCCATGGTATGTGACTTGTTAAAGGTACACCAAAACATTTTCAGGCCTGTAGAAAAATGGATTTCTTACAGATTCTTTAAAGACAAGAATGAGTATAAATATTTGGAGACAAAATTTGGATTTAGGAGGAAATAGTTTTCCTGTTGTTTTAGAAGAAAGCCGAAGGAGTTACTACGTAGGTGAACAGAAACTCCTCTGTGTGATGGATGTACATCACCACCTCAATATTTACTAGAATATAAATGCATCATGGTAATGAATTTTACTTTCCCCAGCAAATCTGTACACAAACTGAAAGAGCAGCATTGCTTAATTTCAAATTTAAAACTAAAATAAATAAAATTGTGAGTTTGAATTGCAACCCTTTTCCTCAGACTCATTTATTTTCTTATCAAACAAAGTTGTAGCCTCAAAAGTTTCTTTGCAATGAGAATCACTCCTTTGAAAGGCTGGCTGTGCAGCAGACACTTGCAGGCTGCTCCATCCCTGCTGTGGAATGCCAGCAGAGCAGCAGGATGCCAGGCTGAGCCTGGGAGGCCACATGGGCATTCCTGCAAGAGAGCACAGAGCCTACCCCAGGGCACTGAACGGGTTAAACCCGCTGCAGTATGCATTAAGCACATGTTTCAAGCCAGCAGGGTGCCAGTCTAAGATGTCCTCAAAGCCTAATTTGATAGATATTATGCCATATGCTGCTGCAAGTAGTTAGTAATAAAGAAAGTAAAATTTTTATGGATGAGCAAAACAGGAGCTCTTATGGATGGAGTGTTTTTAAATCAGGTGTATAATTTACGTACCGTCAGACCACATGTAGAGTGCATTACTCAATTGAACTTACAAGCAGATAGGAAGGCAGTTTCTTTTAATAAGCACTTCTTCAACTTATTGGCTCTACAATTACTTGCACCAATTACCAGCAGCTGCTGCCTGTTTGGTGTTTTATCTTAGACAAGGAGTTACATTAGTTTCTAATCAACAAACCATTCAAGGACTCTTTAAAAATATTTAAATTTAATTTCCCCATTTATTTTGAATTAACTGAAATACTGGATATTTTCATTGTAGTACTTTGATTCTTCTTAGGTTCTTCTCCAAACATAGATTTACTGTTGTAACATTTAGATTTAAATTTTTATAAAGCCAAGAATATACATAGAACATATTTGATACAGGCATTTATATGCAGCATCAACATTGCCCTTATTGACAATATATGGTAGTTAATATACAGGTGATTTCTTGCCGTAGAATTCATTATAGTTCAAAGCCTTTCTGACTTGCTCAAGTCTTTCAACGCTCTTTATTATTTACCTGTCTGACTCACAATTAATTGAGCGCTGGCTAATGTAGCTACAGAAAAAATGTCAGAGAAAGCAACTAAAAAGAAATAACTCTGTTATAAGGAAATATTTTCTTTTTCCTTTGTCTTTAGATTGTCAAAATTATAGTTCTAGAAATTTCCAAGGCACTTAATGGCGCTTGAAAAACACCTTCTCATGACAGAAGAATTGCTATTTGTTTTGTAGTTTTTCTTCACAAAAATCCAAGGGAGAAAGAAAGGAAAATAAATAATTTAAAACTGTAGGTAGCAGAAGTAACTGAAAACTAAGATGTACTGTAGCATCAGGCTCAGGGAGTTTTTCAGAGAAGTAATATCTGGTGAGAATGTAAGAGGCTGCAGGGTACAGCTGCTGCTCCAGCACAACAGCCAGAAAAATCCTGGGAGAAAACTGCTTTTCTAGGCAGAAAACTCTGCCTACTGCAAAGAAAACAGTCAGGTAAGAATAAATAAATTAATAGATAGATAAATAAATAAAATTCCCACAATGAGACCAACCAGACCACACCACACCACCAGTTTTTGCATTTAAGCTCTTATCTCAATCATCCTTTATTTTCTTAGGTATGTGGACATCCTTCAGACTCCACACAAACCATGTGCTGGGAACACAAAATCTGGCCAGATGCCATTGGGATAGGCACCATTAGTGCCCAATGCCCTCCAGAGAGGACATCAGCCACAACAGGAGAGAAATCCTGCAGCACGAGCCAAATTTGGGCCAGTTACCACAATTCCAGCTTTAGCACTCAGGAGGGAGAGGATGGCAATTCAGTGAAGTCTCTCCAATCCATCAGTACAAAATGAAATAAGTCCAAAGCCGTAAAAATATTTCAGTTTCCCATTCACAGAGATTTTTAGTCATACATTTCAGCTGTTTGAAGGAAATGAAGAAAATCCCTCATTTTTCTTAGCTTTCTGAAAGCACACATCTGCACATGTAAATCCTGTAATTTCTTAAAATAATAAAACTAAACAGAGCACCCTGTTTCCTTGTTTCTCTTGAAAACTAAATAATCAAAACTGCTTAGAAACCCAGAAAATTCACTAAATGGGGCCTCAGGATGAATGTTTCATATAATAACGGGGTCCTCTGTAAATATCACAACATGACAACTATATGCAGAACTGAGGGCCAGAGGGGATTGCTAGTATAGTGACTCCAAATACAGACTTTAAATGGTAATCACAGAATAAATTTGGTTGTAGTAAGCCTTGGGAAGTTACCTGATCCAACCCTTACACTCCCCAAAGCAAGGTCAACCTCAGACTTGGTCTAGAATTGAATTGCACTGAAAATACCAACAGAAAACAGAAAAATTATTCTGCAAATAAAAAAAAAATTAGAAATTCATCGCAAGTATCAGTTAAAAACACGTAATGAATCAGCTTTGTGTCTAAGAAGTTACTACATGTAAACCCTTCCTTCTCGATCTTCTGCACAAAAAAAAAAAAAAAAAAAAACAACAAAAAAAGCTCTGAAAAGAAGGGGTCATTTTCTGGGATTTTACAGAATTCAGCTAAAAAGTCAGGCCTTCTTCACTCCTCCAAAAAGACTGGTATTTTCCATAAAAGATGAAGGTCCTCTCTGCCCTCTCTCTGCCCTCGACTTACAATTTATTTTCTCCATCATGGTACCAGTGCATTAAAGCTACCCAAAATGATAAAACATTTTGTTATTAAAGTTTAGAAACAAAGACATTCATATTTTTATTGCAAATTCCTTTAACTCCTGTAGTTAAATTACAAATTATCCATCTTTTAATGTCACCTCTCACAGCTGGGAAAAATCTAACCCTCTCAGGACTCAATCAGATATTCACATCAATTTGTGTAATTAACGCTAAGCTTAATATCTCTCTTAATTATGACTGCAAACACTTTCTTAAAATAAATCAAACTCGCTAACTTACAAAAACAAAACAAAGAAACCTAACACCACTTAAAAATGGCTCACATAAAGCTTTGAGAAGATTAATTCAAAGCCTCTTAGGCATTTAGAAGAAAAAAAGAAAATTAAAAAAAGAAGATCCATAAAACCTGAAGTTCAAATACCAGAAGGGTCTGCTCGAGTTATTTGCTTGTACCCCTTCTAAATGAAAGTACTAACCAGTTCACCATGTGCCCTTAATTTATATTAATCTCATTCCTGTCTTCCCATGGCTATTTCCTACTCCCACCCCAATGCACATGAGGGATTGGATAACAATCTTGGAATATAATAATAATATTGGAAAAAATACACAGGGTTCTTGCATGCTTCCTGAAAGAAAGGTGGTCCATCCCACTAGCACAACTGAAATCTCCACATATGTATTTGGCTACTCAAAATTTTCATTCCACCTGGTCTTCTGATAATATCCTGAGGAGTGATATTTTTTAAGCACATGCACAGAGTATCCTGCAGAACACACACCAGGAATGTGGCTGCTGGTGTCACTGGATGACATCAGGGCACTTGGAAAATTGCACAAGGATCTTACCCTCCTTTCCCTGGATCAAATCTCTAAAATGCCAAGCACTCATTATGCACAATCCTCTAAGCACATTAGTCATCCTTGGGAATATACATTTACAGCATAATGAATTTCAGACATATCTATAATTATACAAATTACTGTTGGTTTAGAGTTATGCTTGCAGAGAATGTGGACATTCCTGTAAACAAAGGAAATGACAAAAATATCACTGATCTTTCACAGCTCCACAGCACTACCTGAGTGCTGGCATCACCTCATTGCACAACACATCTCTGGTTATTCAATTATCCACAGCACAGATACTTAAAGGCAGAGAATTAACTGTGCTATGCAATACTGAAAATATTGCCAGTTGAAAGGGACCCATGGCCAAAGCAATGCTGTTTAGTTTAAAGCAGCTGTATCCTGCAGCCTTTGACCTTGCTCTTGAGCACAGACAGTGAAATGTTTAGCTAATTAAAGACCTCATTCTGTGAGCTCCTTGCCTGACATACATCCAGCGAGCAGGGTCAGTAAGCAGGAATACCTGGAATTATAGCAATACAAACTATTTTCTAGATTGAAGTGTTTCTCTGTGGAATATCAAAGGCATAGAGATACTTTTATCAAAATTAAAATCAATTATGGTTACTTCAATCAAGAAACAAAATTCAGAAATTACTGAGGCAGCCAAATGACCACTGGAGTGGACTCCCACCTGTCATGATCCTCCCTCTTATCCAGTTAAACCCAAAAAAGAAGCAGAAGTTGTTCAAACTGCTGCTTTTTTTCACATAGTAAACTTGTTTTTATAAGATAGCAGTGATTTAGGTCTTCCTTACAATGGTACTTAAATTTTTTCTCATAATAATCTTAATCTGGATAGAGGCAAAGAAGTTGTATCTTTTAGCAATTCCCAAGTACCAGAAAATATCTGAAAAATAAAATGTAAAATCCTTTATTGTTTTAGTATCACTTAGCCCTTAAAAGATGGATACAACACCAGTCACTCCTTCCATTAACCTGAAATTGGACTATTCAACATGACAAGAATAAAGCCTTAATTTCTGTTATTTACACAAAATTATTTGATTTCTCCTAGACTAAGATATTATCTTTACTGATCATCCAATAAGACAAATTTGACATCTTCTGAAACAGTGGAGTATCCCATTCAAGCCTCAGCCATAAAACTTAAGACTCAGGCTCCCAGAACTACCAGAGCTCCTCAAACTCCTAAACTACCAGAAGACCACCAAAAACTGAGCCCCCAGAAAAGTCCTGTTTAGTACAAATGATAGTTTTGAGGTCATGAGAGAAAAGAGATTAAGAATTCTTGTTTTATTTCTCTACAGATTTAATTTAGGACTAAGATCAAGTCTACTGCATCTTATCAAGTAACTGTGCTCTGAAAGGAAACAGTGAAACAGGGATAAATGGAAGGCTATACCAAGCTTTAAAGAAGTCTCTGTTCATTTGTGTCTCACTCCTACAAGCTCTCTTAAAATGCACATCTCAAGTTCTCCAAGGAAAGGAAAAACCCATCACAGCTCTTCAGGAAAGAAAATGTTGGTGTATGAACTTTTGTTTCCACAACAGCAGAAATGGAATGGTCATTTCTTGTACAACAAACACGTTTGTTTCTTTGCCAGGTGGTACCTCTATAGTCCCTGTAATCACACCCAGCAGGGCTCAGCTGCCCAAGGTGGGCACCACAGGGTTCACTGCCATGAGCAAAGGCCACTCTCCAGTTGCTTTCAGTGTCTGCACTAACCAACATATCCAAATGCTGTAGCCAAGAGCTAGTTTGTGAATATTAAGAAATTAAATAAACCACAATTTACAGACTTCAACATTTGGTTAAATTCAAGGTGATTCTTCTTACCACTGCCTTTTTATTTAAAGCACACATCTGTGGTTCATCTCATTGCCAGAATTAATGAGCACTGCCTGTAAAATGTTGTAAAGCAGGCAGTGCATCATTACTACATCCTACTCAGAGCCATTTTAACCACAATCTCACTATTTGGGTAGGTCTGCTAATTAGCAAACTACTATTACTGGAAGGATGGGATTTGCACATTATTTCAAGTGGGTTTTAACAGCCTTTGAACAATAACTATTAAATTTGCTAGCACTTTGCACAATTTTAAGAAGAAAAAAATTACATGATTTTTCAAAAGTCCAGAAACTAGGAAGACTTATAATTTAATTAAAACCTGCATTTGTATTTATATAAAGTTGATTTTATTTGTTTGGTTTGCTCTTAAAATAAATATTAGGCCATCTCTATAGACTGTTTGCAATACTTGATTCTGAGTTAGAGCACCAGCACTTCTGACACTTCCTCTCCTTACCATTCCAAGCTGTGTCCTCATTTCAACTATTGCTCAAGACACAAAAGCAATGGTAAATTCTACTACCAGATTACATGTCCACTGAACAACAAATCCAGGGATAGCCATGCAAAAAAGTTCAAACCCCTTATTTGAGCAGTCATCTAAAAAGCAGCAATTACAAGGAACCATAAGACAGAACTATAAACTTTCTTATAACCTCACAAGCAAATGATGTCATAATTTCCTCACTGCTCAATGACCCCCAGGTTTTCACAGTAGAAGAACAGGTTTGATTTCACCCATAAGTCATTCAAAACAATGAAGACACTGGGTTTAGGTTTTTATACATTCAGACTGTACAACAAATGGGCTTTATCCAAGAGAATAGGAGGAAAGTAACATTGAAAATACTTTCATAATGGCCTACTCCTTTACTTTGTCAGAGGTGGTAGAGGTGAAAAGATAATTAATTTCTCCTAAGGAAAATAAAGGTCTCTAGTAGCATTTATTTGTTTATCCTACAGATTTATATTGCGGGATAATTGTGGGATTATATTACTGTCAAGATAGGAATGCAATATATTCATATGTCACCATTGTATCAGAGTATCATTCTGTACTGTTCTGGATAAGAAAAATGTGGCCATCATACAACAACAATTTGCTTGGGGACAGAGGCAGAACTTTGCTCCAGCACAGCCACCCTGCTGCTCCTGAGGGCAGGGGACATCACCCCATGGAACCAACAGCACGAGCAGCTCCTGGGGCTGGACCCCACTTCAGACACAAAACACAGCTCTTTCTACCACCCCTCCTCCTAACAACACTCTTGACTAATTTAGCTGAAAAGCTTTAGGACACATTTTCTCCTTTTGGTAGTTAATTTGTGAAAGCTGCTTGGTTTTAAACTAAATTCTTCCCAGCTGGGGCGTGCTAATCACTGCCGGAGGAACAATATTCAGCTGATACCTGGGGCTCTGGTGCAATTCACCTGTACAATCAGGTGCTGCAATCAGGCATCCTGCTTCCCATTCCATCTAACAGCTGCAGCTCTCCCAGTTGCATCACCTGCTCACAAAAACAAGCACAGGAAAGTTTCCTTGTGAAGACACACAAGAATACAAATTCATTCCTAATGAGACTGTACCAAGTGTGATGTATTTATATCAGGGATATAAGCCAGGGGTTTTGTTGTTATTGGATTTAGGCTTCCCAGTCAGGTTCTTAGAAAAGTAGTGAGATACTATTCAGTCTAAAAAAAAAAAAAAAAAAAAAAAAAAAGTAAACAAAAGTAATCTGGCTTTATATCATAATAGCTGTCATCATTATAAATAAGTACTTGGTCCATCACCTAGAGTTCCTCCAGGAACTGCATAATCAGGATGGATAAATTTATATTCTATATTGCACAGGAGAGGAAAGACAAAAGTCAATGCACACAGAAATATTAACTCATTGAAAAACTGGACAAATTGCTTACACCTGTGCCATTCACACACCACCCTCTACAAATATACAGAAGTTCCGCATCTACAAATATGATTCTGATATAAACCATAAACCACAAACTACTTTTGTTTTGTCCAGCAAATAAAATGGAGTTTTGGAGAGGTTTATTATACTCAGTAATGCTTGAAAATGCATTAAAATGTTAAAGCTTATTTAAAGCTGCATTCCAAGAGCAACTCTTAATTATTCAATATGCATTGGCTAACGAGATAAGGATGGCAAACTTAATATTTTTAGCATAAACAATAAAGCAAAACAGATTCAACAATTTCATATCAATATCAAATGAATTCATCACTTGATAAACTCATCCTGAACACAAAAAAAGCAGATATCCCTAATATTAAAACACATTCAACTCTGTCATTTCTCCTTAGAGGGCCCTGAGTATGAGAGAAGTCTCATTGGAAGAATTGATACCAATTCCTGAGCTGAGGTGAACTGCATGAGACATGAACCAGCTTTTCCTCTTGCAGGCAGATGAAACCTTACTAAGTTACACATACTAAAACTCCCTCCTTAAATTGCTCCCTGAATCCAGGTTCCTCTTCTGATTGAAAAGAATGACCATTCTACAGGCCACTTTTTGTCTGCATCAGCAAAATAAGCTACTCTTGTCCTTCACCCACTCCAAAAGCACAGATATATCAGAATTATCAAACTGTTTATGCTTAGCTTTAATAAAAAAAACCCATGTCAAGCCTGGATGCCAGACAGCAAAGGCCAAAGCAGGTCATTAATATTGCAGAAATTATTATTATAATAATATTACAGATATTCCCAAGCCACACTATGACTTTGTTGCAACATTTCCACGTCCACTGGTGCTCCCCCAGGGTAAGCAGTACTCAGGGAACAGTTTAACAAAGCAAACACCCGGGTGTTGCCAGGAAGAGGCTGAAAAAAGTGAAAAAAGTGAAGTTTGGTCGCCTCCCCCAAAATCTGTCCCCGGGTAACTTTACAGGTAATGTTACATTTGCCAACAGCGACACCTGGTGGCAGCGCGCGGCACGGTCCCTGCTTCCCGCCGCGATCCCGGCTGGAACAGCCCCAGGAGCTGCGGGCTCAGCGCATCTTCCAGCCCTCCTCGCCACCCCAAAAGAGTGTTTATGGCATGTATAGAAAGGCTTTGCCAACTGCAGCAGGACTGGGGACTCGAAGGAGTATGTCCAAAGAGCAGGGCTGGCTCTTGCTTGCGCTCGGAGTACGTCCAAAATGAATGTTGGGACGTGAGCTCAGTGCAAAATTTCTGCAACCCCACGTAATTATTTTGCTCAACTAAAGTCGTGTAAAAAGCAGCCATCCACAGTAATAAAAATGTAATTATTCTGGTTTCTAGTAGTTGGAGATAATTGTATAAATATTGCTGCAATTTTTTGAAATAAAATACTCTGTTATATACTGTAAAAAGAATACTCTTTTTACACTAGTATTTATCCACTAAAGTAGCTAAGGTGTATTATCTTCTTTTCATACTGTTTTTAACACACAGAGTTCCATGCTATGTATGGATCTTATGCAAATGCTCTTTGATTTCAAATGAGACTTTGCATACTAAGGAGTCTATTTTCCCATCAATGCAGCGGAGATTTACGCACATAAGTCCCATTACCATTAATGGGACTCACCCACATAAATCCCCTGCACATTGATAGACCCTTAGGATTTACATTGAAATGGGTCCTTTAGAGCCATTACAATGTCAACCTTTTGCCAGGATTTTGGTATTAACAATACTAAGCAATACGTGGCAATCTTAATGTGTAAAATCCCAGCAAAAGGCACAACACAGAATGATATGAACAGAGCAAAAAATTCTCACTCTTATGCTATTTAAAGATGATCTCTAATTATTCTTTACCTGCCCATATTCCTATGGGTTGTTTTCCATCATTACTTTCGTTATTAAAAATCCTACTTTCTATTTTCCATGACTATGCTCTTTCCCAAACAAGCACTGCTCAAAATCTGCTCTAAAGCATCATGGAAACAAAATATTTCTACTTTTCAGCTGAATATTTTCCTCCCTAACTTTCCTTTTAGCTTGTTACAATATCTTGGCTTCCATTTTTTTCTTTTTTTTCTTTTTTTAACCAGCAAGCCTACATTATAAATACAGTAGTATAAAAACCCAATGGCTTAAGTGCAGCAAGTAAGATAAGTAGACTAAAACAGCATAGTAGTGGTACTATATTTGTTTGTATGCAGGGAAGAATAATTCTCTAAATACACCATAGGATCAGTCTGTCCTTCAAGGCTACAGCAAGAAAATCAAGGTCACCTACATTCCTACAGGTTGATATATCACCAAACTAAGCTCAGGTCCCACCAAAAAAGCAACGTTTATCACTGACACTCCCAGAAATACTTGAAACAACTCCATTTTCCATACACACAAAGGCAGTTCAACTCTTAATTTGGTGCCTAACTTTCCACACATTCATATGAGTGCCATGGTGCTTAAGGAGAAATTAGAAACTACAATATTTCTACAGAGCTTTATCTACCAGTAACTTGATTGCTGAGAAATCTGCTTTACATAATGACAAGTTTACATGGCTGTTTGCCCACCCCTTATTGCCACTATGACATGATTAAGAAGCAGGAGGATATCGCTGATGAACAATAATATTTATTTTACTTAAAAAAAAAAATTAGACATGATTCTTTAATGTTTTATCTTAAAATTATATATAAAAATATATTTGTGGAGTTGCATTGCACTGCTAATATTTTACCATTCAGTAAGCACTAAAAGCACTGAATTGCTAAGTGACAGACACCAGGACAACTCTGTCATAAATGGGACCACCAAGTCATATCAATCCTGAAAGTCTTTCCCCTTGGCACTAAACAGAAGCTTCTAATTTAAGTTATGCAAAACTTAAAGTCCAGATAACAGGCTGCCACTGTTATTGGAAATGTACAATCCTATTATAAGATGGAAATGGCGATGCAAACAATAACTATTTTATATTTATAAAGGAAACAATTCTCATTTTAAAAGCAGGGATGCTCAGGTCAAGAACCACACTCTGGGTGACCAGCAGCAGCTCCAGCACTCGGCATCAGCCACTGCTTCCTGACTCTCATGGATACATCACTGCTGCCAAGCAATAAACATTCAAAGGGCTCCTGCCACTATTTCATAAAGAAAATTGTTTTACACTGTAGGTTTAGGATCTTTTTTCCACATAACACAAAAAAAATGGAAGTAAATAAATAAATAAATAGAGAGAGAGAGAGCGCACAAGAGAGCGCACGCAAAATACCGGATGAGTAACCATGGTGATTCCTGATCTCGCACACAGGACAGAGGATCTACATTGCATGTGACCTTATTCTACTCCACACATGAAGTAAGACTCCACTAGCTTCTGCATCAGGACTAGGATGTGTCATGATTCCTACAGGATCAGGCTCTTAGGACCAGATCTCCTGAGTTAATTATATATTTAAGAAAATGACAGTTAAGCAGGCAGATATCTTTGTGAATTTGAATCTTAGGGAAAAAAACATACACCAACAATAAAACCCCAAAGAAAACCACATCACAAACAGGTACTATGGTCTAGATGCACAAAAGAACCAAATCTCTGAGATGGTTTATATGTAATTTAAAGGTCATACAAGAAAAACCTGCAGAAGAATGGCCAGCACATTTTCCCCAAGCTTGGCAAATCATCCCTTATTTCTCACAAAGAAAACCAGGGCAGATCTTTCCTTATTCTCCAGCAGGCCCAATTAGGATCCTGCCTAAATAACTGTGTGGTGAAATCTCCATGCTAGTCAATCGCATGTTCAGAGAGACTAAAACACCTACAGGTCAGTTTCTGTATTTTGTGATGGAGCTTGAGACACCCTCTTCTTCTTTCATTTTAAGAGAAAACACAAGATGGTGCTAGAGGTGGTAATGCTCCTTTTAATACTATATTTCCACCAGTAGAGCCCTGTCCAGATTTTGTAAAAGTAGTCATCATTTGTTAGAGGAGTTTTTCACTCTCACATCCCAGATGATAGGTCTATAATCACCTGGCAATGTGCTAGATGGCAATACCACCCATTTAAATTTAAATTGCTCTATTTTGCAGATATATTATGATTCAGCAAATGGAAAATGTTATGAAAGAGAAAAGCCCTAGTATGGGAGGGGCAGATCAGGTCCTGAACTTCAAATGAGAGTTTACTTGCTGACTGAATGCAACAGGAACAGGGTAGCTCAGAACTGACTTCCAGCACTTGTCTCAGTTGCTCTGTATCAAAGATCAATGAGCACACAAATTAAAAACCCCTCAATTAAAACAAAAATGCAGGTTACAATAGTTTATTTTTACTTTTGCTAAGCAGCTCTGCTTGTGTAAGAAAATCACAAATTGACACTCTCCTGACTCAACAGAGCTTTGCACAAGCTCCTAACAGACCTTTACTTGCAGACTATTTGGGGCTTGGAGTTCAGAAACCCATTGTAAATCTTATGTTCATTAATGTTTGCTCATTTTCCTGGCCAGAAACAGGCCAGCTTTTCCCAATTGCCCACCTTCACCCAGGCCTTGGAAAAATATTATTTGTCCTAGAGTTGGATCAGTCCCTTCTGAAGCTGCATGAAAACTGCAGTTTCAGTCCTCGAGCCCTTTCCTCCTCTTGATACTGAAGAAGAGAGAGAGAGAGAGAAGACAGAAAGGACAGGGACCAGCTTAGAGCTGAAGAATGGGGCAGCCATCCTGAGTTATCAGATTTTTTCTGTTCTCTCCTTCCTTTACAAGTGGGTTCAATTCCTGCTTCCTTAGGGGGAAGGATGGGAGTCTTGCCAACAGGCCTGAAGCTCTGCTGCCCTCAAGGAAAAAGTGGCCAAAAGTACTCCTTTGGCTCGTTCAGGTTAAAGGGTGCCTCGCTCCCACAGTCTGAAATCTCCAACCTGCATTCAAAGCAGATTAATGAGAAGAACTTGAGAGTTAACAGAACAGGTCCCAGTGGCTGAAATTACATTTCTCAGGTTCAATTGTTATCACTCATGATAGGATCTCCTGTAATCAGCTGCTTTTATACCCAACTTCATCTGTCTCTAATGACCGTGGAACAGCAGTAATGTACATCTCCGCTGGTTTATTTTTTGTGTTTTTGCCCCAAAGCAACCTTGCTGTGATGACACAACGACTATATTTAGTTCCTGCTCTGTACTAAAGTACAATGCTCAGCTAAAAGTTTTTATCCTTTCTGTCATTGTGTAATCTATATATAAAACTTAAAATACAGTTCCTTGCCAAAAGGCAGGAGGTGGTGATATTTCTGTAGCTATAGATAGTAGTTACCATGTACTCAGAATTACACTTGTATTAAAAATGACACACATTACTGTTGTACAGTGAACTTCTATGATTTACGTGTCATCTTCTTAATTTTACTAGTCAAAATACATTTTTAGCTATTGTTCCTCAACAAAAAAAATGTATATTACTAATGCTAAGGTTGTGATGTGAAGTGACAGAAGCCAGGAAAATTCAAAGTTACATATGACACTGTATCTTTTACTCACACCCTTGGGTTAAGACAAGACAATGGCTGTCTACACTTCCAAGTTCCCAGGCTTTGTTAAATATGTATCATAACCTTCACATTCATTTAAAAAGCGTCTCTCTTCTTTCCTTAAAAAAAGTATTTTAAAAGCGGTTTTGTTCCTTGATATAATTTGTAAAACATTGAAGAAATTTATGAACAAGCAATAGATATTGCTTTAAAATTCAGGTATTTTATATATCATTTTAGATGCATATTGCACCACCTTACTGACGTACCAGGTGCAATTCTACACTGCAAAAAACGCAGGCTTCATGTTTCTTCCCAGTTCTTTATGTTTTTGTGACATGCAATGGGATTTAGCAGCCCCAAACTGAACAGTCAGCAGTCAAAGATATTCCTGTACCTCACATGGAACCTGAGATGGGCTCTCCATGGAAGACAGAGGTAGATTGGATCAGAATTTAGTGCTGGGAGACTGAGCTGAATTCACCCCTCTTCTCAGATCGTTTTGTGAAACATTAAGAAAAACCCCCTGTTTTCCACATCCAAGGAGCCCACAACAAAATGGGAAGCTGGGTCACTGCAAGTGCAGGCACAGACAATGAGCTGCCCAGATGAGGCAGTGTGGGAAACCAGGCAGGGACAAACATATCTAGAATAAAGTGTCTGGCTGTGGGAAAGTACTCAGTTTTATATTCTGTCATAGCTAAAATATTGATAATTTATGTAACACTATTATCCATAGGTTTAAAATATTTATGAAATTATTTATTTATCATCAAAATACTACCAGTGTGAGACTAGATACCTGTGGAGAGCAGATAAATTGCCCATGGCCACTAAAATTCGTGGCAAAAAAAAAGAAATTGAAGAAATTTCTGCCTCTTTTGGCCTTCTCACATGAGGACTGTAGCTGCTAAGAATGTAGAAACTGAAAGAATACAGGACTTTTATTAAATTCTTTGATTATACTACAAATTTGATCAAAAACAATACAGGAATAACCTAATGAAATTTTAAGCACATGCAGAGGGAGCTGATGGAATCAACACTAACACACTGTAATCTTTCTTTTCACAAGCAATGCAGTACCCACAGCAAGTATTTGCTATCTACACTTATTATGTCAGTATAATACACACAACAGACCGTAAGTTTGGAATCCATCAATGTATTTTACTGCATTAATATCTCCCCACTTTTACACAATATCCCTTTAAAATTACCATGTCTAGCTCTTTATTTTAATGGTATGATGTGACAGATCTTAAGGAATCTGTTCCAACCCAGTAACTCCTACTTTCACTCCCACCCAAACATTCAATCTGTGCATTACAGCTACTTTTCATTTTATAACTCCTCTCTTTCATTTCCCCGTAATAGGCTGAATTTACACGGCAAGTTCCTGAAAGCAAGCAAAAAAAGATGTTGCGTATTCTGTTTTAAATCAAATACATTTTAACTTTCCTCTCTGCTGCAAATCCATTCAGGGTTTACACTGACTCAACAATTTCCTATATCCGCTTTTGTATGCTACCAATCCCCCCATACATTCCCTTGCATATGGAGGCTCTGCTTTTTCCATAAACAGAGACAAATATACTTGACTGGAAAAAACACTCAAAAGAACTTTTACATTGCAATATTTTTAAGCTAAAATTCTTCAAGAAATTTACATAAAACCAAGGTAACACCTCAGTTCCTCACCGTGAGCATTTAACAGGGGGAAAAAAATCCAGATTACAGTTTCTGTTGCTTATTTTAATTTTTTCCTGCTTCAAGTACCACAACACTTCCCAGGCCTTATTTAGTCAGTAATCTGCATACCTGTTCTACAAAATAGCTTCCGAATTTCCCTGTAGTCCATGTTTGCTGCCATGTATTTGCTGCTGCAAATTTGTATTTGCACTGAAAGCAGCATGTGTCAGAAAATTCACACCTTCCTGGCCTGATGGACACCAGAGAGACTTCACTGCAAAGCTTCAATGAGAAAACCCTCAGAGATGCTCAAGCAGAGGAAACAGAAGGCATTAAAGCACAAGAGCTGGTAGAACAGACAGAGCTCTCACAAGGATTTGCTTCCTTAAACTGTAATGGGCATTTTTCTGCACAAGGACAGGGTTTTTGCTTTCTGAATGCATAAATCAATGGAATTTAAACACCTTCAGGTTTCTGATTCAAGAGGTACCATCATACACTGTCAGACCTATCAACAATGCACTCATGATGGAACTTAGTCTAATGTTCTTAGTCTATTACTTTGTATATTTGAAACAAAGAATGATGGAAATTCTTATCACACATCTTGTGAAACACAGAACGGACAACAACAATCACTTCACAGAGCAAACATCCATCCTAGAAGAGGCCAAATACAATCCTAGGAGTGGACAAATATTTCCAGAGCTCTTCACACAGCTGTACCACCTCCCATTAGGTTCAGAAGTATTTTACTGACAGTACAAGATTAGTTCACAGATCTGCAAGATTAAGTTAGGAAAATAGTGCCACATTATAATTAGCACATTTCCACAATGCTCAGAAGATTTCCATTAGCCTGATGAAAAGTCTTTAATTTGTTATTGCCCATGAGTCTATCCTGCCTTAATCTCCTAAACTAAAATAGAACCTTTGATTGTAAGGTTGCCAGTCAGACATTATTTTCCTGGGACAATTATTTCTATGCACATACACAAGGCTAGTATAAAAATACCATTCTGCTTTCACAGATAAAAGGCACAGAAACACCTAGAATCTCCAGTCAAGAACTGGGTCTGTTTCTGCATATATAAACAGACACCAAAGCCATCAGCCAGTGGCCTAGAAAGCTCTCAGAGATACACAGCAGTAAAGAAAGACAAGACAGTGTAGAAAAGGGATATAATAAAAAAAGAAAAAAGCTTAAAAAACCTGAAAGGCATATTCTTGGTACATCATAGCATTCTTCACTTTGAAATAAAAGGAACAGGAAACATCCCTATAAATCCCTGGTCTAGAACTTTGATGATTTCAATCAAATTCTACCCCTTAATACTTAAATAAAGAATATTGGATATAGAGATCTAAGATGCAGTTACAGCCATAAAATGTATAATGTGTATAAAATGCAAAATGAGTGTGACATGTTATGATTTCAAAATTAGTTGTGTTTTGTCTGCAACACAGAAACAGGGAAAGGACTTTACACCACCAATTTGTCTTTGCCCTTTATTTTCATAGATAGTATTTGTCCCAGTCTCCAAAAATACCTTTTCTTTGACTAGCTGAAACTGATTGTAGAATTAGTGAAATTCAGCCATAGCTACTCCATCCCATGCAGCAATTTAGCACCAGGGCACTCTGTTTAAAACAGAAGGACTCCACTGTCTTGTGCACAGTTAAGGAGTTGGATTAAGAGGCTACTGGAGCTCCAGGAAGATGCTGCCACTCTAAAGGACTTTCCCTGCTGCCTCTCAAAGCCCCCGGCTCCTGTTAGACAGCAGTAAGAAACAATGAAAACAAGTAATTTACACCACAGAAAACTCCTGCCACTTTTACCAGAAACAGATATTGCAATCTGCTACAGACTTTCCTTGTGACATGGATGTGATAAAGCAACAGCACTTGGGATCTTTCTACATGTCATGCACTGCCAACCAAAATTAACCACAGCTCAATGCAGGATAATTGATTTCAACCACTTTCTTTCCAAACAAATAGAGCAAGCATGTGACGATATTTTTTCATAATTCTTCAGGTTGAGTGGGACTGCTCAGAAGATGGCATGGGCAGAGGTGCTATTGTGGCTTCTCTGCACATCATGGCACAGGGCATGACACTGTCTGGAGCCTTAGGTATCCCTGTGAGCAGGATACTCACTGGAAGAAAGAAGAATGAATGGTGCCCAACAAAACACAGTGCCCTGTATGGCTATTGTAAATATCCCACCTTTTACAGACTGACTGCAACAAAACTGTTTAACACAGAGTTAAGTTTTTAAGTAAGGTAGAAGGGATGTTCTCCAGTTAAAATCAGAAATACCATCTTTAGGGCTACAAGCACTTGATACTGAAACGTACATGTCTCAGCATTAACATAATGAGTTCACATCATCCTGAATCAGTTAGAAGGGATCACAGTGCAGATCTCTGAGGGCAAAAGCAGACTAGCAGTGTGAAAGTCTTGCAGCAAATAGCACTTTTACATCTGAACCCTATTTCAGCTCAAGTTTTTTTCAGAGGGTGGTTAAAAGACACCTTTCCCTACAGTTCTGATCTTATCTTCCAGCTTTCTAAGTCTGAGGACAAATTGTAAGTAGAGAACAATTTCATGTTGCTGCTCGTATGCCCTTAGAAACAGAATCCCTGAAGAATTTGAAGCCACAAATATTCATCCTGTGTGTCTCCGAGGTCTGCTTCATTAACCAGGAAAATAAAAAGAATGCAACCTCTAGTCCCATTGCGCCACAGATTTTATGATCTTTGAATAAAAAATAACATCTAAACAGCTAATAAAAGCAAATGGTCAGTTTAAAAATGTCTTCCCTATGCAACAAAACTACAAAAATAGCATTGGAACCTTTTTTCCCCCCAGTTGGCAGGGAAGGGAAGACAAAATATTAAACAAGGCACTGCTGTTTGGGCAATAGCCACATTACTGCACTTACTCTCTACAACAAATTCCAGTACTCTGCCCTCAGTGCTAAAGGATAAAACTGGCAGAAAGTATTTTAAAGCAGTCATCCAAACCTCACTACTCTACAGGATGGCAATATATCCTACAAGAAATCTGCAAATAAAAAGATAGTTTAAAAGACTTGTTTTGATGAAAACTTTGTATATCTAGTCCTGTACATTCTTAGTCCCTGGATGGATTACAATGGGTTACAGAAGAAACTATTGGACTATTTTGTAGAGAGAAATACTCCCCAAGAATACATCTTTCTGTATCACCCTTCATATAACATGAAATATTTGCTACCCCCAATCAGATCTGACCAAATTATTAAAGGGAATGTCCTTGTAAGTGCTCAAAACAACATCAAGAATTTTATGAGGTAATTTGAAGGTGTTCTACAAAACCACAAGGAATGAGCTGTTTAAAAACACCCACAAAAAAAAATCACACAAAACCCTCCTAAAACAGACTTTATCACAGTTCATGCTGAACAGCAAATTTTGTATTCATTATAGACCTGACTACACCAAACTCACAATGTATTGGAAATGCCATTAGTACAACAGTGCTAAGTGATCACAATAGTATTAATACCTGTACTTAAATGCATTGATCCTGCTGTCTCACCTCTAAATTACCGTCAGAATTTTGGAAGCATCCTGAGATATTTGAGATGGACTTCATGGACTAAAAGGGAGCACTGTGCATGTTATTTTACTTTTCAGAGATCAGCAATGCCACAATTCCCCCAGCTGGGTCACTGAACATTGCCAGCACAAAAAACTGAACCAGGATTGTCCAGCAGCACTGCAGCCAGAGCCTGGTTTGTTCATCAGTGCCTGAGCGGGAAATCTCACTTCAGTGTTTCAGAGGAGAAGCTTGTATTACTTTTAAGTTCACCACACTGTGTGGTAACAATGGTGAGAAAAATCAACTTTAAAAAATTGCTGGTTTTAGGATAATGTGAACACAGACATCAATTTTTACTAAATGCAGCACTCAGCCCTGGGACAGTCAATCTAAAATGTGGTCAGAACCCTGAGGAGAAGACCTGGGCACAGGCACATGAAAGGGTTAATGCCCTTTCCTTACCTCAACAACATCCACCACTCTCAGAATTTCTCTTATCTCTTCTTTAACACTATACTCATTCCAATTCCCACATATTTCGGTAGCCTTTTTCTCCTTTATCTCTCCTCTAAGGGACTCCCTCTAGATGTGACATTGCCTAAATCTGCATTTTCTTATGATCTTTTTGAGAATACAGTTCTCATAAGCTGCTTTGTATATTCACTAAGTCTGAGTTCACTTTTAGTGTTCAGTGAGAAAAATTTATCTGGAAAGAAAAGTGTTTCTTGCAGGCACTGCAGAACCCTATCGGGCACATGAGACACAGATATTGTCTTTTGTTCACACCTCTTGCTGGTTAAGATGATAAAAAAAATGCCACTTGAAAGTTCATTGAAAATCTTTTCCAGTCCCCGTCCAACTCAGTCTGATTAAACACCCAAACCATCTGATTAAACATCTTGGTCATAGGCAGTAGAATTATTGATTATATTCAACAATCACTTCAACAGATACAGAAGCTCACCCATGGTGCTGCTAACCTGTCACAGTGTTATTTGAACACATAATAAACATAAATGAACACATTTCCTTGTTCAGCTTATGCTGCACTGGATTATGTTCTCAAGCAGAGGAAGTACTTGTTAACTCATTAAATAACTTCAGTCCCCCACTTTATTGTGTCATTACTGTAAACTCTCAAGGACTCAAATCAAAGACTATAAAAATTATGCACATAAATTAAGTATATATTTATATACAGTCTCAAAAAGTACCGTTTGTTTGTTGCTATGAGTCTTTCCTGCAACAAAGCCTTCCCAACAGATGATTAAAATGATGGAAGACATTTATTTAAAAAAAATACTGCAAGTAATTTATTATGCTAATTACTCGTACTCTAATGCAAAATGTGCTTGAGCTTGAAAAGTTCAAGCATAAAACTTGGCAGCTCAAAATCAGGCACAGCTGAAGATTCTCCTGTAAAATCCAAGCCATGTATAAAAGCCTTACAGTGGTTTACAAACATTCAGCCACAAATGGAGTTCTGTCACTGAGTGCAACTCCATGTAGGGAAAAGTTTAGAGAGTATCCACAAATGCACATAAATAGCAGGGGGCAAAGTCAGAGCTCCATTCAACCCCCTTATACCAATACAAGGCGTTTGTACTACTTACAGACCTTGTGAGAGGAAAAAGATTACATCAAGAAAAACCTATTTTCTCTACGTCCCATATAATTCTGAATAGTTGTATTTTGATAGGTCACAAAATAGATTGAGCAGGCTGGTGCTGCACTGTAGTAAGAACGTAGTAAGAAGATAAGCCTTGATACATGGATAACACCATGAGGGACATTATCTTGCTTTGTTATTGCTTCATTTGTTAAATTGTTAATTAAAACCCAATAGTCTTTGATGAAGACTATGTCTTAAAGTTTAAGAGGGTATAAAGGCAAAAGAACAGAAGCCTGAACAAAGGTTAATTATGATTTTTAAACAGAGGAGGAAAGGAGACAATTATTTAACCAAGAGAAATGCTCTATGATATTGGAATGCCAGCCTGGGAAAGCACAGATTCTTGCATTATCTAAATGACATGATCCAAAGTCAACCGCTTGTGTCTTTGTTTCCACATTCAGCACTAGGAAAGTTTCCTGTTAAGGCACTGTATCCTGTATTTCTCAGGGTGGAAAGTCTGATGTTCTGCTAAAGATATCACAGAGCAGAATCATTAAAAATTCACAAATTTCTTCATCAGTAATAAATATATGCAAAAATGGTAGACAATTACAAAATACACAGCAGTGATAGCTCCAAAAAAAGTTTTTTGGAAATTTTCCATGTTTGCTGTTTTATAAGTCAGTCATTAGGAGGCAGCAAATGGCTCAAAACCATGTGAGAAAACAAATCCTGAAGGAAATTGAAAGTGAATAGGATGGTAAGAACTAGAAGTGGGAAATTAATTCAGCCACAAAAGTAGCTTTTTGACATTTTCCCCTTAAATTAGATGTCAGGGTGTGTAGAAGAAAATACTGTGCAAGCTATTTGTTAAATAATTTGGCATCTCATTAATGGGAACCACACTGAAACTTTATAAGGTTGACTTGGGATTTTTGGTAATGTTAAAAAGAAAAATACTTATCCCAACCTGCTTTCCTATATTTTTAAGTGGGAACCACATCACTGTCCACACATATGCATAAGGACCACAAAATAAATCATGTCTCATCTCATTTCATCTAAAACAAACAGCTTATAACTGAAATTACAGAGTTCTACTTTATTTACAAGCTTTGTCCTTCAAACAAAAATTTAAAAGCCCCTTTTACAAAAAGTGTGTTTACCAGTGCTTCATTAGCAATAATAATCAGATTTTAATCAGAAACACTCATACCTCTCACTTCCCACCATAATACACCACAAGTCAAGGTAAAAAAAAAAAGCATGAGAAGCTGTCTTAAAAATAAAAATTAACCCCAGAGTTTCTCCTATGAGTGCCAACGTTTCTGTAAAATTGCCGGTCATATTTTATATTGTGCAGCCAGGAAGCTGTTTTTAAATGCATTTATATCCTGAATCAAAACAGAATTGGAAAGGGAGAAACATTTTGCATTCTAAGCAAGCTTGTAAATAAGAAAAGATTAAAATTTGGGCTAGGCTTGCTCACATCATTGCATATGACATGTAAATTAATGTTTATTTCACAAGCTGTTTTATCTTCAACACAGGACAATGCACTTATCTCTGTCTCCCTAAACAGTTTTAGTAAGTAACAGAAATGATAAGCATTAAACCCCATTAATATTTCTCATTGATAGATTCATACAGCTGTATAGCATTCTTAAAATAATGAATTTGCAATTAATCCAACATTCTCAGCTTTTTCATATTAATCATAAAATACAAATAATAAAAACAAGGCATAAACTTACTATTTGTTAGGTGTTCACACTGTCCTGTGGTCTGAGTCAGTGGGAAATAATTACCCCTAGGAAATCTGGTAAGCAGAAATACAATAAAAATAAACATTAGCATGCCAAAAAGAATAAATTCAGCTTTTCTGCAAGTATTTTTCCTCATAATACTTCAGAGGCAAGGTTAAAAAAAAAAAAAAAAAAAAGGAAAAAGAACCACAAAAAAGCAAAGTTGAAAAAATATATATACACATTTAAAACATAGTCCAGCAGTGTTCAAGGATCCTTGCCTCTCAAACTTTAAAGCAGCACAGACAAATGTTGAGACGCCTATAATAGAACAAAAATCCAAGTTCTCAATCACTAGTTACGCAGTATGTGTCAGTAAGGAAGACAATTTCCAAAATAATGATTAATGTATTATCCAGATTTTTCCTCTCTCTCTTTTCCCCTTCCCATTCAGGTTTTTCTTCTTATAAAATGCACATAGGTTTTTTCTTCCCTGTACCCTGACTCAGGCCTGGCTTTGAAATGCATTTCAATCTCTCAACACAGACTGCTTTCACTGCATTTAGAGTCCCACCAAGGCCCAGCTTTAAAAGCTACTGATTCTTTTTTTCTTTAGCCTTCCTCACAAAGGAAGGGTATTTTGTAAATTACCAGCTCGTTCAGATCAACAAAAGGTACTTTCATAGAAAGCCCCATTTGATTTTGCTCAAATTTGATTACAAGGATGGAGAAAAGGAAAGGAAGTCAAAAAGAAAAACCCCAGATGGCTTTTTCATTCATCTCAGTGAATGAGCTTTATCTGTGCCTTTTGAAACTGTAGCAGTGGAAAAGCATTTCTGTTGGCTTAAAAAACTTGACAAAAATTATTGGTTTGCCATTTCTCATGTAACTGCCATTGGGAACTGGATGAAAAGACTTTTTCATGGGATCGCCTGCTTGGATCAAAATAATGGAGATTAGGTATTTCATTATAAATTACAGTGGGAGATAGAGCAGGCTGTCATATTAATAGCAACCTGCTCATGGCCTTCAATGGTAGCTATTCTCCTAGACAAAGGACCAAGGGGGTTGTCTATTGAACTTGTACTTTAGGCCTGATCAATTTTCTATCATCAAGGCAAAAGGTGAGGTGACTAACAAAAGAATTCACACATGACTGACCTCATAAGCCTATAGATAAAACAGCTTAAAGAAACAAAACACATCCTGAAATTATGGGTGATAAACTGTATAAAGGAAAAAGAAGAAGAGAAACGATAGAAAAAGGGAGAGAAAGAGCATGTGGTCTATAATTCTCCCTCCCTTCTTAGGTGAATGGACATATTAAAAGCTACTTGTTTTCAGCTGCAGATAATTGCAGCCTTTGCTTTGCCATGTTCTGCCTTAAATCCTTCCATGTACTTTTTCGTCCAAGACTCTTCCAGTAATTTCATTCACGAGTAACCACAGCACCGAGTTTAATATAGAACTTCCCAGAGCTGTAGCTGCACACAGGATTACACACAACATCATAGGCAGGAAGGTGCCACACAGGCATTACAGTGATAATCAAATTACAGGAATAGCTATGAACCTTTGGGTCGCTATCCTTTTTTACAAAACCTTGCTAATTAAGGCAAACTTGGCCATCTGAGCTATATAAGAACAACACCTCACAGAGTTTGAAAGTCTCAACACATTTCTCTTTCACTGAGATGGCACACAATTTTAGACAGAGTTTAAAAACAGCTCAATTAAAATGCTCATAATATATTTAGGTGTATTACACATAAATATATTTATTTACAAGTGTGTTATTTGAATTTTTCCCCTGCTCCCTAGGAGATGAAGACTGGTCTACAGCATCAGTATTGAGCTTTGCTGATCAGCCAGAGACACAGAGAGTGAAACCTTCACTCCCCTGAAGCCAAATACAGGGCAGCAAAATATTCTCTGATCTCTGTCAGGATCAACATTCCCTCAAGTTAGAAATAGAAATAGAAAACTCAGATAGAAAATCAACTACCCAGAACACTTTTATGCATGAAACTATGGCTCCAGATGCATTTTGACTCTGTAGGAATTTCCCACAAACTGTTGAAATGACATTTGCTAAACAGGGCAAAACTGCAGAGGCATGCAAATACTTGTATTTGAAAGGCAAACCACGAGCTAAGGCAGCTGAGAACCCCCCTTTCAGACTGCTAAAAGCAGCTCAGGTGTGAATGGCACCCCCACTCTGCCTGAGGCACAACGGGGGAGAAGACAGAGATCAAGAATTTGGTACCAAGCTCCAGCTACATAACCACCAAGAAGCTGGTGTGTGCCAGCTTTCGGAGTTTTCGGAGATATTTTGGAATTTCTCCTTTTAGCTCTAGCACTGCAGTGATACTGCAGTTTCAGAAATGAAGCTAGTCACTGACTCATGGCCCTTTGCCACAGATCACAGATCCACCTATCAGCACAGCAGTATTTATGTAAAGACACTTAAATAATTCAGGCTAAAAAGGAGCTAAGATTCAGAAACAGCCAGACAGAACACATGGGAGGCTACAAACTGGGTGCAGGGTAGGAACTTCTGAGCCACAACTTTGCTGCAGAAGCCAATGGATTGTTGATTTACAGTACTGAAAACAAACATACATTCATTAGCACAGAGAAATATTAAATAATTCATGGTAAACACTTTCTGAAGCAGAGACAAGATGAAGACAAGCAAAACAGCAGCAATATGTGTTTTGTCTGCCAGCACAAAAAACAGAATCAGTGACAGAGCACACACACCCCCAAGCAGCTCTGATACATGAGATCATTGATGAAGCCCTAGTGGTAATGAGATCTTTCCATTATTCCAGAGATCTACTGATGATTAGTAAATGATTAGCAATTAATCCCAACTTTATATCCTCTGTGAGGGGCTCTACTGAGTAGTTACAGAGAAAAGAGCTCTTGTAATCATTGTAGATAACACTCTGAAAGTCTTGCCTCTGCTCAGTGGCACCGAGAAAGACAAACTGAATATTAAGAGCTAATTGAAAAAAAACACAGACCAGGCAGAAAGCACATTTTGTGATAGCATCAACATAATTTGAGTACCCCATATTAAAAGACAAGAGCAAGGCAACATATCAAAAACCCCTCATAGATATGTATCATTTTCAGGAGAAATCATTAGGCAAGCACTGACTGCCACTAAGACACAGACTGACCTGAGCCACAGGACACAATTCACACGGGATTTTATTTATAAGTGCATGCTGTATGTCCCACTCTGGACTTTTCCATATTGATGAAGTATTGTTGCCCAACTATTTGCTCTTTATATTAAAAGACTTTTTCTATATTACAAGTTCAAATACTGCTGTACACCTACTTCTGGGTAGAAGATCCAGTAACAGGCATAAGGAGACAGAAACAGTAATATTTAAGATTATTTTCGAGACTGCAAAACATGGTTGATACAAAAGGTGGATTGATATTTGATAATTGTCACATAGCAAGCCCCTGTAATAATCAGAACTGATATATTTTAAAGCAGTTTTCATGAGAATTTTTGAAGTTATTTTACTTTTGAATGATAACTTATGTTAATAAAAATTAAATTTCTCAGATAAATGAACAATACTCTTTCTAAGCTTAACCTTTGCATTCTGTGCTTCTGTAAGACTCAGTCTTTTTGGACATACTGATTCCAGGGAAACAGCATCATTGCCAGTTTACTGAGATTAATTTGGAGAGAGCACTCTGACTAAGAATGTCCAGCCAGGTAATGTAATTACAAAATATGTGTCCACACACTGGGCCAAGACAATCAAAACATTGAGAATAACTCCCCTCATAGAAAAAAACCTAAAAGCTGTTTCTACTGGCTTCTGCTGATTTTTGTCTGAGTTGTGTTTGGTTTCTTCTCAGCTTCCACATCACATTGTCACATTTTTCCCTCATTCATCATGTCAGTGCAAGAGACCTGCAGAATAAACAAGGTCTGTTACCCTCAGTGTCTGTCAGCCTCCCCAGCTAGCACAGACAGACCCTGCAAACACAACAGATAACTGCTTATCCCTGTCCCATTAGTTCTTGGGGAAGTAATTGGACTTAAAAATAATTGGGGATTTGAAAGTTATATCAATTTTTTTTCTTTCCAAAATTCTTCTTGAAGATATTTTCTGACTAATCTTTGCAAATAATTATTCTTACAGTGCATTTCAAAGAAGTGCAGCAGACAGAGGTAGACAGGCTGATCACAAGACATTATGCTGAGTAAAACATCTCATTTTCTGGTGAACAAACTGGACTGAACACATTATTCCACGTTTCTCTGAACTTCAGGAGTAACATTCAGAAATGTCTATTTTCATAATATCCAATTAGAAAATTGTTTTCCATTAAAATTCTACATGCATTCTTGAAAAAAACCCCACAAACAAACAAAAACCCACGAAAACAAACAAACAAACAAAAGAAATAAAGGAAAGGAAAACTTTTTTTTTACCTATCAATAAGAGAGCACAGATTTACAAGACACTTTTTCCTGGTAATTCTTAGCCCATCTTGGGGCTTCAGAAGGTTCATTATCAGCTTAAATAGTACTGGAGAGGGAATATGTGTAAAGAGTCTGCCACCTCTCATCAAAATTTGAAGTCAGTGATGTTGCTAAACTCAAACAGTATTAATAGCATTTGAGGAAGCAATGTTATTGATCAGAGAGACTGAAAACAGAAGCTTGCTTGTTTTGTGGCTTCCAACCACAAAACTATAAATGTCTGTTAAATAACTTCAGGTGGAGAAGGTAAATTCTTGACATAAGAGAGTTCTCTGCCAGTAACTTGCTCTCTTTTGTACAGTAAAAATTTTATTTAAGTGATTTGATTCTGCATTCTCTGATTTCTGCACCATGACATACTTACATATACATACTTACATTCTGCACCATGACATACCATGACATAAAATGACTTACTGGGAAGCCAGGCCTGGAGCACCCAGGATTTTAAGGTTAACTTAAAATATCAGTGGGCACCTAAAGGAAGGCAGAGCAAGTCAAGGGCTTCAAGTGTGGTTTTCTCTGGGCATGAAATTGTACTTAGGAAAAGGCTCCCTCCTTCATACCTGACCCTTCTCCTTCTCACATTCCATTGTATTTTTTCAACTTGCCTGATGTAATTTTTGAAACCATTATAAATAGTGCATATATGGTTCAGGGAATATATGGAACACCTGACGCAGACACTTCCTGAAAAATATGCCATTCTAAAAGAGAGGTTTTACTTCCTCATCTGAAAGATTAAAAACCTGCCCTACTCAATCTGGGTATATGATAATTACAAATTACACTATATTAAAAGAAAAAAGGAAACAAATTAAGATTTAAAAATACAAAAGGATGAATCCCATATTTGGATGAAAAAAACCCCTTTTATGCCAGCTGGAGTATCATTAACAACCTGTAAGGTAGTGGAAGAGTAGTGTCCAGAGCCCCATTTGCCTGTTTTGCCACAGTCAAGGGCAGGGTATTGGCCACATTAACAAAAGGTGCTTTTTCATGTTTGAATCATTTTCAGGAATTGAGAGGTGCTTTTATATAAGCAGTTCTAAATGATGTCAGATATACAAGATATGGCAAACAAGGTTGTCCAAGACAGAAACACAGAGAAATCAGTAGAAAAGCAGCTTTTCTTTTTCCCAACAAAAAGGAAAAGAAAGAAACAAGATGTTGATTGCCCCAGTACAACGGAAGGATATAAATATGGGCAAAAATACTTTAAATTTTAGTCATCTTGTCTAGCAGTCAATTTTTTATTGCGTTCAAGTGTAAAATGTAAACATCTCAAAGTGGAACTGTGAAATATAAGTATAAAATGAGCGTTCAAAGGCAGTGCTGGAAAAATTAACAAATAAATTGAGGCACAATTAGTAGAAGACAAAGGATAAAAAGAAGTTCTACAAATACACTTCAGAGTAAGAGGAGGACCAAGAAAAACTGCTGGTTGGGCAGCAGCTTGGAGGCGAACTCAAACTATTGACATATTGTGCCAAGAAATCTGTTTTGACTTTATTGACCATTGTTATCATGAAGGTCAATTGTAAATCACTGGCTCCTGCAACTAAAAGCTACCTAAAAAGTAAATAAAACCATTCATATTTATTTATTTATTTATTTATTTATTTATTTATTTATTTATTTATTTATAGGACGGGACAGAATAGGGAAAGAATATATTACAAAAATATGTAAGTCAAACAATTTAAAGTTAGCTATTCCATATTACATTTGCCTAAATTCTTGGAAAAGTGGATGAATATCAGAGCTGCAACTGCTTGAATGCTGTTATCAGAATTGTTTCAGAAAGGACACAATGGATGGAGATGGGTAAAAAAGACCTTACAAGAGCAAAAATTATTCCTGCTGTAGAAGGGAGAGGAAAAAATGATAGCCTAGTTATTTTAATTTTCTTTATTTTTTTGAATTTGTAAGTCACCTAAAAGAAAGCCAGGAAATGAGTAACTGAGCCTGGATTCATCAAGAACAAGGCACAACAAGGGAAAAAAACCTTGAGAAATAATTGATACCAGATTTCATGATTTTAAAAAGACTTTTGGAATCTTTACACAGGACTTTCTCCTGATAAAACCAAGAAACATCATGTAAACATGATGTAGTATTACTACAGGGTAAATAGCATGGAAAAAAAAGTTGTGCTATAGATATCAGTGTCTACAAGGAAAAAAGTCAGCTAATGGAGTTCTTGGTCAGAACTGAATCCAGCACCATTCTGTATTTTCTTCATTAATCCTGAGGGACTGCTCCCATAAAACTTCATGGAATCACAGAATGCCCTGAGCTGGGAGGGACCCCAAGCACCATCGAGGGCCATTCCTGGCATTGCACAGAACAATCCCAGAAATCCCACCGTGTGTCTGGGAGCATTTGAAGATGTGTCCAAGCTGGGAACATTGGAGGCACACTGGGAGACACAGCTAGAGTTCAAACAAATCTCGACAGAAATGGTTTGCAAAAGATCAAGCATGGCTCAAGGGTAGCTGCATTATTCTTACTCTCAGAAATAATGAACTGCAGAAATGTAAGCTGGAAACAGCACAACAGCTCTGCAATAAAGGATCTGGTTCAGAAGCTAAACCTGAATACACAAAGCTATTGCCAATAAAAGCAGGTATCATACTGGAAGCCTCATAGCCAGAATAAAGCAGGCACTGAATGCCACCTGAAATGATCTTTTTGCTTTACTTACTTTTGATGGATTACTGTTTAGTTGTGGACACTGCCTGCAGATTAAAAGATGCAGTTAATTTGAAAGAGCAGCAGTCTAGAAAACAATCTGCAAGACTGAAATATTGGACCTTATTCTAAAAAAAGACTTCAAAAAACCGTCATTATATAACACAAATATGCACTTACATTCTAAAAGTAAAGCTTTGAGTTAAACATAAAAAACCCACAGTTTTGTAGAAGTAGAGACAAATGTGCAAGGAAAATAAAAAAATCCTGGATAGCTTTGGAAACTGGTTAGAAAAATGTGTGAGGGAATAGTTTAGTTATAACAGATTCTGTATTTAAGACAATTTCTTGATTCTTTTTCCAGACTTTTTTCCACTTACTTCTTTATCTTACAGTAATCATAAAACACAAAAGTAAATTAAGAAAATAGAATTTCATCAAATTCTGTTAATTCTAATAAATGACTCAGTCCCTCTCCCATTTTTACTCCAAGGGGAGTGGCACTTGTTTAGCTCTCTTCCTAAACCTTCTTCTTTCCCTTCTGAACTTTCAGCTGCATCAACCAAACATGAAACTTCATTGCATGTGCCTTAGAATTTACGAAATGAGAATTAACCTCCTCATAAAAGATTATGGCATCAGGAAAAAAATCCCCATTCATTATAAAACGCTGCACCAATAGCCTGAAGGAGTTATTCCAACACATGAAGATACAATGTGGAGCTATTCCCTAATACTTGGGAAGTATTAGACGCTAATTAAGCAAATGAAATAAAGATATCTCTCTCTGAATAACCTCTATCCATGTCAAATGTAAACCAACAGTATGGTCTCTTGGTGATCTTTACCTGGAATTCTCTGTTCCAGCCTAACACAAGTGATTTCTACATCCTGACCACTGCAGGTTGAATTACCATGACAACACAAACACATAATTATACACATGCATTGAAAGCCAATGTAGAGGAGTAGAAGGCATTCAGAGAACTTTGTGTGTGTGTTACCTGCATGCTAAACAAACACACACCCCGAATGGAGTGCAGGTCTTTTAAATGTATTTTTACAGGGGTGCATAAAAGTCAGCAAAATAGTGAATTCAATTTGTTTGAATTCAACAAAACGTAAGTCAGACAACAAGGTTACCTCAAAATTCATTTTATCTTATTCCATGCGAAAAACCTTAAGACGTTAACAAAAAAAATTTCCTATGTAGTTCAGATTTTGAATAGAAATTTCATATAATTATAAATACTTCTACATTGTTAAAGGTGATTTGTGTAAGTGGTTTCATCCAGGAGTTTAATATTAAAACAAATAAATTGTTTTGTTTAGAATACTTATGCAATGACAATTACAAGTAGTTTAAAATCTCCTTTTTTTTGTAATATAGCTTTCCTGTATAGCTTAATAAGTGTAAAGAATTGTGTCTACTAGTTAAAGATTTATTTTTAAGACACACTTTAAAAAAAATCCCATTTAAAAGAAAAATCCCCATTTTTTTTCTTTAATATCATAGCCTATTCATCTCTGTTCCCATAAAAACAGTTGTGAATAATTCTAATTTCAGTCTGTCCGCCCATTTAGAGCTAATTTTTATCCCTATGGTGTTATCAACACATTTTGCAGTTATCAGCTATTATCAGCTGTGGTTTCTTCTGACGTAAAAAAAGATATCTTTAGAGGACTGAAGTCACCAAACTCATTAAAGAGGACACTGAAATTGGCAGCTAAGCTGGGTATTAGTTTCAGCTCTTGAGCAGGGAGCAGAGTACATTACTGCACTTCTGAGAAATCAGTCCAGCTCATCACGTTAGATCAGTGCAGTGCTCCTCACAACACAGTGTTTTGTGATGCAGGAAAAAAATCACTTTTGCTGTGAAACGTCAAAGTGAAATGGAGTTGTGACTCCAGAAGTATAGGACTGAGCACTGATTATTTTCCATAGAAAGAACACCCACCTTTTCCAGGACATGGAGCCTTTCACCTGTTCAAGTCCTGGTTTTTCAGCACATGGAATTTGGCAACTGCTCCCAAAATCAGCTCAGAAGCTCCTTGTTGGTGACATTGAAAGCTCACCAGTACATGGCAACAGCTTTGATATTCCTACTTTCCCAAACTGTTGTCCTAAAGGAGCTTGAGCAGGTAACAAACCTGAACCAGAAATGGGAAATAGCACTCATCTTGCTGATTTCAAAGAGCAGCTCTTACATTATTAAATGAACAAGAGTATTCATGTGCCTTACTTGTCCAGATGAATAGAATGAATGTGTTTGAATGTCCTTCAGAAAATGATACAGAAAAGAGAAAATCTCATACAGGAATGAAAACATTAAACAAGCACTTCCACTGAGGGAGAAAAGAAGACAGGACATTCCGAGTTCATTTAAATGAATGATAATACTCTCCTGGACCTTTAATGGGAGCAAGATTTTATCAGAGATAAGAACCAAAGAGACAGAGTGAGCTAGGGTAAGAAAGAGGGAAGTTATTTCTGAGAGTAATGACTTAAAATAGACTTCATCCAGTCTTGCTGTGACTAAACAAGTATCTTTCATGGTACATGAGAGAGTAGAGAGACTGGGAATACACTGAGAGTGTCTCTGTGACAGTCAGTGTACGTCATCACAGACGGTTTAACCCACTCTTAGCCCACACAATTCCCAACAACCCAGTATGAGAATCTGTGGAAGTTCTTCAAGGTGATCACTTCAAGCCTCCAGAACACTGAAACAAATATCTTGACCACCAAAGTAGGGGTCTCTCAACACGTAGCCTTGGAGCACAAGAACGATGTGCAGACATTTGGCAACCAAGCACATATTTTCCTTCATGTGGCAGCCAGGAACAAAAATATATCTGTTCTAATTTGGCTGTATAAACCCAAACAACTCAGTATCAATATGCCATATTCACCAAATTTGGTAAGTAAGACCATTTGACCAGGCAAAATATTCAGTTCACAAATCAGGTTGATAAATGACTAACAAAAAAGAGAGGATTGAAAATAAGTTTGCAAATGCTAAAATAGAACCACTAGCTTTGAAAGCAAAGAACCAAGAAAATTATCAAATATTTTAAAGAAAAGAAACAAATTAACATTCAAAAAACTGTAATATTGTTCAAACCTTCTGATAAAGTTAAGTAGATGTGAAATAATAGACATCAAGGTCTCAGTCTTACATGTTTTTGCCATGGGTAGGCCTGAGATAATTATCATGAATTTTTAACTTAATACTTATAAGTAAAGTACTTATAGATATAGTTTTCTTTCACCTGTATACAATGGCTAACAAGGGTAATTGTAAACAGGAGTTCTTACTTTAAAAGACCCCAAAATTAATTTAGCTAAAGGGTGTATTTCTTGGGAAGTATGATGAAAGTAACACTTAAAAAGCTTTCTGTAACTATAGGTTTAACAGTTTGCAGATCCCTTAGAAAGTTCTTAGATTACCCAAGCAAATATAATCCTTAAGAAGAAAAAAGAAAACAGAACAAACAAACAAAACAAGACACAAAACAGAAAAAAAAATCACAAAAGAATTCCATTAAGCTTGGAGATACCTTCCAGTCTTGAAATACGTCACACATGAAAGTGCTTTTTTCCTTCCTACTGGCACTGGCCTTTTCCCACATCATCTATGTGGAAATCCCAGCCAAGGAATGGCAATAGGGTCTGCTAAAGAAAATACAAGGTCTGCTTTCCTTTTTTCATAGTATTTTTTTATTATTGCTATTTTTAAAAATAATTTTAGAACAGAATTTCTATCCTTAGTATTCCTCTGGATCTTGAGCATCATCCAAACATTTTCACAGCACATATTTAGGAAATAACATATATTTGGATTGTTGAGTTTATAACAAAGTTTCATTCATTATCATGGAGCTTTAATTCCTCCACAAAGACTGTGTTAATGTTTCTTTGAATAATTTCATCACATTAATGAATCCAAAAGATTTTGCTATTTTATAAGTTGTGATCAGAACAGCAGTTTGACATTAGAATAATGAATTTAACCATATTTATGATTACCATGCCAAATTTTACATTCCCTGGACATCTGAGGTAATGCCTGTTTTTATCCCATAATCTATAAAGCTTCAGCTATTTCTGCTAGTATTTTTTATGAGAAAGGTTTTGATCTCCAGTAGATTTCTGCATCATAAAAGAGGACCATTTTCCTTGCATGAAGAATTCAAGGGTCAAGAATAGGCAAAAACATGTTTGATCTGAAGATCTTACATACAACTTTGTTCTAAAAAATTTTTCAAGCACTTAAAACTTTTAAGGTATTTGGAAGTAGCATGCCTGTTTATTAAAAATGGTGTCTCTATCTCAAGAATAGCAACAGAGAAAATAGGATCATGGATCATAGAATACACTGAGTTTTCTATGATCTGTGATTGGAAGTGACCCACAAGGATCACTGAGTCCAGATCCTGGCCCTGCACAGGACACCCCAAGAATCTCACCATGTTTCTGAGAGCATTGTCCAAACACTCTTTGAACTCTGTCAGGCTTGGGGCTGTGACCACTTCCCTGGGGATACTGTTCCAGAGCCCAAGCCCTCCCTGGGTGAAACACATTTTAAGAACCTTTTCCAAACATCCAACCTAAGCCTCCCCTGACTCCGCTCCATGCCATTTCCCCAAGTCCTGTGACCAGTCACCAGAGAGAAGAGATCAGTACCTGCCCCTCCACTTCCCCTCATGAGGAAGCTGCAGAGCCCAGTGAGGTCTGAGCTCAGTCTCTACTCCAGGCTGAACAGACCAAGTGACCTCAGCTGCTCCTCATATAGTTCCAGCTCTTTCTAAGACATTGAGAATTATATTTTTTCCTGGCCTCCTTTCAGTGTCACTGCGATGGTACATCCTGTTATCATCAGCTATAATGATAATTCCCAAGGCCATCTCTCCTTCCTCTGTATCCCAGCTTCCAAAACAAGCATTAGGTTAGCAAACCCTTTTCACCTCAGGTAAGGAGAGAGCAGCACCACCTGTAGAGAGGTTGGGTGGTGAGGGTAGCAGGTGCCTCTGTGAGGGGAGTCTGTGCCTGCCTGGACATCGCTGGCTCCTGACAGCCACAGCCAGTCCCAAAAAAGCACTGGAGAACAGGCAAAACTGCTTGGAGAGTTTCCTCTCAAGGCTGAGGGAAGGTAGAGAAACAGCCCTGCCAGCGCACATGTCATTGATAACTGAGGAGGAAGCTGTGCTGTGGGACTCCCTTGCCACCCCTGGGGACACAGGGCTGTCCCCTTGCACACGGGCTCAGACACCTACATGCACACTTGGTACCTAAACAGCAGTCCCAGGCAGGGTCAGGCTGTAACTTTGGACAATTTTAATGCGATAATGAATTCAAAGGTTTTTGCCATTTTCTATGCAGTGACAAAATCACCAGATTGCTTGATGTCATAACAGATAATTTAGCCAGCTCCCGATCAATCATTTGTAAAAGTTTATATTCACTGGGAATTATAATGTGCTTGTCAGAGACCTCTGGTAATTTTACTATGCTGTCAAAAAGGTGTCTTGGATGGGAAACTGCTCAGGTAAAATTGCATTTGGCAAATGTATTAAATCAGCGCTGCCAAGAAAACTTGGCACTACTGGATTCATGGTGGGGAAGGGGGGGTTGTGGTCCCTTCCTGACAGCTCCACTCTGCTGCTCCTTCCCTCCCCAGTTTTCCCCTGCCCCAGCCTGGGTCCTTCCCCAGACTGCAGCCCTCCAGGATCAGCTCTTCATGGGGGCTGCAGTTCTCCAGGATAAATTTGGTCCAGAACACATCCTCCCTGGGCTAGACTGCTGGATGTTGCCTGAATGTGCCTCACAAGCCTTAAACAGAAAAATTTAAAATGTGTCTTTAGCTGCCGCTGAAAAGCAAGGTCATTTATTTTCTGACATCCTTCTCCACTACTCTGACACAAGATTTTACAACATAGAGTGCTGGTAGATTATGGTCTGAAGTAAATCCCACAAAAGAACAGTGTGGAAGAGTACAAAGACAGCTTGCCAGGGCATTTATCTCTTCCACTTAAGCCTAGAAACACAGAACAAGTATATATATAGCCTCCCAAACGGCTGAAAATAGTAATAGGCAATCCCAGTGGCTTGAGATGCTGCCTGCAGAGACTCTGCTCCTGTTCTGAAATCACAGAGGGAAGGGAAAGGTCTTTTTGCTGGCTGTGTGGGATTCACTTGAGATTCTTTAAAAAGGAACACTGCAGAACAGAACCTGTCAGTCTCATGTGCACTAGGTACAGGAATTGAGGGATGAAGGAAACCACAGTACATAGCATAGCCTTGAAAAAACAGATCTCAGAATGGTTCAGCACAGCAAGGGAGGACAGGACAGGAAAAATAACAGGATAATTTCTGACAAATGGGAAGAAATCAGATGGCTCCCTTTAGTGTGTAGACATGTTGGGGCAATTAGTATTTTAACAAAATTATGTTAAAAATGGGATTACACACCTTGCATAGTAAATGATCTCAGCAAATATTTGGCAAAAGCCTCAAGAATATGCATTTCATTATCTAGCTAGAAATTTAAGCATGGTAGTTTGGAGATATACTAGGAAAATTTTTATTTAATAGGAAAAAGATTCAACTGTTATGATTGTTGAACCCATGGGAAGCTTCAATAAATCATATCAATTGTTTTTAATTATAAAATTTAAGAAGATGCTGGTACACTTAATCAGCATGGTCTGCTGAATACACAGAATTCCTTGGCCTGGGCTCTAACCTCACTTCTCTCCATAAATCACTTCTTGCCTCAGAGAAAATAAATATAGATCCACAAAAATATTTTAGGTACATAACCCCTTGGTTATCATATCTGCGATTCAAAATGAGATTGTGGATCACAAGTTTCTGAAATATTCTGAAATATAGAGAAATAGAGGGATTAATCTTTTATCTAAATATATTTCTCAAAATAGCTAAGTATTTGTTACTGTTATGAAACATAAACATGGCCTGCATCTTATTTTCTAGTTCAGTATGTCACCAAAAATAAATGGCCAAAAGTTCTTCCTTCTGAATTTGTAAAGTTTTTTTGTATGTGATGTATATCAACCCCCTCATTACAGAAAGCCTTTTCACCATGCAACTGTGTGTATAAGAACAATTATAGGAATTCTGAATTCTCCATGTTTTCTTTAGACGAGCTGATGGGCTCTGAAAGGTGCTGGAGTCACAGCTCTTCTGAATTGATACAGTACAGAAAATAGCAATGGAATTTTTGTTTGCACCTTCCTGGGTATGTAGTTTATCCCTGATCTGGGAAGTGCCAATTTCATACTGGCCCTCTACTGAGTCTGCTCCCAGTGCACCAGGCTGCTTCTCATTAGGGAGCTCTCTGAGGCAGAGCCTCAGCTCCAGAGCTCATGTGGGAAGAGTTCCTGTGTGGGGCTGATCCTCTCCTGTCCCCCAGCATTGTCAGCAATCTATTTGGTACAGTTGCAGGATCACATTTTCTCTCATTGAAGGACAGAAATTAAAAACTTCTAGAGGTTAAGGTAACTAAAGTTGTTACAGCAAGAAATACCTGATCACTCAAGCATGTTGCTCACGCTGTCTGCATAACAGGCAATGAGTTATGTTCTTCACAGATGCAATTTTTTTAATATATTTTTAAGTTATGGGACATTTGGATTTGTTTTCTCTTTTAGAAATATAAGGTATCATTCTGGCGTTTGATACAATATTTTGGGGGGAAAAAAATCTCTACCCCAAGTCACTTCTGTTTTGCTGCCCAATTAAAAAAGTATTAACTATGGAAGGAAAAAAAAAAAAGATGAAATGGATACAAACAAATTGCATGTAAATTTGTTGAACAGATTACTCTATCATTCAATAACAATGCAGACTACTTAACTTAGAAAAACAATTCCAGTATTAAGAACAACAGAATCCATATTTACCATAAAGGGAGGCTTATCAAGATAAAACAATTGCGATCCAGTCTTCTCATCTGATGGTAACCATCACACAAGAAATAAGCATGAAATATTTCTGCATATCTTCAATCTTCTAATTCAGAAGAGATAAGGATGAAGAAGGCGAATAATTTCACACATTAGTGATGAAATTAGAAGATGAAAGGGAAGCAAGAAGCAAGAGAAAAGGAGGCAGAAAAGTTAGATTTTTTTAAAACCCTAAGTAAAATTTAAATGATATGTAAAATCTGGGAGCCATGAACACTGTGATCCTAAATTTACCATGTGAAGTGTATACACACCCTTTAAAAATCTTTACTTAGAGACTATTGAAGTGACATTTTTTAATATGGATGGGCATGGAGAAAACAGAAGTAAAGGTTTTCTGGGTGCCATTTCTTAACTGTAGGTGAAATTCGTACTCTGTGACTGCAAAATAAAGAGCAAAGCTTGTTCTAGGAAATCTCAATGGGAATTTTAGTCAGTCCTGTTGTGGAAAATGTACTGAATAATGGTATTTGATATTCTGTGTTTCCTGCAAACTGACAGTGTTGGAATTTCCCTTCCTTAAAGCATGTATTTGATATCTGGCCTTCTTTTTGTCCCCCTGCTCATTTATATGTGTGTGGTTTTCCTTTTAACCCCCCACCCTTTTTTAATTTAAATAAAACTCTAGGGAAAAAAAAAGCAACAGAAGATCACAGGATGTGAAGATGCCATTCTGGGAACTAGCAAGCAGTCTCAACAGTGAAAGAAGCCAAGTGATCTTTCAAGTGGGCTATTACTGTAGTTGTGGAAGCAGAATAATGAAACTGAACAGAATAATTGGCCTAAATATCTGGTTAGAGGGCTGGTACAGAGAAAAGAGCATGAAAGGCTCTACTAAAACCACAGAAAGGTGGGTGTTCCTGCAATCAGCACAGAAAAAAAAAGCATTGAAGAAGTCTGTAAACTAAAGAAGAGGGGGAGGGGAACCATTGGAAAGAAATCCAAGCAGAGGAGGGGGAAGGGGGGAAAAATGCCCACTAAATCTGAAAGTCTAGAGGAAAAGAAAGCAGTTGATTGTATTTGCTGACATTCCAAGGATGGCAGTTGGGAAACAGCAATCAGAGCAGCAGTATCAGGAGGTACACACTGTAAGAGCAATAGGGGTGGCTCCTGAGATATATGTGGGAACACTTTTACGTATTTTTTAAACAAAGACACAACTTGTGTGTGTATATATATATATATATATGTATATAGAAATGAAGAACTTCAACTATCACTTCAAAGAGAAAAGAGACAATCATCCTCTCTTAACTGGTTACTTCCATCAGCTGAAGAGTTATCATATCACTTGACTTCTGAATCATATGACTTCTGAATAGAAAAGCAGTGAAGTAAACCCAGGTTTTGTATTCATCCACATCAACACTTACATCAGAAAACATCTGATGATGTAAGATCCAATTTAACCATGCTCTATATCTGTATATCAGAGATTCTTGCAGTGATTGAGGTGAAAGATTAGGCTACCAGCATTTTCCACACTCCTCTGAGCTTTTGATAATCACTCTCTAAGTGACAATTAACAGTCCAATCCCAAATGTATCCTGTTTTCAGTTCTGATTACAGAAATGCAAAATGCAGCTTATAGTCCTGTTAATGAATGGTTATTAAAATGACAGCATCAATAGATGAGAATTAGAATTACATCACACTTTCAAAAAACTGTAGCTAGTTATAATCTGTACAAATAGAATTTCCAATTTTAAGTGACAAAGCAGAACATAAGTAGCTTTTCCTTGTCTGGTTTGTGTTAGAGTTTCATGAAATCAAGATCCATTAGCAGGAATCCTAATACAAGGGGCATGAGAGGGCCAAGAAGCTCAATACAGAGAAACATATCCCTAAAAAAAAGGAAAACTGATGTAAGTTTCAAGTTTTTCTAACAATCCAGTAAAACTGGCTCATTTAAACTTCAAAATGTCCAGATGATATTTTGAACAATAGCCCCTGTCAAGAGCTAAATAAAAGCAGCTAAAGGAAAGTGGGCAACAAAGAAAAGTATGTATTAGTATCCCAAATATTGAGAAAGAGATATATTTCTAGGTAAATATGCAAAATATACAGGAAGATATCATATCATAACAAGCTGCTATGATTGGGAGCAAAATACATACTTTGGGGTGCAAAAGTCTTTGCGTAAAGCACACATATTTCTGAAGGCATCTCAATTTTTCAAAATTCTTACACATAAAGGTATCACTACCTCACTTACATCAATAGCTGATCACAGCTACAACAGTGCTACTGGATAAAACATGAGTGTCCAAGCAGCTCAGAATGGACTGGTTAATACAGACTTATTCTAAAGAGAAATAATTCCAAAGAAAAAAATTTGATGTCAGAGGGATACAGAAATGATATAGGAAAGAAGGTGAGATTATGTAATTCACAAGAATTCTTGGATCAGATTTATTTTATTCAATTGCTTTTTGATACTGCATGTAAGTCTCATTCATCTGGGCAACCCCACCACCTTACACATATCCCACACACTGTTCACAACATCCTGAAGAAACTATCACTTTCCCATTTTCCCCATTTCTCTCATTTTTTATGCAGAGAAATAACAAAGAAAAAAAAAATCCCAGCACCATTAAAATGGCACAATTATCACAATTATCACTGAATTAGATTGAATGGGAGCCCCACCTTAGTGAGTTGAGGTCACACACAAACTCTGTGCTATACCAAAGGACTCTGTATCATTTTCAGAGTACCCAGCATACCCAGGAGTATCTGAGTTTATCTTCTTTTTCATAGCTAATGCTGCCCCTAAAAAGCTTTCTGGTAATTCCTTCACCTTAGGTACCTGGCTGAGAAGAGAAACAAACAAGAGAACTGAGCAATAATCTGCACTGCAGCTGTACTGACCTTGCACACCACACTGTCATGACTTCTCTTGTTCAGAGATTCTATTTCCCTCCTGGATTTCAAATTATAAAGCAGTTTAGTAAAAGTAATTTCTTTTACTGGAACTGAAGGAGCTGGAATTGAGCTGGAATTCACTGAAGTGAAGTTTTGCTTCACTTTTCCAATGTAGCTAATTCACAGTCCACCTCACAAAAGTAAGTCAAAAGCATGGTATGAAATAATTGTGTAAAATAACAAAAATAATTAACAGGTGAACATTCAGAATTCTGAGCAAAGACTCTTTGAATCCTTGTTTCTTGCTTGAACTGCAAAGCTTCCTAAAAATTACCAACTCCCATAAAACTGAAACCTGGTGGTGCTAAGACTACATATCACTTTGACACCAGATAACCCAGACTTAATCTAAAAATTTCCTGTTCAGCTCTATAGGGTTTGCTTTGGAACCACTGGAAAGGTATTCTGTAGAAAGGTGATGATCTGGAAAAGCTGATACTTTTATGGATTCATAGTCTCTTTAGCCTTCTCTTTGAAACACAACCAAATACTGTTGAAATTCCAAACATGCATAAATAATTCATTTTTGGATAGATCCTTCCCATGTGAGGTTACAATTTAACTAACAGGTTTCCAGGCACCTGTATGATCATCTAGTCTGACCTCTTGCACCACAAAATCTGCAGAATTTCAGCAAGTGGGCAGTTAAAATACAGCATTGGCTATGCTTCTGGGCCCAGTCATGAAATGAGACAAAATTGAGATGTACAGTGATAGAATACATAAGTGTTAGTATTCCTTTAAATAAATTCTTTGTGCTCCTATACAAATATGGGGCAAAAATAAATCATGGACTGAGAGTGCAATGCATTAATTCTTAGTTTGTAATTTACCAACTCTTTATATAAGAGCAGTCCTGGAAAGCAGTCTGACAAAACGAGAAATTGTTTCATAGAACTGTTATATAACTTTGTTGAATAGGATATCGTAAATAATTAATCCAAATGAAGGATCAGGGGGATCTTTTGGCAAGGATTAAACATGGCAAAAAAGAGTGATTGGCCTCTGTCTTTTGTTTTAGAAAAAATATAAACCCAAAGACAACAACAATGACTGCAGAATCTCAGAATTTTTGCAGGGTTTGTACTGATGTAAGTTCTAAAGATAAAGTGTATTGTGTGTTAAAGGTCGTTGCCAACCTAAATGATTCTATGATACATAAAAAAGAAATTAGGGATAGTTATGTAACTGTTGTCTAGTACCTTTTGTAAAAGGACAGTTCATTACGGCATTTCAATACCAGCAGTTCTGTTTTTGCTTCAGTAAGCCACTTATGCATATCTGTGTCTCAAAATGAATGATTCAATAAATGATCACTTTGAATCTTTGATTAGAAGCAAAATTTTATTAGAATTTCAGATCAAACCCAAGAACATCTCTGATAACTTACTGCAACACAATAAGCAGGAACATAAAGGAGATGCTGAAATACTTTTTAAAAATTAATGAGGTTCTACCTGGCTAAATCAAGTTATTGCATAAATCATAGCTTTGCATTCATTCATTCAAGTCAGTTGTCATCCACCATCACAAAACAGTTTTGTCTTCCTGAGCCTTCAGAAACTACCAAAATTAAAATAATCTTTGAAAACTAAAAAATGGTGAGAACTTCCTTGTGGGACTTTTTTATGGTTTATTTAGTTTTGAATCCTCAATTGCATAACTCCTGTAAAACTTTTATGGGCTAAGCAAATCATGTAGGAAGTTATTTGAAGAGCCATAAACCAGACTCTGGTCAAAGCTATCAATTACGATCAGCTTCCTACCTCAGCAGGGAATCTGGGCCACATTCCTGCTTCTCTTAAAATCCAGTTTCCTAATTCAGCAGCTCCAGCAGCAGAACACCAGCAGAGCTGTTCCCACAGAGCATGGTCACTGGGCAGGGATAGTCTCACCTCACATCCAGACCCACTGCAACAGCATTTCTGCTTTTCCAGGGGTGGGAGAGGGGAGATCAGAACTTCAGCTGCAGACTCATGTAAGTTACACTAACTTTTTATTTTCTCAGGCCTTAACATAATAGCATAGGCAAAATGTTCCCTGGCTGTGAAGTTATTGAAATTTTAGAGCGGAAGTATTTAAATGTGTCCAAGGAACATCAATGATCCATCCCCACCACAACTAAATCCTGACATCTACTTTATTGCAAAGGCTCAGCAGTCAAAATGTACAACAGGAAGTGGGTAGAGGTTTTGGATGTTTTAATCTGCTGCACTCTCACTGCAGGGGACCACCCCAGTTTCAGGGCAAGAGGGGAAAATAAATCTATTCTGAAAGTCTTGATTAAACATTTATTTTTAATATAGACAGAGACTGGGTTTCCTGACAAAAACATGAGCTTTTCTGATTATTTCAAACATCTCTTAAACGTTGTCTCTCATTTTCAAAGCCCTTCATATACTTTTTTCCACTCACATAATCAGTTGATCCCAAATTATCCCTCCCACTTTTACAGAATCTTTAAGTCTTCTATGACTCAGATGCCTTCTTTGCACCTTCTACCTTTTCAAGCTACTTGCTTGTACCTCTGCTTGACTAGCTCCATTATTACAAATCTGATCTATAAGTATTTCTTCTCCTTCCTAATATTTTTCTTAGCTTCTTTAGTGAAAAGATTATTTTGCTGACCATTATGCACAGCTCTCTTTCCTGGTGTATTTAAACCTACAATGTTTGGAAATCCAGTATGCTAAAAAATCTGTGAAGAACAGTGTATGCTGTGTATGCACAAATGGGATGTGTAAATTATGGGGATTGCTAACAAAAGAGTGACATTACAGGGGAATCACCAGGAGTTACAGGGAAACATTAAGGTATTTAAGACCACAAATCTTAAGATGAATTAGACCTCAACAGAGTTTGTGCTCCTAAAATTCTTTGGTGGGATTTTGTTTTGTTTTAAATACTACAGCTAGTAATAAACAAACAACATTATATGACAATCTTACTCAAAATTCATTGTTAAGGTTCAATAACTTGAAGTAAAATAGGGCTACAAGAAAATATTCACAACAGAAATGTGGGTAACTTACACTAAAAAAAAACAGAAAGAACTGAAACTTCTGAATATACTGATGTTCATAATTAATTAAAGACAAAACCAAAAGATTCTCTCTGACAATATAGTAACACTGTTTTCCTATTTTCCTTTTTATCTTCCTTTCATAACATAGTTGTGATGTTGCTTTTACATAAAGGCAATTTTGGTTTGTAGCTTTGTTTTGTTTTACTTTTAAAACTGCTCTAAGCAATTTGAAGACATGAACTAACCATGAGTGGCACTTTAGTTTTAAAAACAAGTCATAAAGCAGAATTTCATAACTTTCTATAAAAACAGTGAACACTCTTAGACACTAACTACAAGGATATATACAGTAATACATTCAATAATATTATCTCTTCTAAATATACAAGATCAACAAGAAATCTGCAGGAATTTCCTAGTAAACAATTTAGGTATATTTTACTGTATTTTTCTCTAGCCCTGTTCATGTTACTCTAAAAAGTTTCAGTAACTTCTATTCATTTTCAGCTAAGACTCCAGTGCAACGCTTTCACATAACACAAATTTTTTCTTTTCAAAGCCTCTATGGGAAACCTTAACCCTGACTGCACCTATGTTTCCATCTGGAGTGCCAAGTTTCAGGGATTTGGCAGACTTGCATACACAAGAGTTTATTAGCTCTGTAATTAATTTTATGTGCATGAAAGCACAAATGCATATTGGGGACACATTTTATCATCTGCTTCCTTCCTTTAATGAAGACGGTGATTCCATAAGATGAAGGAAGAAAAGAAAGGAAGGAAAGAAAGGAAGAAAATTCTCTTTTCTGCTGACTCTCAGTAATGATAGTAGAGACTCAGACCAGTGGTTGAAGAGGTACTGAAGAAAAATTAGTTGCTTGTATCTATTTTGCACAGTACTAAATATTGCATCAATATGCACCACTCAAAAATACTCAAAATACTCAAAATTTCATCTCTGAAATAAAGAAGTAAAAATGTTTATAACCTCTGCTGCTTCTGATGCTTTCCCACTATGAGAAGACTGATAATGAGGCTATCTGGTATTTAAACTCATTTGTAAAATGAATAAGCACCAGCATCTCATACTATGAAGCATATCATGGGGGAACCTTTTTCAAGAGAAGTGGAAAACTGGCATGAATTTAGAGAAAAATCATCATCACCATCATTACAGTTCCTGATTACAGATGAATAACCGAGGAGGAAGACATACGATATTTCATAAGTTTTGGAGGTGTTCTACTTTCACTGTTCAGATTTTTGATTCCACTTGCCAAACATTGCTTGATCAAAGACTGAGGTTTTTTGATACTTTCATTCTCTTTCTCAGAATGTCATGTACTTATTCAATCAAAATTATTTTGCATTTCCAGCAACAGCAAGAACCATGCAAACAATAGCGTGAGTTGCGACTTCACCTAGTAACAAATGCAGCCAGCAAAAAATGAGACACTAAACTGGGGACTGAAAAATTCCGCTATTTTTTCCAGTTCCAAGTCATGTTCCAAAGCAGACTGGAGCTCTGCAGACTTGCTTCTTTTAGTTCAAGATCTTTTTTAAAGTATTTTTTCAATTTGTCAATGCCATGCATTATTGCCATGTACTAATTTTTCAGGTCCATGCTTAAAATTGTCATGTTCCTATGAGTTCATTCCAAGCACAGTCACTTGTCTCATTTTATACTGCATCCAGTTATATCTCTGCAATGTTTTTTAGTCAAAGGCAGCTAATCATGCTGCCTCTTCTCTGAGCTCCAAATATACTGGGGAGTTGTATTCTAAGTCATTATAATATTAGCAAACACACTGAAGATAAAAACACATTTATATTTCTCAAATCGATTGCATCTGAAAATAATAAGAATCTGGCAATGAATACAATTGTTTCAATAATCTAATCTAGAAATTTCAACACCCGCTAGTCCTGAACGAAATTTTGCAAAGTACCTTTTGTTCATTTGCCCAGTCCCTATTTTGCACTCTGGTATTCAGTCAGATTGTTGTGAGACATCTGTAAAAATTATCTGCAGTGTCTCTATCACCATAGTGCAGACAATCCAGCAGGTCTCTTCATGAACTGCAGAAGCAGAAGCAAGCACCTCTCCATGCTGCACACCAGTGTGCATTTTTGCATGTTTGATAAGGCTTTCAGTAGAGTGGCACTGAGAGGTATTTCTAGCTGCCATTTGATGGACAGACTGATCCTGGTTGCTTACTGTAAAACATAATCTGAAATAGAGGCTTAGAACCCTGGCATATTTTTAACTTCCTGACATACACAGCACAGTCTGCTGTTGAGGAATTTTCCTCTCACCAAAGTGATGAGCAGACAAGGCACCACTGATGCTACTCACGCTTTGCTCAGTGGGAGGTAATGCAAAAGCAGCACAGCAACAAATATTATATTAATAGTGTGCTGCTCCATCTCCTCTCCTCTCCCATCACAGGTTCAGAGTTGGAAAGATGTAACAGACAGGATAGACTGCAACCTTCTTCAAGCAAAAGGAGTGAAGAAAAATCATTTGGTAAGTGATTTCTAGGAGAACAGAATTTACTGAAAATGCACTGGGCTGAAGGTAAATAAATAACTGACCTCTGTATTCAGTGTGGTGCTGAGCAGCTACAGCCAGGGATAGAATTTGTCAGCGACAAATTCATCTCTCAGTTGTACTGATGTCACTGAGGGTCCTCTAAATTTATAGCTGGTGTTTCTCTAGCTCTGTAGTGATGATACCAACCTGTCGGTTCATTGATGCTGCACTTACTATGATGCACTTACTAAGTGTGGGTAAATTTAGCATCAAATACTGACAACAAAATGTATTCTTACTGACACATGAAACATGGTAAATTATTTCCCCAAGTACAACAGCCAAAAGTTTAAAGCATCTGTTTCTTTGAATACACTTGATAAAACAATGTACAAAGGGTGCACATTTTTAATTCATCAAGAACATATAAATGAAGGGGTACAGAGATAGATTATGTAGGTCTGAGAATTTAATTACTCAAGATAGCTTCAAAATCTTTCATTTGTGATATTTCTTCATTTTCAATCACAAAAAAAAAAAAAATTTCAACCACATACCTCTGAGTCTGTATCTAACATAGACTGGTTTGGAATCTAAAGACAGCATTGATGACACAGCATAGATTAAAAGCAAATATTGTGAAGTATACAGAGCTTCAGAGTTCCCAGACAAATAGCCTTATTTTTAGAAATGTTGTTTTTGGACTGCAATCCATTAACAGACCAGTCCAAACCTCAGCACATCATTAATAGGCTATTGCCGTTCATACAGAATTATCTGTCTGGTAAACAGTCCCTTTATCATGTTAAGAACTGGTTCCTCTATCAAACACGAGTTGCTGGCATGATGCACTTAACGTGTGTGCTTCTCCTGAAGCTGCAGAACCAGAGAGTCTGAATGCAAAAATATGCAAAATTAGTTTTCTGGGTATATGATTTGTAGAAATTAATATGTAAGAGGGGGATTACTCATTCCTGAGAAAGCAGCATGCGATCAGTGTATGTCCAGTTCTGTAAAGGACAATGGGAAATACAAACCTGGAGATCACTCTCTCTAAACCCAACACACCCAGCACATTTAATGTTTTCTATCTCGTGTTGTTTGCATGTACTTTCTTTCACTAACTTGTATTAAAATGCTTGCTCAGTTAGCCTACCTGTAGCTGAATCAACTCTTAATTTCCTTGGATTTTGTACTTTAAATGAAGAAAATTTTTGCTTGCACAACAGTTTAGAAGAAAAAAAGAAAGAAGAAAAAAGAGAAAAAAGAAGAAACCTTCTGCACACTTGCATATTCCCATCATGTTTATAATAACCATGAATTAATAAAATGCAGGAAACAACAGTGTCAGAATGTAATCCTAGCCAGAAAAGAAAATAGGCTATTCCTATTGTTTCACCTAATAATGAGTATAATTCTGCCCTCCTCAATCAATAAGTAAAACAAATAAAATTAATCTA
>CM031865.1:10531166-10756166 GCA_018697195.1 Certhia americana | reverse complement strand
TATTACCAGTTTAATTACAGAGCAATGCTACATATACCAAGGTCATTTAGCCACAGGTGAGAGACTGAGGTACTCTCATACAGATGTTGGGCACACAAAAAGAGAGTAGAGTTTGAAAAGGGACAAGTGAAAAGAAAAAGAGATATGACAATTATAAATGGAAGACTGGCATAGCCAAAGAAGGTGGAGAAGGGGGAAAAACAGGAATAAAGTTCACAAGGAAAAAAAAAAATCCCAAGATATTCTATGTACATTTAATTTTTATTATATGTATCTTAAAATAATGAAAAAAAAAAGTTAAAAATTCCTTAAAAATTCTGTGTCTTGGTGCCCCAAGTAGAAGTCCTGCAAGTCTTTAACAACTTGGTAGTCCAATCACTGCAGATAGAGAAACAAGCAGTGTAAACTTCGGCCAGCTGTGCATGTGACAACACAGAACTGGGATTTTGACTTAAATAAATGTTTAACAGCCTTAAAGGCATTTGACAGCTACACCACAAACCTTCTGAGAGCACAGCTATCTATTTCACCTTCTGTTCAGTTTGTGGAAGACATACTTAAGAGAAAGTACAGCCAGATTTCTGCAGAAAGAGTCTGTTAAACTGCAAAGTTTCTTTATTTACCATGTACCAGCTGCTTTGGATCATCCTATAAGATAAAGCTTCCAATACAATCTTCTGTCATGAAGCATTTTAACCCCAGAGTGGAAACCTGAAGAAAGCAGTATGGTAAAACAGTTTACAGAAGAAATTACAAAAGCTTCAGGGTTTCTCTGCCTTATAGAAAGAGAACAGTTTAGGGACACAGGCAGAATAAAAGTTTGTGTACTCCAACTGAGGCTGTATTTCTCAAACACTGAATAATTCTGCCTTCGTCCTGATTTCAAATACAGACATTCTGCAGAAGGGATAAAAACTGTAGTGCACCTGTTTCACTTGAGCACATTAGAACTTATTATTTTCCCCTGGGAATGACCTTCCATATCCCACCACAAGGCTGAGCAATAAAAGATGCAGAGGAATAAGGTGCTGTAAAATGAACTCACCAGGCAAATCAAACAGAATTTTGATTTCACTCCCCATGATGTCCAAGCTGGGACACATGTAGTTCTCATTTAGCTCTGAGAGGGAGGCACAACTGTAGGAATAAAGAAAGTTTGAGTTTTCTCAGTGTAAAAATATATACAGCATGCTTTAAAGGAATTATAATATTTCATCTTGATATGCTGTATTGTTTCACCTAATAATAAAAATCAAATTATTCCACCCCTAGTCTCAGTCTTGTCCAGTTGCTGGTATATTACATGTACCAATAATGCAAATTCCTCCATCCCACCTCCACTCTTGCCAGCCCTTCCCACTAATTTTCCTTTCTCCTTAATAAAGGTGAAATCTCTTAAGCAAGCACAGGCTTGCTTAAGATCCCAAGATCTTCCTTTCTGGATTTTCTTTAAAGGGCTTTCACAGGAGAAGAATTAGGTACATTATCAAGCCATTCCCAGCCCAGTTTGTACATTTCATTATGTTTGTCCTTTCCCTCTAAAAATGATAAATTTCACTACTGAAAGAACATCTAAGTATAAATTTGCAAAAGCCCCTTTGCCAGTAGAGTTACCAGTTCCTCTAAACAGGGACTGGGAGAGAGAGGAAGGAAAAAAAATAAAATTTCCTTTCAGATAGTGTTCTCCTGAAGGTCACCAAGATCTGGATGTAGCAAAAGGTTCTTTCAAGATGGCAGAATTAAACCTCATGCAAAAACCTTATTATTTCAGATGATATGAAAAATTAAATCCTAGTCATACTCTAGTAAAGTCAGTACCCTCTTTTTTCATTCTGGTGGTTTTGGGTTTTTTGAACAGCCTTTTTTAATAGAAAAGGGACAAAGAAGAAACCATCTTAAAACCAAATCCTCTTCTCATTACTAGACCTTTACTTTTACTGAAGGGACATTTTTTTTCCCCAGTAAATCATCTAGTTTTTTGCTACTTGCTGGCTCCCCTTTCCATATTTGAACATGTCTTACAGGCTGTCAGGGGCCTTGTGCTCTGCCATGAATGGATTCAATTCATTTATCAAAGAGAAAAGTTTCCTTTTACTTCCACCTCAGGAAACACTTGTATAACAGGACAACTACCTTAACCAAAACCTTTCTTCCATCTCTTTCAAAGCAGGTTATTTCTTTGTAGTGTTACTAGAATGACAGGGAAGGAAAAAGGCAGGAGACACCTGCAAACATTACCTTAGGAGATATAAAATCAGGCACTTGAAGTTTTAGTGAGAAAAACAATTCAAGCACAAAATGAAATTAGGACACATTCAAAGTGAACTCATTACTCACAGAAAAATGTACACCAAGGAAGGAAAATTCTGTCTTCCAGTGCAAAAATGAGCAAAATGACAAGTTTCTTAGCCAATGATCAGCTCTGACACTAAACTGCTTGTGTGAAGGCTTGTGAATCCTAAACCTTAAGCAGCCAAAAGGCAGCTTTGACCACTGGGTCCTCTGGGCTTCCCCGAGGTCAGTGAACAAGGTGTACAAGTTCAGGGGATGGCAGAGAAGCTTTCACTAAGTGTCAGGACTCAACCTAGACCTCTGACATTTGCAGCAGGACCTCAGGTCTAAGGGCTGGCGTGGCCTCCCTGCTGAGTTACTCAATTTCCAAGACCGCACCCTCAAACCAGAGCCACGGACAGACGGACGGACGCTCGACTGCTGTGCTGCGTGCGACACCGTGCTATTAACCGATGACACTACGTTATTAATAATACTCAAACACGAGTGCCATGCCTGTAATTGCCCCTCGTTCCGGAGCAATCTTGAGCACTCAGAGGCCCGTGCGGAGCCGTGCCTGCCGCGCTGGTCAGCGCTGACAGCGCAGCGGGGAGGCTGCATTAGCACGGGAGGGAGGCGGCGAGAGCTCAGCGCACCGGGACATGGGGCGGTCAGCACGGGGAATGAATGCATGGCCAGGAGAAAAGACGGGGAAAAATGGGAGAATCACAGAATTGTCAAGGTTGGAAGGGTCCTCTGGAGATGATCCATTCCGACCCCCCTAACAAGGCAGGGTCACCTGGAGCAGGTGATACAGGAGCGCATCCAGGTGAGAGGGAGACCCATGACCTCGCAGGGCAGCCTGTCCCAGAGCTCGGACACCCTCAGTGCGTAGAAGCTTTTCCTCATGTGCCTGTGTTTTAGTTTATGGCCACAGCTCCCCATCCTTTTGCTGGGGAACACCGAAAAGGGTCTGGCACCATCCTCTTGGCCGCCACCTGGGAGATATCTATATGAATTAACGAGATCCCCTGTCAGTCTTCTCTTCTCCAGACCGAACAGGCCCAGCTCCTGCAATCTCTCCTCACAGGAGGTGCTCCAGACCCCAAACCACGTTTGTGCCTCTGCTGGACCCTTGTCGGAGTCTGGAATCAGGAGGAATATCTCTTTACATGTTTGAGAGATTTTAGAATTTCTGACAGAAAGTGTTTTTAACCTTTGTTCATAGAAAAAGGGCTTTTAAGCTCTGAAATGAAGCAGGGTTTTCAACAGTGTGTATTAAATAGTAGACTAGTGCATAGTTTTATCACAGGGTGAGAATTTTAGATATATGGAGTTTTTAGGATGGCAGACAGGTAAAGGCAAAACGGAGGAAGCACATGGCTTTTGGGTTTCTTCCTTCTTTTTCCTTGCCTCCATGTTCTGCTGTGAGGTGGCACATTATAGTTGACTTAGAATAGAATCTAACCTTCTAACATAGATAATAGTTATTGGAGTAGAATTATAAATACTGATTACGTAGAATGTAGTAGAAATATCCACGCTACCCTGAGGGTGGGAACATTAAGCTTTTAGTATTAGGTAGTTGGACATTAAGCTTTTTGCACTTTGTAGTTAGGCATTGGGCATTTGTGCATTTTGTAGTTAGCTTTGGTATTTGGAGTTTTGTGCTTTGAACTGACCTGCAAGGAAGAGCTCTGCAGGTCAGGAACAGAATGCAATGATAAGAAACAATAAATAATGAAGGCAGAGAAAAAGAAAAAAAGTCTCGCGCGGACCTTTCCTTTCAAACTCTCTGGCTGGGAGAAAAAAACTATTTACATTCTCGGAGCATAAAAGAAAACCAGCCGGCTGGCACAGAAAAAAAAAAAAAAAATTATAATTCCGAGAGACCCTCTCCAGTAGTTCCTTGTCTTCCTTATACCGAGGAGCCCACGACTGGATACATTCACCTCAGGAGGGACTGAAAAACTACTTTTACTTTTAAAAAAGCGAAAAAGCGAATTTGGCATGTGAGAAGCCTCTAGATCAGGGTCGAAATCTTGATTAGATTAACAGTAAGGTGTGTACTATCACTTTTATAACGCCGTAACTATGAGCTCTGCGCAGCTCTCATCCTCACCTTGCCCCCACCCTCTGTCTCTGTCCCCGCCTCTCGGGCTCTGTCCCGGCCCCTCGGGCTCTGTCCCGGTCTCTCGGGCTCTATCCCCGCCTCTCGGGCTCTATCCCCGCCTCTCGGGCTCTGTCCCCGCCCCGCCGGGCTCTATCCCGGTCTCTCGGGCTCTATCCCCGCCCCTCGGGCTCTGTCCCGGCCCCTCGGGCTCTGTCCCGGCCCCTCGGGCTCTATCCCGGTCTCTCGGGCTCTGTCCCCGCCCCGCCGGGCTCTATCCCGGCCCCTCGGGCTCTGTCCCCGCCCCGCCGGGCTCTATCCCGGCCCCTCGAGTCCCGCCCGTTCCCGGGGCCGTTCCCTCCCCGTTCCCGCCCCGTTCTTTACGGCAGCGGCTGCGGTTTGCGGCCGGTCGGGCCGGGTCGGGCCGCGCTCGGGCGGACATGGTGAGTGAGGGGCGCTGCTTGTGCCCGGCCCGGCGGCACCCGAGGGCCCGGGGGCTCGGCTCGGCCTTGGCCGCGGAGCGAGGGCCCCTCAGGGAGCGCCGTGTCCGCTCTCTGGGCCCCTCGGGGAGCGCCGTGTCCGCTCTCTCGGCCCCTCGGGGAGCGCCGTGTCCGCTCTCTTCGGCCTCGGGGAGCGCGTGTACGCTCTCTCGGCCCCTCGGGGAGCGCAGTGTCCGCTCTCTGGGCCCCAGGGAGCGCGTGTCCGCTCTCGCGGCCCCTCGGGGAGCGACGTGTCCCTCTCTCGGCCCCTCGGGGAGCGCGGTCCGCTCTGCCGGCCCCCAGGTGAACGCGGTTTGCGACGGGCCAGGTTCCCCTCGTCCCCCGTAACTCAGGGTCCCCTCGCCGTGTCCCCGCGGGCCCCGAGAGCGCCGTGCCCTCACCTGAGCCCGTCCCTCCCGCTGTGCCGTGTCAGGCTGGTGGCGGCGTGTCCGAGCCGCTCCTGTTTTTCTCCTTGGCTAAACAAACGCTGTCTGTGTTCGTTCCCATGCAGGCCAGCACGATGGTGGCGGTCGGCCTGGCCATAGCGGCAGCCGGATTCGCAGGTGTGTGGGGGACGGGCGGACACTGAACACTCAGCTGAACCTGCACACCCCGTTGTACTTAGCCGTGCTTCTGATCTCAAGGTAGTTTAATGGCTGATACAGGACTCTCTTCTGGGAGAGCCTGTATTAATGGCTGTAATTAAACAAAAGATCAAAGTTCTTCCTGTTTTATGTCCCAAACAAAGTTTATTCCACACTCTAATCCATAAGTTAGCATTGAATTGCTAAATGTTCATGGAACTGTATTTAACCACAGTCAATGCTGGTCTCTTTAAGGTCGCTATGCAGTAAAAGCTTTGAAGCAAATGGAGCCACAGGTAAAACAAGCCCTTCAAAACCTACCAAAACCTGTAAGTTTTTATTTATCAGTAGCATCTTTTTATTTAAAACTTCACTTGGTGAAATGACTATAGATTTTTGTTGCCTCTGTATAGCATTGCTGCATTTTTTCCTGTATTTTGTCAGTACCAACAATTAATTGCAGCAATTCTGGTGGTGATTGGCTAACAGAGAAATTGTTTGGGCAATTTAAGTAATTATTTGAATAATGATGTTCTACTTCAACTGAATTTCCTATTACAAGTGAGAAAAAATAAAAGCAATAATCATTTTCACTGATACTTAGAAATGAGTGTGTTTTAAACTAAAAAGTTTTCTCTTTCAGGCCTTCAGTGGTTATTACAGAGGTGGATTTGAACCCAAAATGACTAAACGAGAAGCAGCTTTAATACTAGGAGTGAGGTAAAGGAAATTTATCAGCAATGAAAGGTGAACAACAGGCAGTGGTGTCTCCTCACAGCTGGCTTTGTTTGAAAGGCTGTCCTCCAATGCCCAGCATTGGAGTGGGAGTGTCAGCTGCCAAGTCAGGAGATAGGAAGTGGATGTTGAGAACTTTTTGGGAGTTTTTTGCTGCTCTTTAGCTTGATTGCAGCTAATTCTGTATGGACTTCCAGACATCTGCAATTCCCTTGCACATTCCAAAGCCACATGTGGTCCAAATAAGGCATTTCAGGAAGCCTTGGGGCTCAATTGTTATGAGGAACACGATTCTGTTGTTGTCTTGTGGTTCCTGTCAGTGCTGAGGAGTTTCAGGTGGATGCAGGGTGAAGGTGCTGCAAACCCACCTTTGTGTCTGGAATAAATTCATCACTTCTGGAACACTAGATCTGACTATGGTGGCAATCCCTGCCAAAGCATTTAAGGCCAAATACATAAATCTGTCATATAAGAACTTTCAACTGTGAAGTTTTTGGGGGTTCTGTGGTTTCTTTTTTTTTTTTTTTTCCCACCTTAATAAATCAAGCTTTTTTTTTTTTTTTTTGTCTTATAACATTTAGGAAGTTTTCCCAATAGAAGTTAAACAACGTAGTTCTGTTTCTTTTTAACTGTGTGGATGAGCCCCACCCCATTAGACTGCTGTAGTTTGTCTTTTTCAGCATACAGTGTTTTGGAAAAGCCCTAGAAAGCTTCTCTAGAATTTAGACATTACATATCAATGGTAGGAAAAGGAAACCTAGCTAGAGAATTTACGAATAAGACAGACTGCTCACTTGTTCTCAGACAGCTTTTGATGATCTGGGGAATTTCATGAGGAGCCCTTAAGTCAGTTTTTCTCTCTTTCAAAGCCCTACAGCCAACAGAAATAAAATTAGAGAAGCTCATAGACGGATCATGCTTCTGAATCATCCAGATAAAGGTAAGGAAATTAAGTCATGTTGATTAGTTAATACATGTTTTTTAACACAGATGAATAGAGTTGTGTAGGGAGGAAGTGTGTGTGATACATAACCACCTCAACTACTAAAGAACCCACACAAAACGGAGTGAAAACAAATCTTAGGGTGCCTTAATCCACTTTGCTCTAGAGCATATTTTTGTGTGTGTTTCAAAAGCAGACAGATTTAGCAGGTCAGTTTGTTAGCTGCTCCATTTTCTCTGAGTACCAGGTTAGAATATGGTTTGTTAAAATGAGACTTAAAATTGCCTAAATTTTAGATGAAAACCCAGAGTACCCTTGTGTGTTTTATATATCCCTTGTAAGTTCATGTGAATGCCTCGGGAATACACCATAAATGGCAAATACTGAGCCTTCCTTCTATAGCTGCTGGAGACATGAAGTTAGGAAATATTCCTGGTAGTGGTACTCTGAAGGCTCAGAATCTAATTACATCTACACCTATTCTAAATTCTGTTCAGTGAGTCAGAATCCTGTGTTGGTGTTTGACATTTAACTTAATCATCGCTTAAAAGGTAAAATGCATAAAAGGTAAAATGGCTTCCTTTAAAGTGGCTGTTGAATTCCTTACTTTTATTCACCAAAATCCAAATAATCCATGGGGATATGCCTTTCATAGATAATATCAAGTGAAAGTTGCCTTCAAAATTAACCTTAATGAATATATGTAAGAGCTAAAAATAGCATTTTTTGTTGCACATGACCTAAACACATTAATTAATCTTCAAGTAAAACATTTTATTGTAATAAATGGTACATATGCTACCAACACAGTCATTGTACCTCATGGCCTTACAGTGTTGGTGCATTTCCTTGTGGATTCTGTCTCCTGAAGTAATTTTTTTGCCATGTTTAGAAATGGAACTGCTCCCTTGGTACAGCAGCACTTGATGCTGGGGGGCAGGATTATCTGCAGACCTGTTAGTTCCATGCCTCTCTGTATTCACCACAGACTGTGCTGTCAGTGGTGACCAATTCATTTATGACTGATAAAACTGGAGGAAAAAAACACTCCAGTAAAATAAAAGCAGCCTGACAGGACGGAGTGGTCTGACACTGAGCTCCTGCAGTGCCTGGGAGTGAACTCAGGTGCCTGCAGCCATATCCACCTTGTTCTTCAGCTGGCAGAACCTCACACCACACTCTTTTTTCCCGTGTCCTGTGGCATTATTATCAACAGAGAAGACAAATGTTGGGGTTTTTTCATCTGATTTGAGGTTCTCTTTCTTCTAGGTGGATCTCCTTATGTAGCAGCCAAAATCAATGAAGCTAAGGATCTACTAGAAGACCAAGCTAAAAAGTGAATGAGAAAGAAAATCACTCATTCAGAGGGTTTGTCCCTGCAAATGATTATTTTTGATAAATGGCTTAAGAAAAGTTTTAATGTCAGTCTTCGACTTAATATAAATGAAGCTGGAAATATAAATCCAGGGAGGTACTTCCCTCCCCAGTTGGTCACTTTTTTTTTGGAAATATGTGAGGGAGTGAAGCTTAAAGATTTTTTTTTTTCATAGCTGTTCTTTATTAAACAGCAAAATCTGCCACTCAGATATTTTCAGTGCTTGAGAGCAGTAATTTGGTGTGGCCAGTGTGTTAGCAGGTACAGGTAGACTCCCGTGCTGTTACCTAATTTCTGTTGAACTGGCCCTGTTTAAAGTTCACGCTGCTGCTCTTCCCTCTGCTAAAATTAGCACAGTGAACCTGTTTGGGAAGGGGGTGGAAAAACCAAGAGGATTTATTGGACAGGAGGAACTGGGAGAGATGTGTGGTTATCTCTGCCTGCAAAAATAAAGTACAGGAAGCAATGTACTCCCTTGTCCTTGCCTTGTGAAAAACAAGGTTGGTTAAGTGTTACTGATGGATCTGGAATGTCCCAGATTTTTTTAGTAACTTTTAGTTTTGCAGGTTTTAATAGCATTTAATAAATTCCATATTTGTAATAGAAGGCCAGTAGTTTTACACATTATTGTACACTACAAAGCCAGAGCTCACACAGTGGTGTGAGCATTTTTCTTTATGATGACTAGGAAACAGGAACTCTTTACATCAGTCACTGATACCTGAACTGGATTTGTGTTCTGGAGCCTCTCACACCCAGCAGCTCACAAAGATCTCAGCTGGGGCCAGGGAGCTCTGTCATACTCCAAGAATCTTCCCAGTGTTTCTGCCACTACACCAAAGACTGCACAGCACCTTGTGGGAGTTAATCCCCACTTGGTCATAAACACAGTGGGGTTGAAAACTTCCACTCCCAGAACCTGAACTTGGGAGTGCTGCCTGCCGTGCCACAGCATTACTGTGGCCAAGTTCTGGGCTGTTCAGGAAGGATTACAACAGGAGGGTTGAGATAGGTGCCTTTGGAGAAAGGATCAAACGGGTAACATTACAGCCTCCCCAGAAAGGCAGTAATTTTGCACTGCTACAGAACTGAAAGCAGGCTGAAGGATAGCTGGAACACCACCATGCACAGGTCTGGAGTCAGCACTTGCCAAGTCAGATGCAGAATGTTTCTGTACTTAAGTATTTCCCAGCCAAACACTACTAACTTATTAAACATTGCTCTGATTTTTTCCATTTTCTCCACTCCTGTGCCTGCCCCAGCAGCTGAGATACTCGGGCACACTTCAGTTACATTTAATGGTGTGTGTTCTCCTGGAGGAAATGTTGCTGAGTGTCCAGTATTGGAGTCCTATGACAAAGTGCACACACAGGTCCGTGTTTGGGACAGCTTGCCTGCTGCTCTGTCAGGTACAGTAGCTGGTTTAGAACCCTTGGTTTTGTCCTTCTGCCAAAATCAGGCAAGACCATTTTTTTCACTCAAGTCAGTACAACTTCACTGCTGCCCTTTGCTCTGTCTTACACCCTCTTGCTGCCCAGATGTTTTTCCACACCTGTTTTGTGCTTCCTTGCTTTGTACCTGGAAAGATGGGGGGTGCTATGCTTTAACTTACCAAAAACTACATCTGCATTAATTCCTATATATGTTAGTCAGGTTATGCAATTCTCCAAGGTAAGGAGTCTGGTTTTAGACTTGTTAACTGGTGTTTGACATCATCACCTTAATAAAAGGAAGATCAGCATGTTAGAAACTCTTGTGAAAGAGTTTGAGGTTCAAGCTGCCTCTTAACAGCTTGAAAACCTTAAAGTCAATAGGAATTTAAATTTCTGATAGAAACAGTCAACAGATGGAAGATCAAAGTTTATTTTCTTTTACTACCAGCATACAAAAAAAACATATTGCACATCAAACAACCAAAACAAAAATAAAAATACTCTACTAAGGACTAACATATGTAGTTTATACAGAATAAACTTTCTGGAAATTGATCTTTTCAGTAGTTCAGGTTATGTCTTAATGGACATGACTAATTCAGCTTAGTGTTAACTAAAGCTATGTTTGATTTTTAAATACTGTACAGTTTAATAAATAAACCAAACAAAGCCTCAATGTAGAACAGTCACTGCCAATGTCACCCAGTATCCCTGCAGATTATGAGAATTTAACAAATGCATTCCAGTGGTCTGCAGATTTTTCCTCTACATACAGCATTTAAAAAACATGTATTAAAACAGACCAGTTTCCAGACTAAACTAATGGAGAAATTACATTTCAGTGCAAAATATTTTAGACTGCATTTCTTTCTAGTATTCCTCAGGTGAAGAAGTGGTTGCATATTATTAAAAATGTAACAAAAGCAGCTAATGCTTTCATAAAGAGTATTATGTTAGGGATCCCCCTCACATCTTTGCCGTATTTTGAAAACAAAATAACATTTCCTATAGCCAGCAATTTTGTTTATTTAAATGTTACATATACTATCTCAAGGCACATCTGATGATATATTTATAACACAGTAGGTGTCAAAGTATGTTTAACATATGATTTCTCCAGGATCCCTCCCCTTTCTGTATTCCAAAATGGAGGAACTGAAAGTGCGGTGTCAAGACTGGCGATCCATATTCTATCTTTGGCAAGCTTATACAAGCACTATTTTAAATGTAATGTAAAAGAACTGTAAACTAGGAACTTCAGTTTATGAAACACCATTCAGCACTGCTTCTTCCTGATTATTTCCATCCTCCTGAACAGTGACTTTCTTTTCATCAGGGCTGTGCTGTAGTTTAGAAGGCTCATCCCCAGAGGTGGTGGCAGGACCATTCACTGCCTTTTCAGAAGGGCTGTTTTCATCAATAGCATCTTTTGCCTTGCAAAAACAAGAACAGGGGAGTATTAAAAATTTCATAACAATACAGAGTTAGTATTACAGAGAATGAGAGTTTCGTAACAATTCCACATACAGAGAATCTCAGTTTCCCTCTGGCTCACAGAGCAGCTTTCCAAGAGGGAACACCTCTTGTCTGTGCCTGTATCCTGTCACTTAAAGCATCTGATCACCTACCTTTGTCATTTATAGGATGCTTCTGTATCAGCCACTTTGAGGAAATTATGCCAACGTAACCCCAGAATGGTTATTTATTTTCATTTCTCTAAGCCCATAAAGGAGTTTACTGAAAAGCTGAGCTTTACACCCCTTTTGAAGTCTATAACAAGATGGTATTGTGTTAATGGATCTTCCTTACATAACTTGTGGCAATACATTGGCACATCAGAAGTAAAGGAATTCTGCTTTATTTAGTTCTGATCATTTTTCAGGATAATGTAATGCCACTTTGATCCTTTAAGGAAAAAGGATCAAAAATATACAATCTTTGTAAAATTAATTCCTTCTAAAATGGTTTATACAAATCATTAAAAATGCCACTATCTCCAGAGCATTTTAAGGATTAGCTCTCAAGACTTACCATGGGCAATGTTCTCATTTTATTATATAACGCAGCATTACTAAGTGTAATATTTTCAAACATGTACAGACTTAATTTGGTCCCTAAAATCTGCAACAACAGTCTGCAAATCATTGTCAGTTCTGTTTACTCTGGGCCCTTTTTGCTTTTAATGATTTGTTCTTCAACTCAAAGGCACTTGTGGTCAAATGAGTGTGAGCTAACTGAAGCCTTCATTCCTTTACTGTCCTGCTGCAAGGGAGGAGAAAAAATGAAATGCACATTTAAAAAAATCTTACCGTTTCTTTCTTGGTTTTGGCTACTGTCTCCTTTGGAGGGTTTCTCTGTCTACTTTGAGATTCAGCTCGTGATATATAATCAGCTACTGTTACTGTTCAAGGAAAAAAATCACAGTGATGCTCACATCAGCAGTCAATTCAGCATGAACCTTCATGTCTTTTCTGCACAAGTTATGCTCTAACTGGGAGACATCTCACAAAAGGCCTTCACACTTACAGGTTATCAACCATACAGCAAGGATCAATTTGTTTCTGTTGTTAAAAATGACTTTCACTAAAATTGGTGGTAACAGTGATCTGAAGGTGGACTCTTAAACCAATTTTGATCCAATTGCAAAATTTTTTGGTGAAGGGCTTTCTGTACTAAGTCTTTGTGAAGAGATTTGGCTACAGGCTCTTTGAACTACAGACTGTATGTGTCACTGGGGTTTTATTAGCTGAGTAGTAAAGAATTTCACACTAATGAAATTAAATAAGGACAGTTAAATGGTGCCCAGATCTGGGGTGGGTCAGAGCCTGGGCTCACTTAGGATGATGTGGCATCAAATCTTTGGTACAACACGAAGTGACTGATGAGGGAACTTGCCGTCCTTGAGGTACTGAGAGTGCCCCCAGCACTGTGCCCTGGTGTGGCTGCTGTGGGGTGTGTGCCAGCCCAGCTGTGTCTGTGCTGGTACAGCTGCACTCACTGGGCACAGCCAGGGCACCTCTCCTGACCACCTCAGCACATGATCCTGCCCTCCTGTATCCACCCAGGACTCAGTTCTAGCCTTAGAATACAGAGTACTGCTACATTAAATATACACTTGTGTATCTGATGAGCTACAGCACATTAGGGTTGGCAAGCATTACCTACTGAACTGTACAATCATTTATATTTAGGTGAGCTATTTTTATGGATTTAGGAATGACTGTGCATGAAATCCAAATCTGACTGGGAACTACAATAGATGAATTTTCTGTTACAGTAACTGGACTTCTTATATCTGGGTTCTTCCAGACTATGAAGGCCAAAGGAGTTTCTGCACAAGTACTTTATCTTTAAAGTGAGGTTTTGTACCCAACTCCTGTACTATTAGTAAATAGGAAGCATGTTTCAAGCACACGGTGCATTCTTAATATTCCTCTATGAATAAGGCACCATAACATACAGCAATGGAAATCAAATGATACAGCTAAATGACTGAAATACAGTGGTTAGCTTTGGGGGGGAGAGGAAGGGAAGAGTTCCTTGTGTCTTAGTTTCAGTCACCCTTATTAGGTATTTATGAAGACTTTTTAAATTATTACAGAATTTTAACAAAGTCAGAGGAACCCTGTTTGGGAAATTTAGTTATGTTTTGGAATACTTAAGATTTAAAAGAATTTCCATAGTTTTCTAGAAATTACTAACATTGCTTTACATTGCTGGCTAAAGTAAAAGCTGAAATCCTTTTCACTTTTTCTGTCCCTTTACAAATCTGTATCACTGATACAAAACTGGAATGTTGAGAAGAAATGTGTGGGTTTGAGTTTTTTAGGAGGGTGAGGTGCTTGATTTTTTCTTTCTCCCAAGTTTTAGCACAATGTAACAACTTTTTTCTTCTTAATCAAATGTTTTATGAGCACCACAGATACAAGGAAGACAAATATGGTGAAATTTCGAACCTGTCAATCTAGAAGACCTTCTGTAACTACCCTGCGCCGTGTATGTGCAAGCATTTTCTAAAAAGGGCATTGTATTGATAATTAGCCAGATCACCTTTAACATTTCAAGTGTTAGTACACACAAAAGAAATGCAACAAGCCACAACAACGAAAAATTGGAAACATGCAATTTCACTTAAATTCCTCCTCCTTCCCACCCTCAATTTGCAGATGACTTAAACTATTCCCAACAGCCAAGGACTGAGAGCAGCAGTGTGATGCAGGTGTGGGGCTGGCAAACCCCACGTGAGTTCCCTCACTGAGCTCTGCCAGGACCCACATCCTGCCCTTCCAACACTGCTGCTCAGCCAGTGCTGAAAAGGTTGTGTCCCAGTCAGTGCAAGCGCACAGATGCAGTGAGTGCAGACCATGAACCTTCATGTTTGTTGTGATCCTGGACCACAGAACTCAACAGCACTTTGGCCATTGACTTCAGTGAGAACTGGATCAGAAGCATCTCGTATGTCCAAGCAAAAAGTTAGACATCAATTAGTTTCATTAGACAGATTTTAGAAGTTTTCCTAGTAGAAGAAATGTCTTTGATCTTTTTCTAGTAGTCTTATTAGTTATTGAGTAACCTTTTGATATTATGCAGCTCTATGTAAAACAGCAGACACAACATTCTCTCATGCTTTTGACCTGAGATTACCCACAGCTCCACTCGAATTACCTGGCTGTCTATCTTCTGCCTGACCCCTGAAGCGACGCCTGCGGCTACGATTGCGTCGCTGGGGTTTTTTGTCACTATCATCTGCAATTGCAAAGTTTATAATGAACTATTTCTGATCATAAAATAAATAAATTCTTCAGCAGTTTCAGCATGGGGCATTTAAAATGGCTTCTGTTAAAGACACAGACTAAGTAAGACAGAAAAGCTAAAAGAAAATTTTATACTGAAAGCATACACAGTAACACAAAAGCTAGATTTTACTTTTTGTTCTTGGTTCATTAAAACATTTAGGCACGTGCTTAATGACCTCAGATTTCATTTATTAAGTAACCATACGTCAAATTTTAGCAACATAATCCAGATTTTCTTTTTTTTCTACATTAAGCAATAGATTGTATTCTCATCCCAGTGAGTATCCAGAGAATTTACTGAAGGAAGGCTCTTAAGTAGAAGCTGGGTAGAGACAAATTAACAGCTACTTAAGGAGCTTCCCCACACCAAGACTGAAGCTACCAAGGACAAAACAGAACTTTGATCTGACAGTACTGTTTCTATCAAAGCAGCAGTACCAATGGGAAACAACAAGTCAAGTCTTTGGTGTCTCCATCAGACAGTTTTTACAAAAAAGGCACATGAAAAGGCTAGTGGAGCTCAGTAAACAGAAGATTCCATGGCACTGCCACGGAGGGAGTCTTTCTTTAATCAGACAGCAACCTTGAACAGAACAACGATTTGTCACTTACAGAAACAAACAAGGGCTTCACTACACTTACAAGGACAACACATTTATTTCTTAGCTTGCTCTGGGACTACCGTCCAACTATTTACATACCTAAACCATTCTCATTAACAGAAGCTGTATCAGACTCTGTCATTCCATCCATAAGAACAGCATCTTCATCAGTCCTTCGCCGGCGTGACCTCCTGCGGCGGTTGCTGCTGTGGTGGGACTCGCTGGCATCCGTGTCCACAGTCTGGTCTGACTCCGTGTTATCCAGCAAGCTGTAAGGGTTGCTGTCCGGGTCTTTAAGCACTAAACAAACAGAAAGTGTCCATCTAAGATACTGTAGAGATATGTAACCATTGCCAGGCTGACTTAGAGATACCTCTGAAAGTTTCAAACTACAAAGCAACCTTAAACCAAGGTGTAACACACAGAGTTGCAGTATTTGATCTCAAACTGGATCCTCTGACTAACCCAACAAGAACAGTTCTGGAGCACCACAACAATTTCCACTTGCACTACTTTACCACAAAGATTTCCAAAGTGACATTTAGAGACTTTTATTCAAAACTGCTAAGTATGTAAAACACATCCTGCACTTTGTGGTTGTGTGGTACTTCTGACACCTACAGTGTTATATTAGCACAGATTCTGATAAAACCTAACTTTCAATCAATGATTTTTTTCTTTCATTCTGTATCTAAACATAAGCTTACCTCAGAAGGCAGCCATAGGCAACATGCCAAAGATTTACCAACTTTGCTAGTAACATTATTATGGGTGAGCATAGAGGAAGGAAACTAAGATCACTGTGAACAGAAAATAAAACAAAAATCTAAACCACACTCTATGATACAGCTACCACACACCTGCACTGAAATCCCAAGGTATTAAGATCATAATGTAAGAATGAAGTACTTTAAAAGAGTAAGAGGTTTTACAGAAAATTGCCAGGAAGAAAATCTCAATTCAAAACCCATTTGGAACACAGTACCAGAGCTAATGGATGACTTTCCACCACGAGGTCCCCCGCGCCCGCGACCTCCAGACACGCTGCGTCCTCGTCCCCCGGGACGTCGTCTGTTGTCACGTTGGTGCCTGCTCTCCCTGTCATCTTCTCCTGCCAAGGACCAGTCACTAAGTTCATCTTTTCTCTCAGATTCTGTTTCAGAGGGATTAGACAGCTCAGAGTTTGTACCTTGTATGAGAAGGAAAAGAAAATTGGAAATTCATATGAATTTGGGGGTTATATTCTGGTTTCACATCCTCACAGTATTCCAGCCAGCATGGCTGATTATATATGTATGTTATTTTTAAAAACAATATAATATACAAATATATATATATAAAAATACTAATATACATACAAGTATACAATCATAGATATATTTTAATACTTATATATACTCAGATATAAAAATATATGCACACATAAAATACAGATCAGAATTACTTAAGTAAGGTTCTCAATTTAAGTCTGTTTGTACTAACATGTGAAATAAGGGCTGAAAGATGACCAAATCTGTAATCTCTGTACACAGATAAACCAAGGATTTAGCAGTGTTTCCTCTCTTTGTCTACACACTGCAGGCATTTGGTGCAGTTTCTAGGCAACTTCTCTGAAATTCCCAAGGACAACTTTGCCACCTTATAGCCAATGGCTGTTGCTAAGCAACCCCTTCTGGATGCTGTAATGCTGCTTGAACAATTTCATTGTTTTTATTAAACAGCATCTGTAACATCTGGACATCTCCGAGTACCCAAACCCACACAGCTTTTTACTACCTGAAAACCCAACACCTCTTATTCATTTTAGGTATCCAGGAACTCCCCCCTACTACCCAGTCTGGAATGTACAGTTTTAGAACCACACGGCTTAAATGTGATTCATGCCATTTGGGGAGGGAAAAAAAAATACTTTAAGTTTTCCAAATCACAATGTATATATAAGCAAAGTGAACGAGTTTCCTTAGTCAGTCCACTGGGAAATAAAAAATGAAGTTACAAACATCATCATCAGAATCAATACAACTAACACTTGGCGTGATCCAGGAAGCTATAGCCAGGGACAGACTGTAAAACCCAAAAGGTGTCTGATTTTTTAACAGAAATGAGCTACATGTAGCTATCCAGAGTAATTTACTGCACTGAATAAATAACATTGTCCTTTGTGAAACATGTCTATATAGAAATGCAGTGTCTCCATTTGGACAAGCTGGGGATGTGCATACCTGTCAGGAAATGAACAGTGCTTTTTAATTGAGTAATGAGTCAGAATACCTCACTACACCTGAAAACAAATTCAGTAAGTTTGTGACCAAATTAAAAACACCACAGGATTTTGTACTGTCTCCATTTTAAATCATTTTGGTTCACTTTTCAGAAACATCCTGCTAAGATGGCCATGATCACAGACAAGCAATTTTTCCTCTTTCTCAATAAAAACAGGCAACGCTCATTTCAGACATTTTTTTAAATTTGTGTCCCCTGAAAAGCATCTCCAGCTCTCTTCCCAGCTTTTGTAATGTCACTTATTACGTAACTAGCATGGAAAGACAAGATATTTCCACAGCTCAGTTTCTAATTTTTTTCAGTTTTAAACTTAACTTCAAGCCTGCAAATCTAATGAGGTGTTTTGTCCTATGAACAAAATAAAACGGCCATTCTGAATTTCCAACCCTATCTTCACTCCCCTAAGCTGAAGACAAAGAAATGCAGAGACAGTTTTGGGTTCAAAGGTATCCTGAGGCCTCGTTCAAGGGCACTCACCGTAACCAGAGGTGTAATTGGGGCCCCTGCGGCCTCTGCCCCGCCCGCTGTAGGACCTGGAGCCCTGCACTGAGGAGAGGGTGCTCTCATCAGTGGTGTAACCCTTCTCCTTCTCAGGAAGTCGAGTAGAGGAAGGCCTGAAGCCCATCCCAATCTGGCGCAGCTGTTCATCAATTTGGAGCCTTTCCAGTCTTAGTTGTTCTACCTCCTACATACAATGAAACAAAAAACATGGAAAAGATTGCTGACAGACATCCCTCCCAAAAACAGCATCCCCCACCCAGTCATACTGAAAATAATCATTCCTGTAGGAGAATTAACATCACCTGGAAGTTGACTAAGAGTAATGAAATCAAGATGACCTATCTCTGAGTTCCAGAAGAGATCTAAAAACTTTCACGACTATGCAGAAAACTTGGCTTTAAGACTACTACTACCTTTCCTAATTACAGTTCAGCAAATTTTTCCAGTAAAATTTAGGGGGGGGGGAGGGGAAAGCAAACTGACAAAGAAACACAATTCAAACTCATTATCTCTGTTAACATCACAAAGCAACCCAATCTAAACAGGTAATTGTTCTAATACCACACTGTATTACTGTGTTCTATTAGAAATTCCATCCTACCCAAACAGAGCATGAATCTGAGAACAGCAGAACTTGAACACGGAAAAAAAAATCTTGTGTTAGTTCCCAAATGTCCCTTAAAGCCCCGTTCTTTACAGTCTGACTCCTTCTCCCCTATCAGCACTAAGTAACCATGACAAGGTATTTACAGTGCCATGATTCCCAAAGGCAAGGGCTGGGCTCAAGCCACCAAGCCTTAAATCCTGATATACAAAGGCACAGTTTAACAACTGCAAATCCCACCAAAATTGTTGCTCAAAAGTTGTTACTTCAACCCAAGTTTCTTCTACAGATTCTCCCTCCCGAAACACACTCACCTTTAGATATGCAATGTGATATTCCAACAGAACTTGGACATTGCCAATGCTTTCCTTAGTACCAACAAATACAAACGGTACCATTCCCTACAGGAACAAAGCATCAAAGAATTTGATCAGGGAGAACATTACCACTGAAATAATGCTTTCTGTTTAAATTACATAAAGAGATCTGTTTTAAATTACCAAAGTGAGCTAAACAAAGGCAGCAACTGAGCCATTGGTTGCAAAGACACCTAGAAATAGCTCAGGCTGGGGTGACAGCAGTGGCTTCAAACTGCCCAGCTTTCCCCACAACCTGTTCTTGGAGCTAACATGACATCCTGTGTTCATATTCCCCCATACAACATATGCTGGGTGTGTTTAGCCCAACAGGTATATAGAAGCATCCACAGTTTACCAAGAAGGTGGTTCATTAAACCAACTTTACAAGACCAAGCACATTTACAAGCTTTTACCTTTTGTTGTGATCTATTTAAAATATGTGGACACTTTTAACACTACCAATCCCAAATTAGTTATGTAGCTCAAGTACATATAGGAAAAAGAGTTAAAAAAACCCTCTTACTTCAGCATCAAAAACCTTTCTTGAATTACTTTATATATAACCTACTGCAAGATGTCAGTTCAGAACTAATGCTCTCTATATCCACAAGTTTTGAAATAAAACTGGGCTTGAAAATAAAAACCTAGTCACAGCAGGAAAGAAGAAAGTACTTACGTCTTCACGGGGCAGCTTATTTTCATTGTCTCCTTCAATTCTCACCCTGACGACTCCAGACTTGTCTACAATCTCCTGAATCACTTTTCCATTTTTTCCAATAACTTTTCCTTCAGAGGGGAAGAATGGTTAATTTTGCACTCACGTGCAAAGTATTTTAACATGCTTATTGATATTTTATACATAAAACCCGCAAAGAATACCCCAAATCACAGGAGGTTAAAGCCCAGGTTTTAACTTCTCCTCTGGATAATCCAAGCTGTGCAATCAGGTCCAACACCTCCAACTTTAACACTGCCTCCATGCCCACACTGCCCACAAGCTGAGCATGGGGAGCAGGGAACTGCCAGACAGAGTAAAAAGCAGGATAAAGAAAGGACAATGAGGGAAGAGAAAAAAAGTTCCCTGTGAAGAGCAGACTAGGGGAAGATGTTTGTGTCCTGAAGTGGAGCACAATTAACCTCACACCTTCAGCTGGTTTTCAGTACAGACCCTACCAGACTATGCTACACCTTCATAAAGCTGCAACATGGAAAAATGTCTATTTTGAGACTGAGGCCGAGACCTATGAGCACTGCTGATTTATACAGGAGCTCACCAGCATCCAACCACCACCTCAACCCAGGAGGGAGCAGTACAGGAGAACCGTCTTGTGTCATTCTTGCAACTCAGCTGCAGTATTCCCAGATTAAACTTTGGAACTTAGCTTCAGCACTTTTAGGAAGTCAATTCAGTGAGCATATTTTTTCACTAGAATCTAATTCAAATATTACCATTAAATTAGGTGGTACAAGTCTGTAATCAAGTCAGTTTAAGTGCTAAAATCCTGACAAAGTATTATGCAGCATCAATATATCCAATTTCTTGATAATTCTGATATATATGGTTTTAAAAGATTAATCTACTTAAATGGAGAAATCAAATATTGTACTAAATCCTCTTCACAGAGTTATGATTAGGCTCCCTCTTCCCAACTTTTCAAGTTTTAGTAGTATTACATACCAACAAGATTTCTGGGAACTTGAATAAAATCCTCCACAAATTCCAAGTAACTTCTGGCCTTTTTTACTGCATCAGCAGTCTGGAAATAAATTTAAAAAAATGGAATTTATTTGTGAATACAGCATGTTAAAAAACAAAACCTTGTAGCAACAGCTGCCAGTCATCCAAATAAACTTATTTTTAAAAAGAGAGGAATAAAGAAAAGATTAATCTAGTTTTGAACTAAATCATAAAGAATAATTGAGTGAAATGCCCAGAGACAAAATTCAGTAGAAAAGCAAAGCATCAGTAACAAATAAAACATTTTTTATGTTATTTCAAGATGTTTTGAGATATCAAAATGGATGCCCCATCTCTGAAGTGTTCAAAGGCCAGGTTAGATGGGGCTCTGAGCAAACACTGCAAGTGATTTTACAACCAGGGCACTCTCTTTCCAGAATGCTGGTTTCTGGCCACAGTTCATCTAAAATGCTTTCCAAGATAGGACAGTGGCTCTGGTTACTGGGGAGAACTCCTGTAAATGCTCTCTTGCAGCTTTATTTTTAAGTGACGGAAATCAACTGAGTTAATCGAGATGCTGAAACAAGAAACAAGGCTTCAAATTAGCAACAGCAGAAGTGCAGAATTAAGGGAAGAATATCAGCATCTAGTCAGTAACAACAGCTTAAGAGCACAATTTCCATTTTACACTAATGCCTCAGCCCTTACACATGTAATTTTTAGGCACCGCGTGAAATGAGAGTACCACCAGCTCCTACACCTTTTAATCAAATCAGGCAAATCCTAGAGGAAAATGTATAAACCTCTACTTCTGGCAAAGGTCAAAGTGATGGCAAAAGAAACATGGACAAATTGGATTTCAAGATAATGAAGGCAGTGATCAAGCACAAGAAACACATGAACAGGAAGCCACTGTGAAGAGCAGAGGTTATGCTGCATTTGCAGGGCAGCTGCTCAAATGATACAAACTTAACACACACTAACAATTCTTCATCCCCAATGAATTCCACAAAGACAGACAATTAAGCAAAGAGCTCCTGCCTCAGGCATGTTCATCAATTCTTTCCCAAATAAAGATGAAGGAACAGTGAGTACATTTAGAGAAGCAGAGTCAAGACAACAAAATATCCAACTGCCAGAGCTGCAGCTCTCCCGTGCAGCCATAAGCCTCTCAACACTTTGTGAGGAGCACTCAGGATTTTTAGGTGAGTACAACTTGTGTAACTCACTCACACCCCAACCTGAGTGAGCACATAAAGCTGACTCAGACAAGGTACTCTCAGATCCTTGTTGTAGAATGTGGATTAAAGACCTCAAGGGATTCCAGTCACTAACAAACACCTTTGTTAGCTCTGAATTATAGCCTACACATCCACTGATGCTCCCATTACCTCACACAGTAGCCCAAACAATCAAGACACATCCATTCTACCAAAGAGTATAATAGAAAAATCAAATGTAGTATTTTTCTAAACTCAGCATTACATCTACTAGTGTTAAGAATTGCACAAGAATTGACTGCAATTCCATTCTGACAGTAATGAAAGTCTAAGAGGAACTTTTCTATTTCTGACACAGCTGTCCTTCTCTGGAAAGCACAAGTTCCCATAAGTAGTCCAATCCACACTGTCCAAATGCTGAAGTTCACAGGCCTGTGATCTGTAAAGGCATCACAATCAGAAGTTCAGGCATCCAGAAAAGGGTCTTGAAACCAAAATGACCTTGACCAGACAGGGATAAATGCATAAACAGCATGCCATACAGTTTAGATTTCTTTTATCCACAGAACCTTCCAATATTCTTTAAAACTTATCTTCATGCTCCTTCCCTCAAAGAGTCTGGCCCTGAGCAGTGAACTTTTATTTGTATGCAAAACATCAGCTATGGGAAACCTTCAGACCACGACTGCTATGTCAACAACACTGGTTCACTACTCCCACACATCTCAGCCTGAAATTGTCAGCCTGTGCATTCAGCCATTAGGGCCTGGCTGGTTGCCCACTGCAGCTGAAGAGAGGCAAAAAGAATAGGCAAGTGTAGCCAGATGCTGAAAACCTTATCATGTGGAATAGTTAAGCTGCTTGGCATTTTTAGAAGCACTTATCGCTTCTATGAAGAACGAGGCTGGATGTGCCTAAAGGCATTTTTATTTAGGGGGCATCTGGTATTTATAATCATTGCTGGGCACCTCTGTAAGAGGCTGGTGACAGTCATAACCTTTCCACAAGTTCCAGCATCATATCATTCACAGAAAGGAGATCAAAACTGGAATACACTGGATATTCCACTGCATTCAAAGTTGTCAGATTCTTCCACAGGATCTGAGCCACAATTTACTGGCAGCAGGAGATCAAAGAAGGATCTGTTGCCAACCTGATACCCTGGAAACATTTAAGGTTTCCAAAAAAAAGGACACAATTTCAGAGATACTGCAAAGTATCTCATCTCCACAGAATCAACTTCATCTGAACACTTGATCACAACCAGGTTCTACTCCTGACATGGAGCAGAATTCGAGACCTCAGACTCCTGAGACAGGGGACAACCACAGGTTTAACAGTTAAGTGTTAACATCAGAGACTTAGTGGCACCTGTAGAGTTAGGGACAGGGGATAAAAACTCTCAAAATATTTTCTGACAAACTATTTTCATCCTGATGACAGTGTCATTTTTGTCACTAGCCTTCTGCTTCCTGAATGGATCCCTGTTTTGGCCTAAAGACCAGCTACAGTTCAAGGCAGTTGTGAGATTCAGAAGAATCACACAAATGGAATCAACTTAGAGCAAATTATTATTTTGCCAAAGGCAGCATTAAATTGCCAAAATATAAGAGATAGAAGCAGTAGATACTGCAGTAGATACAGGCTTTAACACATTAGGTCAGAAGAGCAGACACCACACAGCAAAACACATATGGAAGAGGGGGAGGAGAAGAACCAATAGGGTTCTGAGGGAGAAAAGAAACCCAAACAAACCCATGATCAAGTAAAATAGCAGGAAATGATACTTCTCCTCAGGTTGACCCAGGATATACAGCAAAATGGAGTGATTAGGACAGAACACACCTTATGGAGGTCACCACTGCAACAAAGGCTTGTATTTCAAATACATGCAGTAGAAGCTGACACAGCGTCAACACGCACAAAGACACTCACACAAAAACTCAGGAGATGTTTTCTGTTCTTAGTTCTGGGTACAGCTCTCACCACTCTAAAGCAGATAGAGAGTGAAATGCTCCAAGGATAAGTTCCCCCTTACCTCTCCATAGATTCTGAAAGTACCGGTATCCTCCTCAAGTTCAATGGTTGTAACTCCTGGAACCTTTCGGGCTTGTTGTATGTTACTGCCATGTGTTCCTATAGCAAGTCCCATTAAATCTTCTCTGACTACAAACTCCTCATGAAATGCTGCAGCAAGCTGCTTTGTGCACTGAAGGGAAAAAAAAGGCAGACTCACCCACATGCACTTACTGGAATGCACTGCTCTGAGCTCAGTTTCAAGCAACAAGAGCCACAAGCTGTGGCTTTACCTCCAAGTGTTTCGTAGCTTCCTCATTTCTCGACATCAGCATGAGTTTGGTGCGAATGCTGCGCAGGTGCATGTCACTGAGGATGTTCACTCTCTTCACTGTTGCTTCACTGGCAGACTACAGGAGAGAGGGAACCTAAGTTTTGGCTTTGTAAGCAAATACACATTTAAAGGATAAATCAGGAATCTACTGAAACTAAGTCATAAACATGATCTCAATTTCCAGAAGTTACATGAACATTGTTGCACATTCTCAAAACAAGGCATGAGAAATTCAGCACCACCACCATTTGTTCTCACTCACAACATGTTTTACATTAAGGACTTTGCTGCTGAATTACACAAGCAACCCTTTCCCCTTGACATTGCCCAAACAAATCTTTCTACCATATACATAGCTAAGGAAATAATCAAGGACAACACAATCCTGCAGAGTGAGGTTCAAGTGGATAATATTGAGTAAATGGAGTTATGAAGAAAAACTAAAGCAGGGACAAACCTATGTAGTAAGAAAACCACCACAGAAGCATCTGTGAACACCTTCCTTCACAGAAGGAAGTGAATAATTCCTTAATGGCTACACTGAACTGGTGTAGTTCTCCACGTGGAAACCCAGCTGTGAGTCAAACTGCACAGTGTAATACAGGCTCCAGAGTGGAGTGAGATGATTTACCTCTGAACCACCTGCCAAAATCAGTGAATCAGAACTCAGCTGAGAATGACAAAAGTCATACAAACAATGAGACTCAAAGCTGCTCCTAAATTTAGGTTGTATGCATTGGAGGCCTTACCCCCAAAGATTAAACACATCTACTTACATTAAATCTCTCACAATTTACATAGCTTGACAAGTTAAAGCATTTTCCATACACATCTGGCTACATATTTCTTATAAATATACTGGGAATTCATGCAACCTTTACACAGAAGCAATTACTTACCAGTATTATTAGTTGAGCAGTTTCAGCATGATAAAAAATTCTACATGCTCCCACAGCTTTCTTGAAATCTTTATGTGCATTTTCATTAGCACACCTAAGGAGACAAAATGATTGTTATTTCAACAAGCTGCATCAAAACTGAACGTGTAATAACATGATCAGACCCAAGAACATTCAGTAATTTATGGCAAGGATTGCTCAGAAACAGGAAAGTTCCCATTCTCCTCAACATGGTTCCAGTTTCCCTGCGGATTCTATGGCACCATGGTGATCTGGAAAGCCCCACTGTGAAGTGAGTCACCTGTACAGGCACAAAGCTCCCACCTGAGTCCCTGCATTCTGTCCCCACCCCAAAAGCTCAGCAGGGATCCCAGTCAGCAGTTTCTAAATGAGCTACTACAACCCTAACCACCCTTAAGGTTCTTCAGAGACCTGTACATCAGCCTCTGAAACAGAAGCCAAGTGGGTTTTTCTCCCCCTTCCATAAAGTAAAAGCCCTCTTGAAGTGTGCAGAGCTACTCACGCGTCTCTCAGGTCTTCAGGAACATCCACTGTGCACTTGAAGAAGGTGTTCTTTTTGACAGTTTTGTTCTGATTCACAGGTCGGAGTCGTTCATAAGTGACAATTTCATTGTAAGTGGCATCACAAGCAGCGTATTCAATGACGTAAAACTGGGAAAGAGTTGTTTTAAAAAATAGTAACTTCAGTAAGAACAACAAAGACAGTAACATTACCAGCATCAGCAAGGAAGCACAAAATACAAATATTTTTAGCACAAAACCCTACAACTAAGCCAATACAATGAAATTTCTACACAAATGAGCCTGGATATATTTCAGCACCCCTGTACTCCCTCACTGAAGTCAGGGCATGGTTATCAGCATCGTCTTACACACAGCATCTTGGATTGATTTTTTCATTCTCATTTCCCTTTCAAATATTTTCATTAGTTCAGTTCAAGTTCCAAACCCCAGAATATTTACTGGAGCCCTAATTCTAAAAAATATCAAACAGAGAATAATTCTTCACAGAAATATCTACTCTGCAACACTAAAACAAACAAGGCAAATCCACTGATTCAATGAGCAAACTACCTGGGAATCATGTAAGATCAAAAACAATACAAAAACTCCATCTTTTTGACACACGCTGCCAAATTTAGGAAGGCAAGAGAACTAAGAAGATTGAAGTTACCAGTAATCTACTCCTACACTTCCACCCAACACATGCAAGTTTAAAGAAGCTTGTGTGCACAGTACCCCTGCAGCCTGGCTCTGTGTTAGGGGTGCAGCCTTCCCCTCCCCTCCCTTCCACCCAGGTGCAGTTTAAGGGTGCAGCAGTACATTCACCTCCTCCTCCCTCAAAAATGGGATCTGTTTGTCTCAACACAATTTGCTTAAGTATCTGGCAAAAGTAAATCACTCTGGTAATGGCACACTTTTTTCTAATTTCAAGTTTATTTTAAGTATCATTCAATGCTGCTTTGAAATTTATCAATGTATCATTTTTTTTTATTACCCCAAGTAATAATAAGGAACAATAAACACTAAAGTACAACTGAATTTAAGAGATTTATCACTACATGCTCTAAAAACTTAACTTCTATAGTTATAGAAATTCTGGATATCAGAGCAATCATAAAGCAACAAATCTTTGGACACATGGGTTGTTTATAAATTTAATATTAACTCAAAAAAAAATCTAAAAATAGAACCATGTTAAAGACTGTACAAAGAAGCCAACTTGAACTGTGAGATTCTTTGCAGGGACAGTTCCTTAAAATAACTGATTTGACAATCCTGAACTGTACATTGAAGGTGAAAAAACTTTTTTTTTTCCCTGTAAAAACTAGGAAATTAAAAATTGGAAAAAAATTTTACTTCTATGACTTTTTCTAAAAATAAGCAGCACAGCAAACTGATACCAAAATTTCAAATTTCTGTGACATTTAAGAAAAGCCTATTAGCTACAAATGACAAACTACCATTTAAATCAGATAGTCTTCTTTTATCTTGATTTTTTTTTAATGAGCTGTTGATTCACAAGGGTCAACACACAGAATCTTCCTGTGGTAGGTGTTTACTACCACCTTGCCCTTACAGAGCTCAACAAAAGTTGGTATTTGTTGACAGCTTTTAAACAATATTAGAAATTGGACAATTATTTTTTCTCGATACTGTTTCCTTTGGTTTTAGGAATCTGGTACAGCAGAAGCATCAAAACACAGGACTCTTCCCACTATGAAGTTCAATTCTCTTGCTGTCATTTCACAAAATAAAGCTTTAATGAGACTGGGTCAAACACTGTCACAGCTCTGTATACTCAAGTGTCTGAATCTGCAAGTTACTTGGCAGATGCAAACAACAATTTATTTATGGTAAAATAAAAATTTGTCATATGTAAAAGCAAAACAAGCAGTGTCCTTCCACTACACTCGGTTAAAAACACACACACATACACACAAGCCAACCCACAGCAATAACTACAGCAGGCTTAATTTACCAACTATAAACAGGTTTTAGCCACAGGTGCTGTATTTCATTTTCAGCACCCATTTCAACCCACAAAACAGCTTTGTCAGAAATCCTGTCCTTATGCATGCCTTCAGTCCTTCAAGCAATTAAACTGCAGATAATAGAAGTCACCTGCTCAGCTCTAAGGGCACGACCCTCTGCTGTGCAATGCAGCAAAGGTCATTCCAAAGTGGTCACAAATTGTAATTCTCTATTGTCATATTTTTGTATTTGTAGTACTTCATTCAGTTTATTCATGACAAAGAACTTCTATTTACTGTATTTAACATGAAAGCATGAAATCAGTAAGCTTTAAAGTAATTTACCTCTCCTTTCATCATTCGAACTTTTGCCAGCCACCAGCCACAAGGTTCTTGGTCATTTGCCCTAGAATAAACCTGGAAATGGAAGTAGTAAGAACCACTGGAAGTACATACAAACAGAATTCACTTATCTGCACGTAGAATGAAGAAAGAACCCCACAACTTTTCTAATTTTCATTAAAATGGAACAGTGTTCTACTCTCATCCTTCTTCCACTAGAAGGACTGTGAACAGACTTCCTTTGCATAAATTACTGACAATTCAATGGAAAATTTTAAAGAAGATAAAACTTTGGCTAAACACTTCTTTGGGGGAAATTCAAACGCTGTCTTCAAACTGGAAGTCCACACATAGAACTAACTCCACAATTCAGATTTCTATTTTGTCCTTGACTTGATCAACCAAGGACTACTGAAATGAATCAAGTCATCACGTGACTACATATTCCATATTAAAAAACACTACCAAGTTAATGCATGATCAGATACAGAACAGAGAACTTCCGAAACCCAGTGTTCTCATCCTTAAGTCTCATTGGCTCCCCATACACTTGTGCCAGGCCAGTCATTTGCATGCAGACTGAACGAGTTTTACAGTAGCAAGGAAGCAGAAAATAACCCTTTACATATAGCCTCTAACAAAGGCAATGCATTTCAAATAAAGGAATAGAAAAACCCAGCACCTATGCCACAATTTTTATTAGTTGCCCTAAAGTACAGCAGTATCCTCAGGAAAGGAAACTCGTTACTTTGATTTTAAGGACAAGTACAGAAAAACCCTCAGAAGTTAAACTGAATCAATCATGATACTACAATGAGCAGAGAACTGAACACAAATGTTTTGATTTCTAGATTTAATACATCACTCCTATTAACACTCTCTCTGTAGAACACAGTAATTCACACAATTTCCTACCAGACATTTCATCTAGGTTAAAACTCTTTGTTATTGGAGGAGCTTTATTACATCTTCGTATCAAAGATTGCCAACGCTTTACATTCCAGGTCAAAAAAGAAAACTGCCTACATTTTCTGTCAGAATTAAAACCTTCTCAGCTATTTTAAGTTTTAGATTTTGAAAAAAATTTCCACTGTCAGTTTTGTGGGAAAACTGAAATGTCAGAGCTCCACTGAAGTTCTTATGTGTAGAGACATGCTCCATTTTAAACCTTCACCTTGGTAATGCCCTTACAGCCCTCACCACAGCCTGGAATGGACAATCAGTTCCAGACCAGGACAGCTCATGACCATTCACTCACCTCCACCTCATCTCCTTCACCAATTTCCTTCTTGATATCAGGGGGTGGTGGTAATCTGACTTCATTGAAGGGCACCTGGCGCTCTGGTTGCCAACTGGAAGTTGAAGAAGCATTACACATTAATTCTTGAATTTTCCTATTGTTTTCTTTGTTTTAATTTTGGAATTCTGAGTCTCATTAAAATTCATTCTTTCCAAATAATGAGGTCTGTTTCCTTATTGCTAGAAAGCAAACCTTGCAAGCAGAGGAACAACATAATCATGGCAGGACAAAAGTAGCATCTGGGAAGATATTTAACAACCAAATTTTTTAACTAATTGAGAAATTTAACTAATGGCTTTCATAAAACCCCAGTGAAAGATATTATATGTAGTTAACATTCCTATTGCTCAAGTCAATCCACTGTGGGGTTCATCCATTTCTCCACCTCCTATTTAACATTTCAATTGCTTACCACCACAGTTTTATATTTTCAGGAAAATCTGACTCCAATCATTAACAAAACTTTCCACCTGCAAACTTGCTGATGTTGCCCAGTAACAAATTCAGATGAAAACTTATCTTTATATCTGCTTATCAATACCAATTATTTCCAGACTTACAAAATAAAGGCTGACTTTATTGTACAGCAAAGCTATTTGTTTCACTAAAGTTGGCTGTACAAAAGTACTTTATTTGTAGAAGTGTATGTTTCCAGTGCATTTTATGAAGACTACTGGAGTAATTAAATCCACTGTGTTCTCCTGAAATTCTTTCTGTCAGAAATCTAAAGACTAAAGAATCTACAAAGGTTGAAATAAAACCAGGGGAAAGACCTGGTTTCAAAAAACCTGTATTAATTTAGAATATCTGAGGGACTTTTAATGGTATCTGTCAAAGCATTGCAACATTCATCCTTTCTGCCCATCTGATTCACATTAGACACAACAGAATCAGAACCAACCAGCTGGTAACAGTAAGGATTACTGCAAGTCTTTTGCTTTGCTGACTTTTAATAACCTGCAGACCGAGCAGCCTACATTAGCAGAACAAGTCTGAGCATAAGGAGCAAAGTGCACTTCTGCAACTTCCTAGATGAGAAGATGGATACATTTAAATGTTTGCTCTGAAACAAGGGCTTGCACTCAACCACCTTAAATAAAGCTGTTACATATCATACAGTTTTAATCTAAACACTATAAAAAACTTCTTCCTTAAATTATAGTTTGAAAAGCAACAAAAATACATGAAGATTATTACTGAGATGTGGAACACATCCAGAGAAGGACAAGGAAGCTGGTGAAGAGTCTGGGGCATAGATCTGATGAGAAGCAGCTGAAGGAGCTGGGGGCCAGGGCTTGGACTGGAGAAAAGGAGGCTCAGAGGGACCTGAGAGGAAACAGTGTCAAGCTGTGCCCGGGGAGGTTTAGACTGACAGTAGGAAAAATTTCTTCACTAAAAGGGTGGTCAGACATTGGAATGGGCTGCCCAGAGAAGTGGTGGAATCTCCATTCCCAGAGGTGTTCCAAGGGGCACATGGATGTGGCACTTTCATATTGCTGAACACTGTGGTGCAAGGCTAACAGCTGGACTTGATCTCAGAGGATCAAGTGTCAGCCTTTCCAGCCTTGAGGATTCTACGACATGGATAGCTTTTGTTTAGGTTGGAAGGTATTTTGGCCACAAAATGTTAATTAAATCACATTCTATTTCTGAGAAATGGTGAAGGGGGCTGGCAAAAAAAAATTCAGTTGCAATTAAATTGTCCTTATTGCAAATATAACAGTTACTAATCTCATGGTTTGGGTTTTTCCTTCCCCTCCCTGCCAGTGGAGGAAGTGCACGGTGGAAAAGTGCACAGAAGGCTCAGCTCAGAATATGAGTCCAAGTTTTGGTGGCAAAACTTTTGAAGTCCAGACTTAGAGCGCCTCACTGGTGAAATGCAAACCAAGATGTTTTAAGAAATTACTTGTGATGGGATACAAACTGCCTACTAAGACAATCTGACAGAAATGATGCCTAAGCTACAGGGCACAAATCACAGAAGAGGGAGGTTCTTGCTTCTTTTAACACAGAAGCCTCTCTTTCAATACAGCTGCTTCAAACTCCAGTGAGCCTCTATGAAACTGTACCTCAAGATCCAATTTTCCATCTAACAGCAATAAAAGTTTCCAGATCCCAAAGCTTCTGCATTCTTTCCTTGCCTCCTCACCCTCAGAAAATGCCTCTTAAAAGAATTAAGGCTACCTGCCTAGAGACTGAGTGTTGCTATGGCCACAAAATCATCATTAGCAGTCTGTGCTGGTACACTTAACTTTGGGAACCTTACAATAGCTGTAGATAAAGATTGGCTAACAATAGCAGAAAATGCAAAGTGACAGTTTAGACTGCCTATTGTGGGGTAGATGTGTGTATTTGTTAGTGATAATCACTATCCCAACACTGATGCTCTCAGCACAGGACACTCTTGCCAATTTCAGTTCCACTAAAGCCCTTATGAATTTAACTCTGTAAAAAGCACACAAACTGATCAGACTTACGTCACAGAATAATTTGACTGTGTACACACTTCCTGATCAGATTTATTTTTAGTCAACAGAACACTCTACATATGCTGCAGCCCATCCTTTTTGAAACATGGCTGCTGCTGCCAGACTTTCTGTAGAACACATGGATGATATGGATACTAAACATTAGAAATGCATTTGCCAACAATTCAATTCCTGCTGTGAACCCCTGGCACTTCCTTTAGCTTACTTGGTTTCTGACATCAAAGTATATATTTTAAATGCAATACTTTTCTTTAGAAAGAAATATGGATGTTGAAGATGGAACTTATGATTTGTCACACCTTCTTAGACCACGGATAGAATGAAGGGTTTAAATTTTTTTGGACTGTTGGGTTTTGGGGTGAGGGTATGAAAACCTAGGAGACAGTAACAGGTTCCATAACCACCTCAGTGTTAGCATAAATTATGCTTGCCACCTCATCTTCTGTCTTCATAAAAGAAGGACTAGAAAGCATAGGTTAGAAAGAAACAAACACTGGGTTTTGCAGGGTAAACCCCAGGATTACTTACATCCCCCCCAAGGGTTTCTTTTTACACACATGTGTATGTATATATGTACACACACATACACACCTGGGTTATTGTCAGCAGGATTATAAATACTGTTTATAAAGACTTGCATACTCCCTAGCATTACCTGTATTACCCAGCAATCTTCCTTCAAGAAAGGTTCAAAGGCTAATCTACAGGTTAGAGCTGGCAAAGGTTATAACAATTTCCACATCAAAAGGAGACACATTTTATAGGATCTCCACCTAGTAACTGGAAGGGAAACAGGAAAGAGGATGTAGCTCACAGAGTATTTAGAATTAGCACTGGAATCTCCCAGGTAATCCACAGTGTTATCAGTCAGAACGCTGAACAACAGGTTCATTTGTACTTTACCAACCCATGGATTATCCTTGGCTTGCCACTACAAGTTCCCAGCAGCACTGTCAGGTTTATATATTAAATTAAATGGGCCTCATGGATAATTCTTTTTCAAGATTTGATAACAGATTTGCATTCTTTTCCACTCAAAAACAATAATCTTTTGACTGGATATATACGTATACTTATTTTTCTAATAGTTAAAAGGGAAAAATCGCCATCAGGATTTTTTACTTTTCTCTGGTTGAGAATACTGATCAGCCTTCCAGAGAGCAGACAAAGACTCACTAATTTGAGTACTTTGGTACTTTCCATCTTTTCTTGCTTTTGTGTTAGAGTATCAAGCCTGTGCCACTGATTACTATGTTAATTAAATTTGGCTGTCACATCTATGGGCATCACTAAAGATATCAAAGATTGTACAGGACTGTGTAACTGATGAACTGAATTCTGATACAGATTCAAGAAGGCTGTTCATGGAAGCTGAACAGAATAGTGACCCTGTACTTCTAGAACTACATCTAATGAAATCTGCTTCCTCTTGAAGGCAAAATAATTAGACAAAAAACCCCAGCAAAAGCACAAAACTGAAACAACCTAATATTCAAATAATTATTTTAAAAATAAAATACTTACTTGTTTTCAAATACAACTGTGAGGGAGTCCTCATGAACATCTTTGATAAATCCCTAAAGCAAAAACATTTTTGTTACAAGAATGCATGTGAAATCAAAAAAAGCAGCAATTTCAATACAGCCTGAACCTGAGGCAAGAGCAGCACTACCACTGAGGTTCCAATCTCAGAAAGCTCCAAGACACAATCCCACTCTTTGCACGAGGTTGCTGATATTCTTAGCTGGCTATTCCAAGACTTGCAGAGCACAGGGACTGCTCCCAACGACTGCTCAAATCTGACCAGCTCATTTACAACTGAACTCACTATCAAGAGTTTCTTACTCTACCCATAGGTGTGCACAAGTGTTTTAGAGGAACAAAATGAGGAGATCCAAGCAAGGGCAGTTATTCCAAGAGCTGTGCACAGCACTATTTGCTTTGCTGGTGTTCTCCCAACACAAACTGAATCCCAAACAACTGTTCCTTCAACAGTCCAGCAGCCACTTTGAATCACATTTGGCAGCAGAGGCTGCCACACAGCCAGTTATGGTATCATCTTTCAGGTACTAAATTGGGGACTGGATGAGGCCAAATGCCTGTAGGACCTCCCAGGAAAAGAAAGAGAATACAGTACTTCAGGGATTTTTTGTTCATTTAGGGGGTATTCATTATACCAGGAATTTACAGACAAAGATCAACCTCACAGAGTTATATCCAAGTATTCATGCAGAAATTAAGCTGAAATTAAACTGCCACAATTCTTGATTCAGGGGAGTAGACATGCTGGGGAAAAAAAAAAAAAAAAAAAAAAAAAAGTGATAAAAAAGAACATTACTCCTGCCTTTGCTCCAGCCTGGGATTTGCCCAAGCAGAGGTGGTCAAGGAGTTTTAAAGGAGTAAGAAAGCTGCACAGCTATGTTAAGAGAAAGAAGTTCCAGGATATCTGCTGAATGGATTATATGAATTTAAGAAACTGCCAGCTAAGGAGGACGAAGAACGTATCAGCTGTGCAAGGAGCAACCAGTCCACTGAGGTATTATGTGTCAGCTCAGGGAAAGATAAATTTTGACACAGTCGATCCGTCCATGCAATGACGGACAGTAAAGGAGCCCACACTGACAGCTGGCTGCAAAGGGCCTATAAAAACAAATCTCCTTTTACCTGAGCTCATACTCGGCCAATGCTCTGAAAGCATTTGCTCAAAACCTGCTTTTCTGCTCCCTGAGCTTCCCTCAAACCCATCTGCCAGCAACACAAAAGACTGGTTCTAGCAGAAAGCATACTGGTAACCCTCAACAAAGCAGGTCACCAGAAATCATCTTGTTGAACCACCTAGTGTACTCCTAATAAAATAAACCCTCTCAAAGGCCATCCTGCCACTGCAAGGGAAGGCAGGCAAATCTCCTCCTTTGAAATGTAAGCAAGTGAAACAGCTGAGAGTAAAATACACCCAGAATCAGGGACTTTCAGTTTCAAGGAAACTGGATGGGAGTATAAAGTTAAGTCTGTTTAAAGATGCAAAGAGCATATAAAATTTTACTGCCTAAAGCATGGGTAAGCCAGCAACAGAGATAAAGCAGAACTTCTACCAAATTTATGCTACCAGTAGTTCCCTTCAAACATACCCTAGCTCGGGAACAAATTAACATGGCATACAGTGCAGGAAATAGGAGTTTCTCTACTACAATTTATTCAAACTCCATACAGGGACAAAATACTGAAGTCACAGCTCTGAGAACCAACTTCTTGCAGTTCGGCATTCTGCTACATGACAACTTATCAACAGACAGCAGTATTTACAGGGAGAGATTAACTCCCTATTAGAGACAGCCATTTATCTGCATTCCAAGAGTCTGTGATTCAATACTAGTCTCTGCCTCATTATGCTACTTTATTTCATGGCTGAACCTGGTTTTCTATTCCTGTTGTGTTCTCACAGTACCCAATGTGTTTCTAAGGTCAGCCTATATTAGCTAAAAATTATTCTGCAGAACTGAATTCAGCTCTTTCCTTTGCTGAAAAGCACAACTTCAGAATCAAGAGATTCCAATCCAGGTACCATAAAACATCTGATTAACATTCTTAACTCTGTAGAGTTAAGAAAGTTATGAATCCACTGACCACAGATTTCCTAAGTAAGACAGAAGAAGTGCAAAAAAAGGAATCCAACTGTACTGACTTTTCAGGATTTAAGACAATTAGCCTACTACCATTACCAGGTGAAGTGTGGGTTTCTGTGTAAGGTACAGACAGGTTTAACAGTCCCAACCAATTTTCTAGCTAAGGTCCCACTGAGGAATGCCAAAGCTGAAGTGGAACAGTAATGCAGAGATATGGCTCTCAGCAGACCAACAGCTGACACTGCAAAAATATCAGCTGCATAAACAGAAACACGGGACAATTTTTAATAAAATCTAAAGCACAAATTCCAACAAAGAATCTGTACATTTTACACCATGTGGGTTTCAGGAACTCCTTCATGGAAGGAAGTCTTTCAGTTCAAAGTGTGCACACTGCTCTTCCCTCCCACAGGAGAATGTGATGCAGACTCACTGCTGGCAGACACGTAGGCAGCAACTGCCTTGGAATTACCTGCACAGCTTTTTCACTTGGTATTCCCAAACGCTTTCACTTCCTAATATAATCAAGCATAACATCTATCAAGTATGCACTTCAGGTCACAAATGCACATATGTAAAGTATTAAATAAAATTATGTAACTATCAAATAATTTTATTGTTGTGAGGCCTGAAAAAGTCTGATTAGAGTCTAACTGTATACAATTACTACTGACTATTATCAGTTTCTCTACAGCTGTGGGGATGAGATCACATTTGCAGCAACTGAAGCTCAGCAGCCTGTGAGGCATTATGGACTGTATGGTCCATTTGTAATAAAACCAGAAATAATGAGAATTCAATATGGCTTGTTTAGTTTTCTAAGAAATTATTTCATTACTGTCAAGAAGGATGTCAAAAGTATCATTAGAACATTTTCTGGAAGAAAAACTTCCTGCATATGACTTTCCTACCTTCAACTCTGCCTATACACATTATCAGGTGTCACTTATAACTTCCAGATAAAACCAGAATGAGAATTCACGCGTGTCAGGATGAGATTTAGTGTAGTTTTTAAAGAAGTCTTCATAGAGCCTATGATAATTAAATTTTAAAAAAAAGGTTTTATAAAAAAACATCATGGCGTATCTGTATTTCACAATACAAAACAAACTTTATAGTAAATCCTATAATGTCACAAGAACTTCTCCAGAAGAGGTGTGATGTAGATGAAACAGAAAACTAAATAACCTGGTTTTCAATTAGGGAGTTTTAAAGGATCTCTTTATTTGTGAGGAAACCTAAATAAATAATCATGCCTGATACTGAATCAAATACATTCTCTACTAAATTAAGAACTGATCCATCACCTTAACTTTTACTCTAATGAACAATGTACTTTGTTACTGGAACTTAATTTAGTAGCCTTGCCTAAGACAGATAATGCCAGTTTCTAAGTTTGAAGAGCTCTATGTTCCTGACGTACTCCATATACCTTGGGTGAGTAGGCAGAACTAACAGGAGACCACCAAACACAATAAATAAGTCAACACCAATCATCAATAAATCAACTGGCAACAAAAAGAGTGAGGAATTGCAGTATCAGCAAGTGAGTTTACACATAACCTTGTGTTTTATACCACACACAAATCTGCAGAGAGCAAGAAAAACTGACATGACTTCATCTTGCCAGAGCTCTGATTTGTGCAGATATTAGTGTCAGTCACTCCGTTTGTGCTGTGAGCTGGATCCCTGGCAGTCCATGTATGCCCTGGCTGGAGCAGGAGATTGTACTGTACTCCAGGTTATTAATGGACTGCTGGCTTCACAGGCTCCTGGGCTCAGACCTGTCTCTGCCACTCACTCAGCAGGAGTGGGGCTCCCAACACCAGCACCTGCAGAGGGATGGGATGGGAGACCCAGGGAATCTATCCTGGGGCTGGACAGGGTGTGCAGGGGAACAATGGGGCAGGAAACTCTCAACCAATCATTTGCACTAAAATCACGGCAGCTGAGACTTCCTCATTTCGTAACAGACACCCACATACACTCTTTCCCTTTTACCTGGGTTTTGCTCATGGATTTAGGATTAGGATCTGCTGATAACATAAACGGATCAAGACTTACTGAAGTGCCCTTACAGTGAACTGTATGTCTGTGTGTGTATATGCACCTGCATAACTTCTTTTTTTTTCCCCAAATCCAATTCCAGGCAAAGTCACAAAATCTGTAAAACAGGTAGATGCAATCCAAGTTCCCCCCATATCCTACTTTCTGTACATTTATCTGACCCCCAAATAGGGTGATCCAATCTAAAAATGAGGCGCTGTTAGTTTTGCTGCAAACTTTCTTTCCAGGGACAGCCACTGTGTTGGCCTTTGAGTCACACATACCTGCACACTAAAACTGTTATTAATATCACCTTACCCACTGCTGAGCCAATTTCAAACAGCAAACACTTAGGCATCTGGTACCACAGAGTGTTTCTGAACCAGTGACATAAAGGTCAAGCAGCCTATATCCAATTACCAAGCCTTTCACTCCTTTTCAGATGCAAGAACCCTTGGTATTTCTAACTAACACTGAAACAGAACTGTTTCATGTAACAAATATATGAAATAATTATTGCTAAAGGATGCACCTCATGCTGAGCCTCCAAAGGAAAAAGAAGAAAATAAAGAAAGGAAGTTTGTAAATAATCAAACCACTTGACAAGAAAGACTCAACTTGATCTTATTTTCATTACAAGTGATTAGCTGCACCTGTTTATACAAGGAACTGATAAAAGCAAGCAGCTGTGGTTTACTGCAAAACACAAACACTAGAAGCAGGTATCAGGAAAATACCCTGAACTATCACACCAGTTTTAGTGAACACAGTTTAATTTATGACATTAATGCTTATTTCCATCCACAATCACAATTACATGTAAATTTAAGGGTTGTTCTGACAGTTGTGCAGGAGCCTCAGCACTGAATTTGGGCTTTGGGCTTACTCATGGAAGTCTCAATGACTCATTTCTTACACTGGGTTCTTCATATGCATCCTCCAAAAGGGCAAAACTTCTGAAAGACACCCTCCACTGATCATGCACCTCAGCAATCAATAACCCCTCCCTCTGGCATCTCCTTTCTATCAGCCTAAAGGGCTCAAGAAAACAGCTCACCACCAGCAACAGTAACTACAGCTACTTGCAAGAGTCTACACAACTTTCAACTGCTCAGGAACAACTTTAAAATGTCTAAAATTTCCCACCCATACAGATGTAGGGCTAGATATAATAAAAAAATGCTGACAATTCGAACACAGTTAGGATCTTTAAATAAAAAACAAAGGTCATTCCAGTTACAGTTTCCTGGTGTAGTAATTGGATGTGAACAGTATGTAAACTACATTACTAATGACAATTTCCTATTTTAATAACCATCAAGCTAAAAACCACTCAGAAACTCAAGTTGTGTGCAAAGCCACTAATTAAAAATTGTGAGAAAAATTAAAAAATAACCGTATTTTTATTGTATAAACCTTCATTCCCATGGATTTGCTCATCAAGCTTTAGCTCTACATGTGGAGAAATGGTATGTACTTATCATTCATCATTATTTCCCCTTAGTAATATTTTGGCTTGTGTCTGCCTTGAGGCCAATGCCAACTCCTGCTACCAGCATTTTGCTTAGCCTTGTTACCAGAACAACTTCACCTCCTGGAAGAGGAACAGGCCAGAAGGAAGCACTTCAGAACCTGTAAATTAAGGGTTGAATTCCATTTTAATTCATGGGGTTATTTTTCCCCTTGCATAATCTAAACAGCTACTACTGTAGAACTTAAAGAACCCAAGGGCCTGCAGCACACCAGAGCCCATTTCCCAACACAGCAATTGTCCCTACAAGGGAGAACACAAGGGATCTTCCAGAGTTGTTCAAATAACACTCAACGACTCAGTCAGAGGAATTGATCTGATGTTCAAATCATGTACCTTAGTCTGTAAGGCCCAACCTATTTCAGGGAAACTGACATGGGAAATCAGGAATAATGTGCATCATCAGGGCTCTTAATATGCACACAAGTGAGCACATAAAAGGCTGATGGAGATACTGAGTAAAACTGAAGCTTTTGTCTTGTTCTTCCAAGACCCTCCACAACTGGCTGGTCTAGAGGAAATGGTACAAATGGGAATATTGGAATTTCTGTATGAATGTCAGGAAACTCCTTTGTTACTGTGAGAGTGACTGAGCAGAAGCACAGGCTGTTTGGGAGGTTGAAGAGTTTCCATCTTCAGAGATGCTCAAAAGCCAGCTGGACATGGGCAAGCGGCTCTAGGTGTCCCACGTGAGCAAAGGTGTGGACCAGGTGAACCCCCAGAGTCTCTGCCAGCCTCAGCCAGCTGTGATTCTGGGAATTACTTCATCATCTTAATGACACAGTGAACCATCATCCTGAAAACACTGCAGCAGGCCAAGACATGGTTGAGAGATTCAGCTTTCCCTTCCCTCAAAACAATTCAAAAACAAAAAAAATTAGGGTTTTTTTTACCATTCCATACAACAAAAAAAAAAAAAAAAAAAGTCTATTATAAAGTTCCAAAGACAAAAACTTTCCTGCCATCTAGTCTTCATCTAGAAAACATCTTTTCAACTCTCAGGAAACCCTCACCTTTAATATATGCACCTTTAATATATGCAAACCCATAACCAGTAGTCTTCAGCAACCCTGTTTGTTCTCCCCCTTCCACAGCACAACTCCCCCCATTTTTCAGAAGCCCACGACCATTTCAAGCCCCATCAGTGCCATCTGTTCTCCAAAGACAATGGGGGTTCAAAATTATGATATATGCAAAGTCTTCTAAGCTGCAGAAAGTGGCTGAACACTGGTTCTGCTGTGTAATGGTACATAAAATAACCTGGCATAAAATAAACAGCAAATGCTGTCCTGTTCTCCAGATTATATTACTTCTTTAAAGCAAATGGAAAAAAAAAAGAAACCACAAATTAGTTTGGTGATTTAGATATACAAGTTTAAAATTAGATCATAATTCACCTCTTATAAATTTTTCTTTTTAAAAATTACCTTTGGATTTACCATAACTTCCCACTGATACATGAAAACTCCAAATGCTTTTCATGATGCATGAATTTTAATAAAGAATATTAATTTTCCATACTAATTTATTGCAACCATAGTATACATATCACATATACTATGCACTTAGGAAGAATTCCCTGTCAATACTGAAGAGCAATTACTAGAGGAACTAAAGAAACTTTTTAATAAAGAGTACCATGTACCATGGCCATAGCTCTAGTAAGTACTGAAAACCCACTGCAAAGCTCCAAAAGATTTAACCACTACATTTGTTCCATCACAGCTGAGTTGCACATCACAGTAACAACTCATTAAAAAGAAAATCTCTCCTGTTATTGTTTACATAATATTTTGGGGTTTATCTCTGTTGGCATAGCAGGATCTTTCTCATCTCATTTACCTGGGGTTATGATGTGCTAATTAATCCAAATTCAGACTGTTCTAAAGGCAAACCTCAGATTTCATCTCATCTTACAAATTATGCTTTTTCTCTTCAGAAAACTTTTGCCACCTTCCATAGAACATCACACAGCTTAGAAAAGATGAGCCTCTTGTCATTCTCTTGCAATGATCAATGCTACTGGTGCCCAAAATAGGACACTTCCTAAAAGAGAATGACACACCTCTTTGCTTTAGGTCACTTTAAACAGCAAGTGACCTAGGAGTGTTACCTAGTTCTAAAATAAATGCAAAACCTCTGCCTTCCCCAAGAGCAGGACTCACAAAATGGAGTCACTGACAAACACACTGCATTTAGTTCACAAGAATAATCTTTTAAAATTGTGTTTGTTTGAATAATTTGGTTTGGGTCTTTTTTTATGGGGGTGGTGTGTTTTTTCCCTCTCCACATTAACAGTGGATTATTCTGAGTTGGGGCTTTGGTCACTGTGCATCCAATCATTCTAACCTGCCTTCATCCACCACGAAGATGCCATCACTGGACTTAATCTCCACTTCACCATTATGCCATTTTAATTGAAACTTCTGCTTTTTTAAGTCACAGTTCACAGGGCTAAAACACAATGATGGTGCTAATCCAAGGCTGATATTTCTCACTGATTTAAGAAATTTCATCTTGCAGATTCTAGATCAGGCTTATTGTAGCAAATTCCGTGCACAGAGATCCCTTAGGTCCAAAAATTTAGCACACCACATACTCCCATGAATCTGACATTCCTCTTAAGCAGAAGAGCAACTGATCCATCATTTGGAAAGTTGTCCGACATCACAAGGTATGGAAAGCTAAGAGAAGTGTTTCCAAATTCTGTGCTTCTTAATGCTCAGGGGGAGAAAACCCAATTCTATTTAGGAGCACCCTCTTCTAGATACATTTCTGATGTGGGTTTCTGTGTGATACTTCAGGTTCAATGAAAAAATTATCCAATGTTTAAAATTTATTGTCTACTCATTTTGATAAAAACTTCAGAGGGTTCCCTACTAGGGATGTAGTTTATCCCACTGCATTCTTTCCTCATAAGGGTATCTCCCATGTGTTTTGGCCAGCTGAAAGAACTGACTCCTGAAGTCAGCTGGTTACAATTCCTTACACCCAACTGGCTCTACATACTGTACAGTCACCACATGATTCCCAAGGCAAATCCACAGCTGCACACAGGAAATTCTGAAGGGGGGAGGGGGAATCCAAAGGGACAGCCCCACACCGAGAGCAGTACTGCCTGTGCAATGCCACACTGTGCATGTGGTTAGGCACAATAGCTAAAGAGAGTCCCGAGATTAAATCCTCCCAGAACACAGCCGCGCTACGTGCTCACAATGCCGGCTGGAATCAGCTCCTCTGGAGAGGAAGACAGGAGTGTACTGCCATAAAAAGGGCTGGGATTCTTAAACATCTAAAGCCAGGCTTAGGGGAAAATGACTGACAGGCAACAGCTGACAGTATTCTGCATTGATCCTGTACCATCCTGACATTCCAGGGAGGGTGATGGTGAAGGAAGACTTCTGAAGGCATAAATAAACTCGAAATCTTTTTAAAAATTATTTAAAATATTCTGAAAGCATGATTATCGCCCCCGGTTCACCCCATCCCACCCGAAAGCCCCTCCATCTTCCAACGCCGATCCCCCCACACGCCCACCCACCCTCGCCAAGACGAAGGCTCAGGGACTCCCCGCGCCGTGCATCTGCTCCCCCCGGCCCCGCCAGCGCTCTGCCTTCCCCACACACGATCCTCCCCTGCGCGCAGCCCTCACCAGCCTCGTCACCGCCGCCCCCCCGCCGCCGCCCCGCTCCATCCCCGGCCCCGCACCCCCCGGCCCCTTCCCCGCTCACCGTCCCCTCCCCCGCGGCCCTTCGGCCCCGGCCCCGCCGTGCGCGGAGCCGCCCGCGCCGCCCCCGCCGCCGGTACCTTGTAGAAGGCCCCGTTGGAGCCGCGCACTTCCACCGTCAGCTCCTCCATGTTGGGGCCGCAAAGGACGCCGGGACGAGCTTCTAGAAACTGTCACCGCGGGGGGAGCGAGCGGCGCCCGCCCCCTCCGCCCCCCGCCCGCCGCGCCGCGCCTCCGGCTCCTCCCGCTCCTCCGGGCGGGCCGGCACCGCCGGAGCGGAGCGGGGCGGAGCGGGGAGGGTTCCCCTCCGCCGGCGGGGCGGGGCGGTCCCTGCGGGAAAGGCTCCCGGGAAGGGCTCCCCGCCGTTATCTCCCCGCCCGCCGGCGCGGGGCTGCGGGGGGAGCGCGGGTGCGGCCGCGTGAGGGGGGCGGCGGGCGCTGCGTGCGGAGACAATGCGGTGCGGGCACGGTGCGGGGCGGGCCGCGCTTCGCAATGAGCGCCGCTCCAAAGCCAGCGCCCGAGGCAGCGCCTTTGGCTCCCCGGCGGTTAAGATGGTGCCCGGCAGCCAGCGCCCGGCTCGGCTTTGTCCCTCACGGAGGGTGGCCGCCCTGCCCCGCCCTGCTCACACCCTGCCGGGGCTGCCCTCCCTGCCTGCCTGCCTTCCCCGTGTGCTGCTGCCGAAACAATAAAATATAAAAAATGCTTGTGGTGTGCTCGCCCTCACAATACACTGGAACGCGAATTGTGCTATGAGCTGGATGCTCGCATAAGCTTAGTCATGCAGAGCCTGGTGAACGGCCTGTACCTGTTCCAAATTCATGTGGTTTTTGCAATAGTTTCAAATACAGAACCATAGTCATCCGGGCTGGAAGAGACCTTTAAGATAATGAAATTCAACCGTCAACTCTGGACTACCACTGTAACCCCTGAACCACATCACCCAGTGCCAGATCCAAATACCTCTTAAACACCTCTAGCGATAGTGACCACCTCCTCCTTGGACCACTATTCCAATGCCTGACTGTCCTAACCATGACATTTTTCTGATATCGAATCTGAATCTCCTGTCTCAGCCTAAGGCCATTTCAAGAGCAATGCTTTCAGATGCTATTTCTGCTGATCTTTCCCATTGGGGATCAGACCCAAATGACCAGGAGTCCATGAGGATATTTTTACCCATCAGATGTTTTCATTTTTAGGTTCTTCATGTTAATCTTGCTTTTGTGCCATTTGTAGCCATATCTGTCAGACAGGTGAGGATTTTGGACAATAAAGGCCAAAAAGGTGTTGAGGAATCTGGCTACTGGGTAAGGAGGTGCAAATGCTCAAAATGGTCAAGGAATGTGTGGCAGTGGCACTTGGGGACATGGTTTAGTGGTGAACAAGGCGGTGCTGGGTTGATGGTTGGACCTGATGATCTTGGAGGTCTTTTTCAACCTCACAGTTTATATGGTTCTGTGATCCTGATGTGCCATAACTGAAGGAAAGATACAGGTTCAAGAGCATGAAAGTTTTTTCCCATGCTGTGTGGATAAATATTCCTAATCTTGCATAATATTCTACAGAAAGTCTGGAGGGTACCTTTCATTCTAAGCTTTGTTTTAATCTTTATAATCATCCACAATTTTTTTCTGTTGAGTGCCCTTCTTGAATAAGGGTGCCTTCTTTCCTGTTGGTAGAGACCACTCAGGATTTTCCAGGATAAAGGAACCAGATAATATGAAGCAAACAGTTGTGCTACAAAAATTTTATGCCAAAAGTTTTCATTGCCCCAAGATTGAATAGACTGAGGTTCTTTTATTTGGCTACCAAGACACAGTCTCAATGTCAACTGCTAAAAAATGGTGTCTGGGGTTAAAAGAAAGCAAACCAGAAATAAACTATGAGCTGCTGTCCTTAAGAATAAAACAGGACATGGATTAAAAAAAAAAAATAAATTACTCCAGAACTGTGTGAGGTGCCTGGGTGTCCACATTTGAACTAGGGGACAGTCCTGAGCTTTAGTGATAACAAGAACTGGCTTGAGCAAATGCAATCTGCATCTGAATTTGCCTGATAAAGTTTGTTTTTTTCTGAAGTATGAGGATGGTAGTGGTTAAAGGGAAAGGGTTGTTTACATGATAATTTTCAGGCAGATTGCTGTGCCTGGGTTAAATGGGGGGTAGAAAAGGGCCTTTGAAGCTTGTGGGCCATAATAATTTACAGCACATCAGCCACAATGTAGATGATGAATCTGTTCTAAGTTTAGTTTTCACTGAATGTAAATTTTGGGTAACTACTAAATTGAATTGCTTCAAACATTTACTGAAATAAGAAAAGAGAGGATCTATGTTCAAGAACTCAAGAATTCCTCTGACAGTAGCTACCTATATTTTTTTTTGTGAGACTTTGTAAGGTTTCACTTTCATTTCATTTTTTTGTTTTCATTTTGCAACACCGACAGTGAAACTATCACTTTCATTTCCTGGAGCTGCTGTGTTCCAGGAGATACTTTGGGTAAATCTGGTTGAACCATTCTCTGTCCTCTCTGAAGACTCTACAGGTCAGGAGGCAGAGAAAGCTGCATCATGCCAGAAGGACTAAGTCAGAAGTTGCAGGATTCTGTATCCTTAGGACCCTTGGTTGGAAAGAGCAGAAAAAGGGTTCCTTTATTTGAGTGAACAAAATTAAGGGTGAAGCATTAAACACTGGAGGATTAGGATGTTGTCTTCAAATACATCAAGGCACACAGAGGGGATAATGGTCCATGAGAAACTGAGGCTGTAAAAGATAGAAAACATGACTTGCAAAAAGACTCCCTAAAAGGACTTAGTCTGGAAAGAAGTTACAATGAGAGGTTGAAGAAGTTTCTGGAACAGCCTTTCAAAATGAATTAATGAAAATTAATAACGCCGGCCTACTTTATTTAGGATGGAAAAAAGATTTATGATGGTGATATAAACCACATTTTCAAGAGAGAAAACTTTGCAAGCATTGATTTCAACAAATAAATGACCAACCCATACTCCTATCCTTCCAAATGCCTTTTTCTAAAATTCAGGAAGTTTGGGGACATACTAGAGACGATCCAGGAAAAAGCAGTAAAACCACTGAAAATGTAACTCACAGTGAAACAGTACCATAGCAGAGTTTTCATATTTTGAAAATGTGTGTTTTCAAAATCTGCAAGTATCCTGGTAGGAAAAGCATACAGGCCTTTTTAGATTCCTATCACTATCAATTTTTAAATCAATATTGGGTATGCTCTAGTTCGTGCATGAATTAATGGAATCATCTGTGTAACTGAAGGTTACAATGGAATTGTCATTCGGGGACCTTCTGACATCAGATTCTATTAATGTTTACCTCAGCCAAAAGCGGAAAAAATTTAGCTATTTTCAAAGACTTGGGCAAAGAGTGAGACAGCTGAAATCAACAACATAACTGTTTCAAATAGTGGTTTCTTAAAGTAAGATTAGTTGTGAAAGGATGCACTCATTGATATTCCTCTTACTCTACTAGTAGGCTGAAAATTTGTTTGAAATAAATGTTATAGTTTTAAACAATCAGTTATTTTGCTGCCAAATAACTTGAGTGCCTTTTCTGATACAGAACAAGGGCCATTTTTCTGTTTTTCTGAGCACATTTCCAACCTTTCAGTAAAAGAAAAACTCAGAAGTGTCCTTTTTTAGCATATTTTGTTAAAAAAATAGGCAAAACCCCAAGGTCAACTAAATTCAGCCTTATGCTCTTACTTACAATGTAACAACCTGGGTCTTCCATTCCATTCAGTGAAGTGCTGACACTTAGCAGCTCATGCCATAAAAATCAAAATAATGATAAAAAATTAATCTAGCTTCACCTTTAAGTGGGTAAAAACATTTTTGGTTTCATTGCTCATTCTGAAATTTTGGCAGAAGGCTGATGACTGATGGACATCCATCTACAGACTTCCAACCTTAGCAGAAGCTTAGGAAACAGAGCACTGAGATGCTCTGTAAATTACTATGCAACATTAATTCTTAGTGGAGACAAACAACACGGATGAATATTTGAAAGATATAAGATCATAGTGGTCTCATGTCTTCCTAAATGACAAAACCACATTACAACTCAGCAAAAGTCTTGAAGAAGTTCTTTTGAGAAATTATCTGTTTCCAAGATTGCTCATTTACGTGTATCTTTTCTTAGTTCTATGAATTCTACTTGGGTAGCAGAAAGAAACCTGTGAAACTTGTAAAATTACTTCCAGTAAACCTGTGCAAGTAGAACAGAGGATCTGATATCTTGTGGTAGAACACTGGTGTAAATCATATGACCTCGATACAGATCATCCTCTTGGGCTCAATAAAGGGCCTGTAGTTGTAGAAAACTCCTTTCGAAAAGCTTCTGTTTTGCTTTGTTTTGTTTTATACTTCTTTTTTTTTGCCCTATTTGAATGTTGAGCTGAAGAAGAATCTCTGCCATTTTTCATCAGCTTTTCACAACTGCGTTCCTGACCTTTTCCAATGGATTAATTTTTGTCTGGATGTTTGCTGAGCCACACATCCGTGACCAGCCACATCTGCAAGTACTGTAAGCAGACACTGCTTCTGAAAATAGGACCCACAAAAGGTGTTGCTAAGTGAGTGTACATAAAAAACATTTTTGTGCAGTTCAGTTTTAAGCCCTCTGGTGTGGAAATCAGATAAAGAATAAATCATAAGTGTTCCTATTATTGTAAATGAACTTTTGCAGTCATTTACAGCAATCTTTAAAGGGAAAAAGCTCTGGAGACAATTTATTTTTTTTGTGTATTATAGCTGATAGCACTCACATCTATCTGTCTAGACAAAATGAATTTAAAATGATTTGTGGGTATAGGGTTAAAAATCCATGTTTAGAAGGATAAAAAGAGTTAAGAATCCACAAATGCAATAGGTATTTGCTATTGTATTCTACTTCCTGTTACTGCAGTCTAAAAAAGAAAAATTCACTGAGCTAATTAAATTATATAAGGAAGGCATAAAAAACCAATATTAAAAATGGTTTTGATTACAGTCTGTTTTTATGCTGAAGTAATGATGAGCAATATCATTCAGGTTCCATTTGTTCAAAGTCCACAAGATAATGTGTGTATTAAGAAAAAGAAAAAATGTACGTCCAGGTAACGGACTACTATGTGAAAGCAATTTTATGATGAGTCATATAAACCTTGTTTTTTCCCACTGGTGAACTTCTGCCTTACCATTGCTTGACTGGTCTTCCCATTTTTGTCAGTAGCAGCACAGGAAAGTAAGGAAAATAAAAAGTTTGATGTCATTCTGAAAACAACAAGAAGCACTAGACAATGCCTGCTGTAAACTCAATATTCATCCTGGCACTGTGCAAAGAAACTGCAGAATCATTTCACTGAAATTTTAATGAACTCCAATGAGAACACCGCTGTTTAATGGACTTTGTGCAATGGGTGGAAGCTCATCCACTCACAATCCAACTTTTCATGGGGTTGGCTTGGTTTGCTAATTTTCATTATCACTTTGCATCTGCCTCTTTTGAATGCTGGTGTGGATGCAGCTGGTCCAAACTAATCTTGTGCCTGACTTTGTTCCAAGCCAGGAAGTAAAAGCAGTGAGCTCCAGAGGGACCTTGGTACTCCTCTGCAGTTGTGGTGATGTAATGGTGTGGGAAAACCTGCCATAGAATTAACTTCAGGCGTCCAAGCACAGAAGTTCTTATCTACACCTGTTAGGAGTTATATCCTTCCTTTCACTCTTGCCTCCCACATAAACCCAAATAATTTCTGTCTTCTGAATAGTTTCAGTGGAAACCAGGAGAGGAAAGTAATGCTTTTCTTTATAACTGATCCACTTTTGGTCCTTGTTTAGTTCTCAGGCAAGTCCAAACTACCTTTGTTTTGACTTGACACCTGGGCCAGCTTTTAGTGTCAGCATCATGTAAAGAGAAACCTGCATTTCTAGTGTGGGACTGCACCTAGAGCAGGGTTTCAGGTAATGTAGGTTTATGTGATGTGAGTTATTTGCTGACTCCTGCAATCACCAAAATATGCATGTTTAACCCCTGGTTTGGAATATTTGTGTTTAATTTCTTAAAGTTAGGGCTTGCTCTAAAAGAAGAGGCGATGAAACCCTGAGCAAAAGTTGTGAGAGAGGGTGGACAGTGGGCATGTTGCTACCATAAATATGTGATCTGAGGTATAGAAATTTAGTGCCACAGGACATGAAAACACAAAACATTAGTACTTAAACAAAGGTACCTGGAGTAGCAAAGGGATGCACATCAATCCCAATGAAGAAATGCAGTTTGGAAGAGAGAGGAAGGAACTTAGAGGTAAGAAGAAGTTAGCAATACATCTGTGTGAAACTCAGCAAACAAAGTGAAAAGCTTATATATTTTCCTAGAGGAGTACCTGATATAATCTAGAGCACAATATGATTCATTTCAAAAGGAGTTCAGTTGTTAGCTCAAGGCACTCTGCTGCTGAGAGTTCTGAATGCAGATTTCTGTCTTGACACACTCTGCTTTTTGAATGCTCTGATACAGCAAAGTACTTAGGTGTTTTATTTAACATCTGAATGGAAAGGATATAAAAATTACTTAATAGTTGGCTTCATCTGTGCTCTTCTTGAAAGGAAGGAGTTGAGAAGAAAGTTTTCTTCAAATTTGTTGTCACAACAATAATGTAAAGCATTCTGTGTACATGTATTTTCTGGTTTCTCTTAAAAGTCCAACCTGTAGAGCAATAGGTATATATTATATATATTACATATAAATTTCATATGGATTTTATTACTTGTATTTGTTGTTTGTTTGTTATTATGTGCAGATGTAAGGAAACTGTTGATAAATACATAGCCTGAGTCCCCCAGGAGCAAAGATAAGCATTTTACAAGTATTAGAATGTTTCTATGTCAGTGCTGGGATCTCAAAATCAGTTGTTCTCCCAATATGGACTGCATTCAGCTCCCTCAAAAAATCAGGGGAACATTTTCTGTTACTTTAGTCACAGGCACTGATTTAAGGAATTAAATACTAATGCTCAGAGTAATGAATTAAACGTGCACATTTTGATGATTGCAAGAAGCAGCTGGTAACTGACAGTGTACAAATGTACATTGCCTCAAACCCCTCAGTGCTGGTGCAGATGGACAGGGGGGAACAGAGCAGTGAAGGGAGAGCTCAGTGAAGGGACTTATCTGGAAGGTAAAATCGGGCCGGTCAGAACCGGATCAAACCGGTCAGAACCGGATCAAACTGGTCAGAACTGGTCCGGACCAGTCAGAACTGGATCAAACCTGTCAGGACCAGATCAAACCGGTCAGAACTGGATCACACTGGATCAAACCAGTCAGAACCAGATCAGACCGGATCAAACTGGTCAGAACCGGTCCAGACTGGTCACAACCGGATCAGACACGGATAAAACCAGACCGGACTGGATCAAACCTGTCAGAACCAGATCAGACCAGTCAAGACCGCATCAAAGCAGTGAGAAACGGATCGGACAGGTCAGAACCGGATCGGACTGGTCAGAACCAGATCAAACCAGTCAGGACCGGATCAGACCCGGATCAAATCGGTCAGGACCAAATCATGCCTGTCAGAACCAGATCAAACCGGTCAGAACCAGATCAGGCCACTCAGAACCGGATCAAACCAGTCAGGACCAAATCAAACCAGTCAGAACCGGATCAAACCGATCAGAACCATATCAAACTGGTTGGAACCGGTCAGAATGGATTGGACCAATCAAGACCACATCAAAGCGGTCAGAACCGGATCAGACCAGTCAGAACCAGGTCAGACCGGTCAGGTCCATATCAAAGTGGTCAGAACTGGATCGGACTGGTCAGAACTGGATCAAACCAGTCAGAACCAGATAGAACCGGTCAGAACCAGAACAAACCGGTCAGAACCAGATAGGACCAGGCCAGTCAGAACCGGTTTCCTGTGGATTCTGTAAATGCTCTTTCAACTGAGATGACCTTCCTCTGTACGTGTGTTCCAGTTGTAGCACAGATGCCATTGAAGAGGGTGGGATAAAATCTGCACTCTTGCCTTTTTCTTTTTTCCAGCTTCCTAAAAATACCATTCTATTAATAGCACAGTGTTTTCCCAGACTGCCTGTCTGTTGAGATGAAAAAGGGAACTCTTTAAGCTCCTTTGGTGATAAAACAGACAGTTCTGATAAATGCAACAAAACTGACCATTCTTTTGATCTAATCAGTAAAATTATTGCATGAGTGCTCAGGACGTCATGTCTTTGGCATGCTTCCATATCCTTTTTTTCAGTTGTTTGATCCCCTGATGCCAAATGCTGTTGGCTGTCTGGCATAATAGACACTGCAGCACGTGATTTCACCAGTGATTTGTTGCCATAAGGCTCATCAGCTGAGCCTGAAGAGCTGACGTTGCTTTGACCTGCTCTTACCACAGCTGTATGTGCCTGCTTGTTTTGTTCTGTCTCAGTGGAGTTATATGTCCAACCCTGGACTTTTCCTGCTGGATTTTGGAAGGGAGTTCCTCTGTTCAACATTTAAAATGCTGCTTTAGACAGTAGAAAAGAAGTGGCTTATTGCAACTACATTAGATCTGTCAAATGGAGGGGCTGAGGAGGATAAGTGCAAATGGAAGAAGTATGCATGAAAAGATACAAGGAGAAAAAATGATAAATCAAGAATATGGGGAAAAGAACAACAGAAGAAAGAAAGTTCAAATTACAGTGAAAGAGAACTTAAAAATTCAGGCTTTCATGAAAAAGGGCTTGATGAATGAAAAAGATGAGGTAAGAGAGGAGGCTAGATAAAATGAGTGATAGATGAGGGAAACCAAAAGAGAAAGAACAGTTCTGGGGAATACACGAAAATTCACAATGGTCACTTGTGATATTCACACGCTTTTTCTCACTAAAAAAGAATGATAGAAGAGATGGTTGCAAACATCAACAATATAGACCCATAAGATTAATTCATAACCAACATAATGGTAGCATCCAAGTTAAAATCTACTTTTTGCCATCCTGGGGCAGGAATTTGCTTGCAGTTCTTTTACTCTCTGAACTTTGTGCCCTTGTCTGTAGCACCTAGTCAATGCCACATCCCATCAAGACACTGGAATAAGCTGCAATGAAGTCATGTTTGCATGGGGAGAAGCACAGCCCTGTAATGTGGTGTTGCACCCAAGGCAGGAGTCTCCACCTCTCAGTTGGGTCACTCACCTCTGAGGGGCACCAAAGCACTGACACAGTGTTTGGTGGTAGCTTCTTCTGACATCCTTCTGTGTTAATGTGAAGTGTAATTCCACCTTGTGCTGTTGAAGCTGTTTCACTTCCCAGAATTACTTTGGCGCTCACAAAGGTAAAGAGCATGTGACAACAACTATTTAGAAGTTGTTATGCACCAATAACAATCACAAATACAACAGCTTTTCCAATATAAAATAAAAGTATGCTTATCCAAATCAGTTTACTGGAATGGAAGCTTCAAAAAATTAACAGTTTCTACTTTTTATAACCATTTTAAGCAACTTCTAATTCACGTGACAAGGATTTTAAGAATTTAACATTTTCATCATTAAACAACATTCTATTTTAAATTAAAATATTTTTTCTAAATATGTGACAATAAAACCTGATGTCTTAGCTACCCATACTTGTTCCTCTGAGAAAATAAAGTCTTAAATACCCTAAATTCCACACTCTGGAGCAATTTAGATCTCCTTAGAGATCACAGTTTGAACTACAAATGCAATAAGGGCTGCATCCTGCTGTAACTGAAATCTTTCCTAAGTCTACTTCTGCTTTTCAATCTCTCTAATTTTTCATTAGATCAAGAGTCACACATTTTTGTTGGCAGTAAAGCAATTCCAATTTGAACTGCCTTCTGTCTTCAATAGGAATTTTCCCAAAGTACAGAAATAAAAATGTAAAACTTTGCTGTGTTTCATTACTTTCATTCTTTTGAACATTGCTGCTCTGAAAGCTCTGTGTGAAATTATTAGAAGACGGGTTTTGAAATGCTTGTGAAAGTAGATGCATATATGGGACTCAAAGGGCCTTATTTAAAAAAGAAATTTGCCAGTTACCCAGATCTCTGGTTGGTTATGCCCATTCAAGGATACAGAATCCATCATTCCTATGATTATTTTTACATCTGAACTTTTTTTTTTTTATACTAGATAGACTTGAAACTTTCAGGGTCATTTGCCCAGCATGTAGTTGAATGTCCTGTGCTATAGATTCCAATTAGCAAGACCATGTTCAATGGTCCTACACCACCAATGCTGTCTAACTGCTTTCCACTTGGCTTTATATGTTTCTTCTTTGTTGCAGCTGCAACCAGGTCTATCTACCCTTTGATAGAAAAATTTCAATTACCCCAGGGAGAAGCTTTTAGCTTTATTAAGCATTGAAGTCTACACATTTGTTCTTCTGTTGAAGAGCAGTTCAAAAGGAGACTTTCTGAGGAAGTAATCTGATAAATTAGGATAAATCTTGTGGACTTTCACTGCTAATGTTTTTTTCCTGTAGACTGAGCCTAAGATTCTGCCAACTCAATGTACGGTTAAGCATTTCTTTAACAATTTTAGCCCCTGACAGATGTTTCTTATACTTCACAAGTAAATGGCTCTTCTGTGTTTTTTGAGACTGCTGAGCTCTCAGCATAAAATTGATGTCACAGAAGGCTGGAGAGCTGTGCTCCAGCCTTGATAGACAGTGACAGAAAACTGTTCCCATCTGGTAGCTTTGTGTTGGCCTCTGAGTAAACGAATGGTTTCCTTTCTGAGATGATGGGTGTCAACTGTCACCTCCTTGTTGCCAGGAGTAACCTCAGTTATCTCAGGAGGAGCGAGGCCTGCACACACCAGGGCTCTCATCTGCCCTTGCTTTGTTGTCCTTGGCCTCTCAGGGGACTGGGGTAGCCAAGTGATGTGGAGGAAAGCTGGCAGTAACACTGATGTAAGTCACATCTCTTTGGAGACAGAAAAAGGAGCTGCTCTTCCTAATGCTGTCCATCTTGTGTTTCACCTCCTTGGTGGGTTCATTTACACAAGTAAATAAAGCTGTTGTTTATGTTTTTTAATGTTTGAGAATTCCACAAAAGTTTCACATCTCGGGTTTAAAATCAAATCCCTCCTTATTGTCTCTATCTTGCAAATTAATTTATTTATTGCATTTGAAGTCCTAAATGCCTCTTGAGAGAGCTGAACATACATTCTAACAATCTGCCCATAAAGAGCAAACATGAGTTACACATTTAAAGAAGATAATCTTTCTGTTGTACGGAAATCGTCACTCTTCCTTTTCTGTTTAAGCTTTATATAATAAAACCTTTCTGTTTTCAGGAAAGTTTTGGTTCTCGCTCACTCATTGATATTCTGTGAGGCAGAAGAAAATGAAACATTAAATCAAGACTGAATAAAGGGGCACACAACTAAACTAAATTAATAACACCAAATTAGAAGACTAGAGTTCTTGGATGAAATACATTTTTCTAAAAATCCTGAAGGATTTTTCCTCCTGATAGGGAGGAAATAAATAAACACTGAGAGAGTTCTCCAAACATGCAATCCCACCTAAGTCTGCAGCTACAATGTGCTTTTTGAAACAGCCACTATCAGTTTCAAACACAGGTAGTAGAATTTAAATAAGCAAATCTCATCTGGCTAAATACTACCCCATAAATATACATATTATAATCTGTTATTAATACACAAGATTATATTGTCATAATACATCAAAATATTACAAGTGGGGATTTTGGGTGAATTATCACTCCTCAATTCTGTGCATCCATCATAAGGCCAATATGCCACCTACATCTACATTCCAAGACACACACAGCCTCTCCAGTCCTTCAGGACTTCTTTGTCAGCAACTCAACCAACAAGAAATACTCCCACTGAAACCAAAACAAAATTGAATAAGAAAGAAAAGAAAATCCCCAAACTGTTTTCTCTCTCCTAGGAAAACACCATTTCATGGTGCAATAAAGATATTAAGAGAGAAGCAAAATAATTAAGATTACTGAAATTAATTCTGTATCAAAGTCCACAGAAGGACTCCTGTTGACATCAAAGCTTTGTCTTCTCTTTGATAATGAGATTACTCTTCATACTTGATTTTCTACATATTCTTCTGTACAGAGTAGATGTATTGCCGCTATCTGTCAATGATTCTACACAAAATTCAATCTGCTTAAAAGCAAAGAACATATTTTTTGTGCCACTGGGCTTGGAAAACCTGCAGCCCAAGACCTGACGCCATAATATTGGAGCTGAAACTGTAGTTAGAGCTTGTGTTTCCAGTGTTCCATCATGTACATACATATTTTATGCATTTACTTCCAGTTAGTCAAGACTTCTCTGTTTCAAATTTCAGCTTATATCATCTACACAGCTTCATTCAATACATTTGTGTACATGTCTTTACATGAAATGTAGTATATAATTCTGTTGACAAGGCAAAAACAGTGAAAAAATGGTCTCTCACTCACCTATTTGAGTCTGGAAACATTAGCTGAAGCAAAAGCCAATTCAAAGCCAGCAGATAAAACTGAACATAAAGGGTTAACTTGTCAATGAAAAAACATATCTCCCTATCCCTTTATCAAAGTAGAAGTATCGTAAACCAAAAAATTAATCTTACTTTGGTACACTCCATTTTCTGAAGGCTCTGATAATATAGTCTGGTAACATTTTGACATGTAACCTTTGAGAGAAGACTTGGTAAGCTCCAAGGGAGTATTTCCCTTTTGAAGCTGCATTGGGCTCAGGTGCCAAGTCACTCTTCCAAAGTTCAAGGCATCTGCTGCTGAATCAGTCATTGGTATTACTGATTTTTGCAGCATTAAGAGAGAGAAAGTACTGAAGGAAAGTCTTGCACGTGCCAGACAGACACATGCCTATATTAAGACTTATGTTGAATTGTTAATTTTTAGTTATCAGCAAAACCAAACTAAGAATCTGCATGTTCAGCTGAGAGTGTTCTTGGTGCAGCTTGTTCATGTTTCAAAGATAACAGTTGATTTCAGTATGAAATGCTGAGAGATTTTTTCTTCTCCTAGGCTTGAGCTCTTCAGTTCAAAGCATAACATTGTTCATGTTTACATGGACTGAAGAGGATCAGCATCTCAGGTTACATCTGACCTGCAGCTGAAGAAGGCCAACTTCCCTCAGTCCATTGCAGTCTAGCACACAGCTCTTACGGTATCAGTCTATAAGGTATTCCCACCATAGCTCCTGCCTTTCACCTTCCCTGCCCAGACCCTTTGTCTGCTTCTGCCTCTTTTCTGCAGCAGCTGCCTATGGGTACAGAAAATGAGGTCTGTAGCAGTGCCCGTCAGGGGAAATGGAGCTGCCTGGTCAGCTACAGGGAGAGTCTGGCTGCTCACACATGGAGGGGATGAGCAAGGAGCTGCTGCAGGTGGAACGTGAAGAGGTTGGAGGCTGCTTGGGCAGGGTAGACAGGGCAGCAGAGCTGTGCCAGGTGAGGTTTGAGCGCTGTGTGAAAGAGGATGGAGCTGCTTGCTGGGAGAGGGGACAGCCTGCAGCTGGACAGGAGGAGGGGGGATGTGTTACAGGACTTTATAAAGCAGATCCAGCTCACAGCTCCTGAGGCTGCACAGCTCAGCTCTGCATTATCCCAAGGCAGCAAAAAGCAGGTGAGGATGATTTCAAATGAGCAGAACAGTTCTGTCAGAAACACTATGCTGATCCATATGACAGATTATTTATTTCAGCACAGTGCTTTCATCCAAATGGTACTTTATCTTCCTGGTAAAATTTTATCTGAGTTATTTTTATTTCATGGACTTCTAATGAAAGATCTCATCATGATCATTTATACTAAGGATCAGTTTATATTACCTGCAGAAAAGTGCTCCTCACTACATAACCTTCACATGCTATTAGCAAAGAACTCCTTTTTATTCAAATATTAGCTGGTGAATTTCCCTGCTCTTAGTGATATTTCCAAGGCACTAATTTTAGAGAAAGTCTGCCAGAGGCAGTCCAAGGAGCTGGTGAATCACTTTCTTTAGGATTTATGGTGTAGCCTACAGTGGGAGACTATGCACTGGAGGAGGGACTGTGTGCAAGAAACCACAAGAATGATCTATAAAGAATAAGGAAAAAACATAGTGATAAGTGATGTAGAATAAAATAAAATCAGTGTTATAAGAATAAAAAAAAAGTGATGGAGAATATTTCAAAGAAACCAGGTTCTGCTGCAAGGGTTCTGTGACAATCTCAGCCAGTGCTTTTCAGCATCTTTGCCCCATTGTCTCATTTCAGTAAATTAAGATACCTTATGCTTGATCATTGCAGGAGTTCACAAAGCAAGAAGTAGTTTAGGTCTGTGGCTGATGCTGGTACCTCCCAGGCTGAGAGAGCACTTCAGTGAAGTGGCTTTGTGTCAGTGAGACAGGCACTCATGCACATGCAGCAAATATTTGTGTCTCAATGCATTTTTCTTTCCAGAGAAAACATATATTCTATAGCCTTCTTGTGTCATTCCTCCTCCTGCATTACTTCACTCCCAGGTATTGTTTCTAGAACATGTCTTCAGACCTTATCTGTGTGACTGAACAGTGGGTCAGACAGCAGGTATGTGCATTATGGCCTCAGGAACAGGAACTTCCTTCTAAAGAAATATTCAAAGTCGTTGCAATAATGACGAAATGAAACAATGAACCCTGCAGATTGGTCTCTTGCAGTACACAGCTTCTACTCACTTGACAAATTAACAGTGGGCAGAAAATAACACTGCTACTATTACTACATATATTAATAATACTAAGGAGAAGGCAGTCTTTGCCCTCATCTCACCAACAAATTAGCTGGCACCATCTGATGGGACCTTTGCTGTCACGAGTTGTCCAAGCCTTGAAGGAATCTATCCAAAGCAGAGAAGGAACAGAGAGCTTTTGCCCAAGTGAAAGATACAACCTCTACTTTCACTCTGCCTTCTCATCCCACCAGTGGAACAGCTTTGTCTGGGAATCTGGCTACAGCAGATGTGCAAATGCACATCTGGCCAAATTAATGCCACAGTGTTGAGTTCAACAGGACTCTAACTGGAAAAAACGACTATTTCCATGGAATCAGTCCCCTGGAATAGTCTCCCATCAGGTACTTGTCCCTACAGGACAAGGGCTAAGCTGTGCCTAATCCTCAGAAAACTCTGATCTCAAACACACTTCTGGCTTGTGACCATGAAGTTATGTAGGGCTGCAAAGGACAGGAAACTTGTCACACACCTCACAGTTCAGGTGGCACCTGGCATTCACCAGAAAATAGAAACCTCAGCACATCTACTGGCAGAGCTCCAGAGCAGCCTGAGCACCTCAATGCAGGGGCTCCTGTCTGGGCTGTGGAGAAAGCCTCGAGTGAGGAGCACAGTACCAGCACCACCACTTTGCTCTGCAATTGCTTCACCTCTTCTCCCAAGAGACTGAAATAGAGTTGAATTTTTTTTCAGTTTTCAGTATCTAATTTTTTCTGTGCTTGCTTTTATCCTTGCTTTCCTTGATCAGAGACATCCAAAAAATTTTAAATTTAATTTTAGGATTTGAAAATGCAGTCAGGTCTGTTTATTAAGAGCTACTGGAGTTCAGATGGGAAAAGTGACAGAAAACTTTGCAATAGTCTTAAGTAGCCTGAAACAATAGTTGGATAGGCTTACTTTTGAGAAAAGGAAGCTAATAGCCACTGCAGAGGAACTGAAAGGAGAACTCCATCTCTTTCTCAGGGTTTTGTTCAGGTAGTAAAGTTTTTTTCATTTCCCTATCAAATATTAATGTAACTTCTGAGTTACAGATTCATGGGATGAAATTCTTTAGGATTTATAACCAAAGAGTTCATAATAAATTATTTAAAGTTTATAGTCAGTCTTTGGAACTGATAATCTGATAATTTAATTCAGACCTGATTTACCAATAGCTTGCAAATATATTTACATTAAAAAATTCTTCACTTTGTATTCACTCATTAAGTGGACTACCTTAACTTTTGCTTTAGCTTAATACTGATGATACCAGCCCAGTTTCATTTCCCACTTTCATCTTTTTTCCTAGACAGATATAACAATTTTTAAAACAAAATAATCATTTAATTAAAAATCCATTCTTAAATTAAGCATCACAGAACAAGAACCTTTCTATATTGAGTGAATGTTAAGGGATCAAAGAACAAAGGAAGAACCCAATGGGCCCATAATTAGTGTTTGGGTCTCTCTGATAGTCCTACTCATGGATCACAGGAACATATCCCAGTGAGACCTCTCAGCACAGATTTGTACCTTTGAACAGGGCACGTTCCCCAAATATGGCAAAGGAGCCACCCCCAGAGTGTGACCCTGCCATGGCACTGGGTAACAACCTGTTCCTGACAAAATGTGCTCCTAACACAAGAAAACTGGACCAGCAGATAACCTTCTCCACCCTCCAGAAGCCTCTGAGTCTGAGGATAATACAGCAGCCAGCTGGACAAAGTGAGTTCCCCAAGAGAATCTCTTCATACACTGGATTTCCCTTAATATCCCATGTTTAGCCTGGTGGGGTATTCCATTGCTGGCCACAGTCTCTGCTGGATTCCTGCTCTTTTGGCCATAGCTCAGCATAGTTACACAGAAGTACCCACAACAGGCTCAGATGCTTAAATAATGCTCTGTAGAATTCTGTGTAACCCCCCTGGCAGGTAATGGTTTGAATATGAAGATATTACTGGAGTGCTAGAACTTTTCATCCAGTTGAGACCTTCTTTCCATCAGGAGAGAAAAAAGCAGGAGAGATGAGGATATGTGGTTCCATCTCCAGCCCCTCCTGCTGCTGGCCCCAGATCAGCCTTCAGCTGGTGCCTGAGCTGGCACCTATGATGCTTTCTCGTCAAACAATATTCAAAATGGGTTATACCAAACTTTGTATCTTCCAAAGCAAATGCCCTCTTTTCACCTTAAAGTCCTTTGACACAGCCTTATGCACAAGAAGTCCTTGTCAACTGATACGTGCAAAAACTTACACTTGAAAGACTGAATACATGGTGTGGTTGCTGTTGTGGCCTTCTCTGGCTAAAGCTGTAATTCTCCTAATGCACAAAAGCATGACAGGTATTGCACATGCACAGATTTTTTTTAGGATCACTATACTGCACTCACCTGCAGAGGTGCTGTCATTTATGTTTTCTGCACATCTGTTCTCCATTGGGAAAACCCAGAATGCAAAACCTGGCATTGCTTCAGAAGTGATTTACCTGTAAATGTACATGATATTTAACAAGCACTGTTAGGGCTTTTTTCTTCTTTTATGGTGGGAAATGCCTATAGGAAATCTGCAACCTCTCCAACTTTAACCTCCGAAAACTTGAAGGGGCTGCATACTCAGACACAGCATGAATACAATTAATCTTATTTTTCTGTATTTTGTGATGCTGCTGCCATCTAGAGTGTAAAAGTAACACTGTGTCATGCAACAGCATCAGCAGTATTTAATTAATGGATTTTGTATTAACAGGGAGCAAGTATAATCATAATCATACATTTTTCTCTATTTTGTTCTACTGCTGCCACCTAGAGTTACAAAAAAAGTAGAATATTTTTTCTAACTGCATCTGTGTAATTAGTGCCTATTTATATCTGTGGGTGGTACCTTACTTTTCCACAATTTTCTCATTGCTTTGGCTTGTCTCTTTGTCCTGAATGCCAGCATAACCCAAGCGTGGAAAGTCATTGTGTTTTCTTTAAAAAAAAATTAACAAAGTGGTTAAGCCAAGTAATTAATTTCTTGCAACTTTATGTTTTTAAAGGTCATCTTTAAATAAGAAATTATCTTAGGTGAACCTGTCATTTTTTTTCCAGTTACAAGACATCATTCATTATAAAAATTTGATTTAACATTCATGTTAGACCTCCTAATTAGAATTAATAGGGAAAAAAATATGCTGCTATTGTCATTAACAAGGAGAGAGCTGCTGTTACTCCTGTAAAAACCTCAAGATTTTACAGTTTTTTTGTTTTTTGTTTTTTTTTTTGTTTTTTTTTTTTTGGCACAGAAAGCAACACACAAGCCTTGGGGACTGTAAAACAATCAATAAAAGAAAATAATGAATAATAGGTTACCATATCTGCAGTCACTAATGCATGTGACCTCCTTGTATATTTGAAGGTTCAAAAGAAGTCTCCTTTGATGCCTAGTAGGTAAGTACAGAAATTCCTGGAAGAAATCCTAGGCATTCTTGTTCTTTTAGCCTATTTAATTTTTAGACAGCTTTGGATGACTGCACTGGAGGTAACAGCAACCCTCCAAGATCAAACATCCACCAACTCTTTACCTGGATTGTTCCTTCCTCTTTGCTGATGTAATCACTTTCATTATCCCTCTTCAGGTGGCCTTACTTTGTTGGGAATCCTTAGCTTGTCATGTCTCATGGAAACAGTGGCACTTTCTATATCTTTGTTTGACAGCTCTATTACAGTGCCTCAAAACTCAGGAATTTAATACATAGGCCTCCTCAATATCTCTAATGGCAAATTTCATAAAAAAAATACCCTTTTCTTGGACTTTGATCACAGAACTTTCTCTGGCTGGCTGTTCTTGGTTCCCGGTTCCTCTGTCTGTGCCCCTTGCCTTCTTTCACCCACCTGTGAAGCAAAGCCAGTGTCCTGGTTTTGTCTTTTCAAACTATCTTTATGAAAACTCGTCACAGCTCTTGGCACAATGGCCTCACCTTAATAGCCACATGAAAGTCACACATGCTTCTGTACATCCTCCAAATAGCTCACCCCAGGAAAGCTACTGCAGATAACAGGGAGCCAAATGGAGCAGGGTTTTATTCTCAGGTTGGTGTCATTTGTCTTTTAGGCTGTAACATGGAAACTTTTGAATAATACATCCAGTGAGCTACACCATTTCTCAAAGAATGTCCTAGGCATAAATTCATAGGTATTTACAGATTTAAGCACAATCAAATGAGAAAAAAAGCTAAACAGGGAATATATGAAGCTCAGATATTGAGCTGGCAGACCCAGAGGCTACAATAGGATCTGTAATTGTCCACAGATCAAAGCTATTAGCAGCATGCAGCGTGACAACAAAATATCTCATCTCTGCTTGTCTTCCCATTGTAGAAATAGGAGAATTAATAATGGTGTGAAAGGGGTGTGGAGGGAAGCAGCCATAAGGGTCCAACATGTATAAAGTGTGAGTGGTGTGGGCATGGAAAGAGTCCCTGTGCGGCTGGAAGGAAGGACTCAGATGTGGGCATGTCCAGACTCTGGGAGGACATCCATAGTGCCTGGCACAGTGAAAGAAATGGGAGCCTCGGGGCATTCCCCAAAACAGGATTTAACAGGATGGGAAAGTGGTGGATAGGAACTTTGCAAGCTGGGTAGACAAATATAAAAATTTCTTTGTCTAAGAAAAGGCCTAAAAAGCAGTCTCCTGAAGTGGCCATCACCCTGAACAGTGATTGCCATGGGAGATAAGGCAAGAAAAATATTCCCATGCAAGCTTAGAAATGGCCTTGGTGTTAAAGATGTAAGAAAAGCATTGACATTGGGTTGTTATATCCAACCTTAGCTATATCTGAATAACCATATAAAAAGAGGTGTGTTAACTACATTTCAGTGCTTCCAGTATTGTAATAAACTCTTGTTTATCCTGTCTATGCCCTTGAAGACTGTCATGAGCTTTTTCTGAGGAGCTTCAATCTTTCCTGTAAAACAGTCCCAGGAGTGAATGACAATATGTGACTTTTATAAGAACAGACTGTTATCTGCCTTGGGTTAGCAAACACTGTCTGAAATTTATCTTGGTTTTGTTTTTTTTCTGGTTAGAAATATGGGTCACTTTTATCACTCTGTTTTTGGTCTGTGGTGAAAACATTTGGGGACCTCTTGTTTTTGTTATGCATTGGCAACTTCTTTTCCTTCATCCACAGGTCTCAGGTCTGGTAATTCTAATAAATGACAGTCTTTTTAAGAAAAAGCTGTTATGTTGATGATGCAGCTTTTTTTTTTTTTTTTTTAAACAATTTCCCTGGAATTTATGCATTTTCTCCTAGGACTTGTGGCTTTAAAAGCCAGGGTGTGTTATATTTCTATTGATACAATAAAGAATTACAGAATTGAGGCAGTTGCAACTTGTAATCCATTATCTATGAATTTGCATGGAATCCTATCTTGGCCAAATTGTGGTGTGCCTTTGTTATTCAGCATATTCCATTCTAACCCAGTATTTAAGATGAGAATTGATCAGAAGATTGCACCACTGGTAGAAAGATTCATGCTATACAAACTTCTTGAGGGGTTTTTGTTCTTCTTCAGATTTAAAAAATAATCAATGATTTGTTTCTGTAACTTCCAGAAGGTTTTTTCCCATGCCGGTCATACTGCCCCTAAACTTCAGCCTGACAGGAATGTGAACCTAGCAGCTTCTCAGATGGAATGGTTCTTAATAAAGGCTCACCTTGTGTGCAACTTCCTTTTGGTGCTCTGATAAATTTTCCAGTGAATACAACTTCTGTGTAGTTTGTTAGTCCTTTCCTGGCATTTGGTCCCTGAGATGTGTAGTACAGGCTGTCTCTCAAACCATGGGACTAGAAAGTTTTACTTCACAGAAGCAGTCCAGAGATAATGACTTCTCCTAAATATTCATATCAGGGCATTTTGATAGCTTTTAACAGTTGGACTCAGTTAAGACTGAAGAGTAAAATGGGAAAAAATACTTACAAAGAATGGATGTAACTCTTCTGGACTTCCTTTACTAAGTTGGTTCTACTCAGAGTAATGCCTTTTTTTATTAGTTAAATAATGACACTTCTGCATTTCAAAATGCACTCAGGGCGTCTGCCACTACCTTTGTGTCTTCATCTTGTTTTTTCAACAGTGAGTTATTTTTGCCTTAGGAGAAGTCTGAACTTATTCAGTAAGTATGATTTTGGCAACTTAGCTTTCTCTTTGTGTTAACAGTTCAGCACAATGGAATTTGTGTCAATGTGTTATCTCTTGCTAAAAACACACGAAGAACTTTAGAGAGTGCTTATGAGATTTAAGAAAAACATTCAAATCCTCATCAGCAGGGAAGGTCTCTCCAATGCACAGAGTTGATAGTTTGATTCTGCATCAGAGATTCCACCCAGATTCACACTGGATCCCTGTTGCATCCTTTCACGTGCTATTTTCATCTTCTTGTGATGTGATTCAAAGAGTTTCAGGCATAAGGGTACCCATTCTGTTTACATTATTAAACATACATAGCCTTTGCTTTTTACACTGTATATTTGTAATGCCTCTAGTAATTATCTTTCACTGAATTGCAATATTTTTTTTGAAATTTAAATAGGACAACTAATCAAATACAAAATCCTGCTTTGAAAATGTATTCAGAGCCTGAGTGAGGCTGCTCCCATGTGATCCCAGCTTCGTCCTCAAGCTGTTTGTTCAGATGTGGCTTTGCTCTTATACCTCAACAATTTTACTGTGTGGTGCATGTTTGCATTATATAAATAAATCATATAAAGTGAAGAAAGGTGGTACAATTTATTAGAAAAAAATGTAAATGGGAAAGACCAGCATTACAGTGTTTTTGGGCTTGAAATAAACAGCAAGACTGAAGCTGAGTTTTGATACAGTTATGCCAGTTTAGCTATACACACTCTTGCACCCCTTTTCATGGAGCAGTTTCGAAATATTTTAGAGTTGCTCCATATTTTTGAAAACCTATTTGACATTCTTTCTACTTTTTTGTTAACTGCAGTTGTGCCAAGGTGTACACTTCTAAGGATTGCAGTTCAAGTGTGTACCTGTTTGCTAACATCATCTTTTGGACAGAAGAATTTTTCAGTAGCTCTCAAAATATTTAGTCAATTTACTGCAATAATTGCTTTGGCCTCTTCATTCTGTCTACCATAAATATTTGGTCTGATCAACCTCACATTACACAGTCATTTATCCTTTGACTGATTGTTGAAGAAGACATTGTTGGCTAAAATGGGTGGAAATGAACAAAAAAAAATCACAATTCTGTTCTTTCTCTGACTATGCAAAGGTCTGAACTGGAACAGCCTCCAGAGGAAGAATCAGCCCAGGTGCTCTCCTGGTCTTACCTGAGGCACAATGCAAAGGCTGATTTTCAGACAGGATTTCAGGAACCTGGAGAACTTGAAAGCATGCACAGCTATGGCACATCCACATCTCCAACATTACACTGCAACTGCATGGAACATCTGAAGACATCTGAGGAAATTTGGGTAAGTCCCACTTTAAAAACAAGCCCTTTTGTCATCAAATTCTGTAAGAAATAGATTATAAATTCCATGTCAGATTTTTCATCAAAGTAACAAGAGCTTATACCCCAGAGTTGACCAAAGTTGCACACCTTTGGTTTAACATGTGGAGAAGGGGAAGTAGGGGTGGGCATTCAGCATTCACAATATTGTCAGTCTCCCAGAGGGCCTTTCATAGCTTATTACAGAACTCAAAACTTTGGATTTTCAAATAAATATCTCAATTTTACTATAAAGGGTCTCACTGCGTGTGTCGGAAAAAAGGCCTAGCATTCCAGTAGTTTGTCAAAAATATTTGACAAACAAAAAAATATTTGACAAAACAAAAAAAAAGCAAAACTTTTCTCTAACTGATGCACAAGTCCAGTCAAAAACATTAGGTGCAGGACTATATCATTATTTTGACCTTCCTAGATGGCTCTGCAAAGATGAAACAGAAATTTGTGCAATGCTTCCAGAAAGCCCATAATTTATCATGATATTTCAGAACTGCTCTGTGGGGACCATGAATTGTCTGTGTTTCTCAAATATCATCTATGCCAATTTTTATTGATTGGCAATTGTGTTTCTTCTAAAGCAGGCCATTAGCAGAGTCATGGTTTTCCAAGCAGAACTATGTATTCCAGGAATAGCTAGGAATTCAAAATAATACATTGGAAATAATGATTGGTAGATGTAGTGCAACCCTCAAATTTCTTTCTCTGTTAAATAAGATAAAGCAACAATGCTACTGCAAAAGAGAAAAAAAAAACCTTAACGCTCTTGTTTAAAAAGTCCAGATTCTGAAGTTTTTTGTAAACAGAGCATCTACCAGATACTTGTCATTTAGGTATTCCAGTATATTTTTCTGTCATAGGGATTTTTAGTCTAAAATAGTAATAATTTTATTTTAGAAAAAAATTTGTTATCCAAATCAGAGAAATCATTTCAGAATAAAGTAATTTGAAATTGGAAATGTGGGGGAAATACTCCAGGCTAGGAAAAAGTGAAGTGCTTTTACCTATGTTTACAATACCTTTCTCATAATTTTATCTTTGCTTACTTGTACTGTGAGTCCAGAGACTCAAATCAGGCCACTGCCAGGCAGTGCCCCAGCAGACTGAATGTGGAATTCCCTTCCCAAAGCCACCAGGGAAACCTTGTAAATAGCAACAGAAAAGAAGTGACTTCAGAAGGTGCTTGATGGGGAGTTACCCCAATAAAGATAAAGGGTTTAGGCCTGAATTTAGAATCAAATTGCCCTTGTTCTTACACTATGGCTTTCCCCCCATTGCCCATTTCTTTTGTTCTGCCTGATTTCATGAAGACACAAAGCTGAATTTGCAAAATCACAGCCATTCCCATGGCAACAGATGTGATGTTATGTTGTCCTCACTTGGAGCAAACAAAACAAGCAACCGAGCTGGATTAAGGAAGGAGCAGCAGCACTTTATAGCCCTGAAGATACACTTCTAAAATCATTTTTAGCTGATATCAAACCCTTCCATAGACATCAGCTACCACTTTCCCCACAGGCCATGATTCTTTCCAGAAGATGAGGAGTTAAAGGGCTGATCTAATAAAGTCAATGGGAAGTCTCCTGCAGTGTTTTGGGGAACAGGATTGGACAGGAGACCGTGTTCTATGAATGTCATGTAGGTAAGTATTGTTATTCTTGCTTAAATGGGATAAAAAACAGCTCCATGTCATGTGATTTATCTAGAATCATGTGCTAGAACTCAGAAAGATCTATCATGGAATTGATAAATGCCAGGATAAAATAAAATATATTATGATTTATTTTTTAAATAAATGATAATCTAATATTAACATTCTACTGACCCTTCAGGTTTGCATCAGAAAATGGAATTAATTCCATTTAGGAACCATGAGTTTCTATTTTCTTTAGGAGAGACAATCCTTTTCTGTATTGTGGGGTTAAATTTAAAATTTGATTTAAAGTACAAGGTTAAACACACAGTGAAGTTCCAAAACATTATTGGGGGGGAATAAAAAGAGGGGAAAATGAATTATGCTTCATTATAGTAGGAACTTGCTTGACTATATCATTATTTGTAGAAATATAAATATTATATTTAAAGCTGTAGAACTCAGTTCTGCTGCCATTGAAGCCAATGGAGATTTTGTTTTAATCATCCCCACTGTCAGGTTTATATTTTAAAAAATATTTTATTATAAAGAGCTATATATTTTAAAAGTGTCCCTTTGATAAATGGCAGCAGCAGAATGGAATCTTTGAATAAGCTCTTTGAAGCCTGCAGTTTTATGAGTTCAGTGCCTTCAGAAGCTTCTAAAGTAGTTATAGACAAATGGAGACAGCCAAGGCTTTGCACGCCTACTTCAAACATGAGCGAGTGACTAACATAAAATTGTAGTGGCCATTAAAACTTCAAAGGAGAAGCGTGACCTGAATATTACTTGTCATCGTACAGGATTTCTTACAGGAAGATCTGATCAAGTTTTTATAATTATAGTATCTCCACCAAACGCCAAGATCATGACTTAGATAAATTATTCTGCCTCGAATAAAATTTTATTCCTGAGATTTCTTTTGCAATGCCAATGGTAGCAAACACTGTCTGGAGAGTCACAAAGTGCTGGCTCCCCCTCCTTGCTTCCAGCTAAATCTTGTCTCTGTCTTGCTAAAGCTGCAGTCCTCATGATCTCTTCTACCTCTTCCTAGCACTCCTGCAGTCTTTGCCCAGAGATCTTTCCCTTCTGCTGCAGGCCATAGAACCTCTGCTTACAACTCCCTCTTCAAAACTCACAGTAATTCTTGGGCTCTAACCAAACTTCTCACCATCCTACAAATACAATCACACAAATACTTATGATAATGAAGATAAGTCACTGTTACAAATTCCTCTGCTGGCTATCCCTAACTCAGTATATTCTATGATTATGTTATTCCTCCCACTAGAAATGTGGTAACTTTGTGTGATTTGATAATCTTTTGAATAAATCAAGTGATCTACTAATCTTGCATATATTTATCTTCCCTTAGGCTAAGATCTTCATATACAATGATTCCTATAATTATATGTGTATACACACAGTGATATGTAGTGGTGTTAACATTTCAAAAGTTATTCTTCTTTCTCTGGAAGACAATGAGAAACACCTGGAGACTCTGAATGATTGACCTTTGTATATATGGAGAAGGAAGATAATCTGGCCTTTTACTATTATTTGCTTTCCTTGTAACTTTTTATGGATCCTCTGTTTATGGCTAAAAAATTATTACTTGTATTTTATCCTCTCTTTAGCTTTTCAGCTTCTGTAGTGAAGTTGAACAATTATTTGCATGCATAGAGATGGATTATTGGTAAGGAAGAGTTACAGTTAGTGTGGGGCTGTGTTTGGGGTTGGTGCTGGAGACAGTGCTGGTAGTACAGGGATATTTTAGCTCTGGCTGGGCACGGCTTGCACAGAGCCAAGGCCCTCTCCTCACCCCATCCCAACAGCAAGGGGGCTGGGGGGGAAAAGGAGACTGGGAGGGGACAAAGCTGGGACAGCTGATCCCAGCTGATCCAAGGGATATCCCAGCCTATGTGGCATCATGCTCATCACGCAAAGCTGTGGAGGAGAAGGAACAGGGCATGTTCAGAGTGATGGCATTTGTCTCCCTGACACATCAGGTCACAGCTGATGGAGCCCTGCTCTCCTGGGCATGGCTGAACACCTGCCCATGGGGAATGGGGAATTAATTCTTGGTTTGTTTTGCTTTAGAATGCAGCTTTTGCTTTACCTTTTAAATTCTCTTTGTCTCAACCCACAGGTTTATGTGACCTTTCCCCTCTGATTCTCTGTCCCACCACACTGTGGGTGAGTGAATGTGCGCCTGTGTGGGGCTGAGCTGCTGGTTGGGGTTAAACCACCACAGCTGCATGCACTCTTTCAAAGGAATATGTTAGGAAGCCAAAAGTACAGAATATGTAAGTGATTTTGAAGCAGTATGTAAGGCTTGTTTTTGTAGACTTTGGTTCCATTACTGCAGGAAGTGTTCAAGGTCAGCAGAGGGCTTAGAAAAGTTTTGAAATCTGCAATACCCAATTTAGAAAATATAAGTTGTCTTTAGAGCAAAATAGAACCCTTCTGTCTTCAGATGAATCCTAGTCCCTCCTATTAGCTGTAAGAAACCTTTTAGCTTGCCAGAATACCTGCAGGAATGTCAGTCATAGTTCTTCTGGGTGCAAGCAATGATAAATGAACACATTTCTCTCATTGTTTTAGCAAGCAAGGTTCCCTATAATCAGGAAAATTCAAATGCAGGTGCAATGGCATGGGTCCCTAAAACTTCTAAAGAATAGAGAAAAGTATTTTAGATTAAACATTCAAAATACAAAGCTTTTCACCTATGTTATTGATCTATGTGGACTGCAACAGGAAGATGTAAGGTGGATATTATATTATGCATGTAAGAAAATAGAACTATAATTTTAAAATTTTGTTTAAAATACTGCCAAGTGCAACTCCTGATTATTACATTGATATTAAAGAAATAATCTTTAAAATTAAGCCAAGAGTCTCATGTTCATTAGTCAAGAACACAAAACCAATCTCCAGGGAAACAGAAATAATACATAGTGGAGACCTGAGTCACTAAAATCTCATTCTAATCAAACTAAAATCAAACAAACAAACAAGCAAAAGAAAAAAGAAAATAACCCCAATTCGTGTTGGAAATCTCAGGGGACAAAAGCAAAAACTAGCAGACAGGGGATGCAACTCCAAGTCATCTCTGAAAAAACTGTCATGGGGCAAAACAGAATGAAGCCAGTCCCTTTGGCTAAGTTGTTGGCAAGTTCCTAAGCGAGAAGAAGGAAAGGACTCCATGGTCAAGGGGAACTTGACTTCTCTGTAACTGTATTTTCAGTTTGCAGTCAAGAAGCTCACCTTCTCCTTCGCTGGAACTTCTGCATTACTTCCACATTTTGTTTTGCATAATGTCCATAGTAAATTCAGCTGAAACTGAATTTCAATCCTTGAATACATCATTGCTTCTCTAGAAGAAACCCCAAATATCTAAAGATTAATCAGAAGTGAGCTCAATGGCCTCTGTGGTATTGTGCCAGGAGGCAGTTTCATGGCTCTTATTTAGAAGTATCATCTTAAATGGAAATCTGATATAGTGGATATAAATCAGTGATCCAGTGAAAATAACGTAGAAAACAAATGGACCATAATTGACTCTTCTAAGTTTTACAGGAGACAGTAAGACATGGAAAAGAAAATTAGGAAAAAATTGCCATAATATATTAGTGAGGATGAAAATAATTTTGAAGGTAGTGGGATCTCTATGATATTGCTTAAGTGAGTACTTTATCAAAGTACAGCTTTACATGATAAATTAGTTTATAGCCTTTTCACCAATCTGCCATGATGGTACATTTGGGGCATCCTGCTGTGATTAATCCACCAGAGAATGCCAAGAACATAAGAACTGCCAGCCTGGACTGAATGAAAGGTCTCTTCTGAAGTTCTGTCTTCTGACTGGCCAACAGCAAAGGTTCAGGGAACAGTAAAGGTAGACAAAGGCAAATTCCCTTTAGAATGGCATTGGTGATCCCTAAAAAAAAAAAAAAAACAGTTTGGAAACTGGAAGAAAAAGGAAATACACACTCCACTTATTCATCAAATATATGCTCGAAAGAGGGTACTTAAGTCCTTGCAATTGACTGATTACACACTTACAGTAAAGGTATTAACATACCCATAATTAGCTCACAAAAATAAACCAACAGCCAGAAGATTTTGTAGAATAGGCCTACTGTCAATTAGTCTTTGAATTTTTCCTTCTCCTCTGCCCTGCTCCAGCTACTTCTCAACACCCCCCAGCAGTGTGTTTACCTGAGGTCTATGAACAGACGCTTGGCCATGTCTGGGTCTCTCTCAGGAAGTAACTGCAAGGAAATTTTATGAAACAGGTAACTATTGACAAAAAATCTGTTAAGAAACCTATTGTTTTCTAGACAATCCCCAAGGAGAAAAATCAAGGGACAATATCTGTACTCTGGGCCTCATATTCATCCAATTTGTGGCCCTTTACACTGCCTTCCTTCTTGATACAAGAACCCAAAAAGAGAAAAAAAGACACATTTCACTGGCAGCATCTCTTTATGAGAAAAAAAGAAATGTTGATTTTAGAATAATATATCTTAAAGTCAATTAATTACTTGGCCATTTAGAATTAGCTATCAGTTCTAATGATCTACTGAGAGTTATTGCTGTAATAACAAGCAAAACCTCATTTCATTTCAAATTTTGGAAATAATTGTGTTATTTCAATCACTCACCACTTGATGCCCCTATTTACCTCCTTCTTCTTGTGCCTGAAGAAAAACTACCTCCACAAACCTCCATAATTAAAGGAATTTTATGTGGAGATTTGTACTTTCTGGATACAGAAAGAACTGCTTTCCTTTCTTCTACACTCTTTCAAGCATTTCTGTAATCATCTAACAAGAATACATGCACATACCATGGGCATTATATTTATATGTGTGTGCATATACAGACACACAAACTCCTAGCTGTGTAAATGTACATGTATATAAATGTACAGAGATTGCCTGAGATTTTGCTTGGGCCATGCACAGTAGCTTGTGTTGATGTGTAATGAAGCACCACTAGACAGAACAGTCACTTGTGGCAGGTAGCTAAGAAATTTCAATAAAGTAAACTCTCAGTATTATCAAAATTATACATTTGGGGCTGTTAGCATGGCCTAGAAAAAGATGAGGACAGGCTCATCTCATTAAATGAGAAGAAATAGTGGAATTAGCTTGAATCTAATTACAAGCCACACTATCTAATGTAAAAACATGACTGTTTTTTCACTCCCATTCATTTTGGCTAGTAATTAGTTTTGGCCTCTAAAATGCCACCCTTTAATCATCCAAACACAGATGTGATTTGCCGTGCAATTTAATCTTGCTTTAATGAAGAACTAATGGACGCATCGCAAATTACTTTCCCTGTTGGAGAAAAATTCTATTTCCTGCTTTTCAAAAGATCAAGAGTATCTTGTGATAATAGCCCAAGCGGCCCTGGCAGCCTCGTTGCACAGAGCAAACAAGCTCTTTTACTCAACTCCCAATTCAATGGAGAAAAAGAGGCTACAATTAGCAACAAAGCAGGGGAAACGCGGCATTACAGCCGAATCACTTTCTGCAGCTCAACCCCCAGCAACCACTGCCTTGTTAGAGCCAGGTCTAAAGTGTCAGGAGCGAACAATGTGCTGTGATAAATTACTCTCTTCAAACAGCTGCACTGCTAATTTTCAATTATACACACAAATGGCTCTCAGATTGGAAGAAAATGGAGTGCATGGGGAGAACAGTAGTAGATTTCTATGTTTGTTTGGTGGTGAGTGTGGAGGCGGGAGAGTGACATCCTGAAAAGAAAGCTGTAGCATGTGGAGTCAGTATTTCAGCACCAGATGATGAGCCCTCCTAAATCTTACAGAACCTGGTGGCTTCCTTCTCACATCTCTGCTAGACTGATGGAGAAAAAGAAACAGAACCCATTTGACCTGTTTTTACAGTAAAATCTCTGACCATTGGATGCATTAGTAGCCTTGGCATGAGGTGGAAAGCAACTGAACAACTTGGAGACACGGGTTCAGATCCCAGAAGAGCTGATTCCCCTTCTCAGGTGTTCAACAGGCAGGCAGTGGATTCCATCTGCCTCTTTAAACAAGAGATGTGCTGAAGCCTTTGAGCCCGTGATCTTGTGGACTCGGCACATATGATGAGTTTGGTGGCTGCACCAATTTCCCCATGATGAGGGCAAAACTCAATGCCATACAGTCAGCTACTGTTGGATTCAGATGAAAAATTCTACAATTTGCTTGGGAAAAGGTGATAGTGCAAGTGATTAGGAGTTTTGTTTAACTCATGATACCTCTTTTTAAGCATTTGGAATGAAAAAGGTGATATGGAGGTACAATTAGGATTACTGGAAACAAGATGTGGCTCAGCTTCCATAAATTGCAAAGAACTGACAATGATTTTTCCTTGCCTTCACAAATTTCCCGTTGACATCAAGAGCTATGCCTGAATTTGACCCAATATAATAAAGTTATCACCATTGTTTCCTAATGATTTGTTTCCTAATAGATAAGAAACAATTAACAGAACTCTACAAAACCAAATAGGTCACACCGAGGTAGAACAATCAGTTCAGTACAACCTTCACAAATAAAGGAGAAATGTAGCTGATTTTCCTTGCAATGTTTTACTTGACTTTAATTTTGATGAATGACAGCACTGGGGGATGGGAGGCATGGCAGTGGTGGTTTGTAATATTTTTACCTGCCCAAACTGAGATAACTTAAATCCATCCCTCTTTAAGGTTTGATACTCGGAAATCATGATTTGATTGTTGCTATCAAATTTGATGTTCACAACATAAACACTTCAAATCCTTTCAAAAGCTTGGGCAATTTTTACATTTTCATATAGCTAGAGAGAGAAAAAGCAATCTTGGCTGATGGGAGTGTGGAACCTGGAATTAGAAAAAATGGCAGCAGATTGTCTAAACCAATGAGGTTTAGACAATCATGAACCTAAACAAGGTTCCTGAAGTTCTGTATTTGCTGTACAGCATCAGCTCCTTGCCAGAAGTGGCTCCTGAGCAGAGCTCTCACAAAGGCACAGGAGAGAGGGGCCCAGCGTGTGCAGAGAACAACCAAAGGTAGATTCCCAACAGCTCCAAGTTAATGCAGTTCCTTTGATTGGATTTTGGAGTAACAGCACTGTGATTTACATTCTTTATAGTTCTGGTTCATAATGTTTTCTCTTTGCACACCTTCCTATTAACCCTATGTTCAAAGTGAGTCTTGAAACAGATTTATGGTAATTGCAGTTCATAGTATCCCTGAGATGGTCAAATATGACACATGTTATTAAAATGTTTATGGAAAAGGTTGGCAAACTCATCAGATTTGTTTTATAAATAGCTATCATTTCAAATGAAATGGGCAAAAAAAATCTAGTTGATTTTAATACTTTTCAGCTGAGCTTTTTTTCTACTTCTAATAAATGCTAGCATTGTGTCTCCTAATTATAAAGCGCATTACCATACAAAAAGGATTATTTTTAAATTTAAAAATGCCAGTCACAATTTAAAATTACTTTTCTCAAATATGGCTCCTCAGAGAAGCTAAAGAGAGGGGAGAAAGTAAGGGGGGGTTGGAATGAGAGGGGGGAGAGAAAGGGTGCAATATTGAATTGTAACAAGACACTTTTATTTTTTTGCTGAAGTGGGATTTCACTCCCTCTAGTTTATAATCGTTACAGAAATTTAAACCTCAAACCATTTCAGTCCAAGCTTATACTAAGCTTGTTAGTGGTTTCTGATGCTGCATATGATAGTGCTACAGCATTACCATAAATCAGCAGAATTAACTATGATCTTCAGAAGCATGCCTGAAAGTGGGTGACAGAAGTCTGCAATTTGGTGCTCTGAATATTATGATAACATTCTATATTAAATGTTTATAATCTACTTAGAGCTGAGCTTCAAGTATATTTTATATTTGTGCTTTACCCAATATTAGAAATCATGAGCTATTATGGCTTTCCATGCTTATGTTGTTTGCAATATCCAAAATTAAAGAAAATATAAAAACACAACGTGAGCAAGTGTGTTTTCCTACCAATGCAATGTTATTAATATTAAGAAGTTAAAGTTTACCTACAGGTTTAAAAATTTAAATGCACCTTGCAATAAATATGCTTCACCTTTTTCCATTCATATATAAAATAATCTACAGCACTGACCGGATTTCAGAAACTCCATCCTAATACAATTTACAAACTCTCTGCTGGTGTGGGAGATACAGACTCAATTTTCCTTCCAGTCTTCGTAAAAGTAACATATCTAAATTATTCATCTAAGAGTAAATAATGATGACGATTTGTAGAGACTAAAATTACAAACTCAACAGTTTTGATAGCCGTTACAAAATCAAGGTTGTCACATTACACAAAGAAATGTTCTGATCCTAAGCAAGCATGATCCAAAACCTAAAAAAAATAGTGCTGCCTGTGCTAGGTGCAGAATCCCATTTCATCTCTATTCCAACTGCTATCATCTCCACTTTAAGAAAAAAAAATAAAATTTGGATTAGCTAGTGTTTTCCTACTTACATATATAGATAGGACTGACTGCAGGAGAGCAGGAGTAGATGTGCTTTTATCAGAATTCCTACTGAGGAATACAATGGCCCTGCTTCATAAACGGTCTTGAGAGACAATGAACTATATCCTCACTAAGACAAATCAATAGATCTCTGTGCACCCCAGCAAAAGGAGGTTCAATCTGCACCACGCTAATCAACATCTAACAACTAATCTTCTATCTAACAACTAATTTTCAAGCAATTCTGAGCATGGGCTAGAAAACAGTTTGGGTTTAATGTTAAAATCATGGTTAAAAGCAGATTACTTCAGACTTATGCTTCCAGAAATATGAACAAATTAGGCAAATTTGCTTTTTTTTTTCTGAAAGTACCATGTCCATAAACCCATCCACAGGCTGAACTTGCTGTGCTAGTTACCAGACATGGAAAGTGACACAAAACCACGATAAATTTTGTTGTGTAGCAAAGTGATCTAATTCTGATTTTAGAAAAGTTTTATAATTAATGGACAAGAAAAGCAGAAGCTAACAAATCCTTTGCTGTTTGTGGAGGACCTTTAGGGGCCCAGATTGCCCACCATTGACAGAGATAGATGGCCAGCAGGACTAAAATGCCACCTCCATCCTCACAGGGTGGGTGAGAGGACCAAAGGAGACATGAGGAAGTGACATGTTTGGGGATGGTCTAAAAGTTGCTCCTTCAGAGCAGCAGGCAGGAGTCCCAGGGATTCAGGCTTCTCCAATGAACTAAATTCACTTAATTCACACTGAACTGTTCAGCATGGACAGGGCCTTTCATGGTCAGAGAAACGACCTTTGGTTGTTGCTGGGAGGGTACAAACAATGCTAAATATCACTACATATTTGTTAAAATGCAGAAAAATAAGAATAAATTGTAAATTAGTCAGAAAATTGAAAAGTACCATTCAACATCCTGAGTTGGTAACTGCTGAAAAGGAAATGGTCTTCTGCAAAGATCACTTCATAAATTCTAACAAGGCACTAACACCTACTCGTGGGCTGTGTAGCCCAGCCAGTTTTCCAGCCTGCCTCAATCCCTTTGTTCCTTCACAAAGGTACACCCCACACTTGCCTCTAACAGCTGGGAAATTTTGCCTAAACTTTTTCTGCTTAACTTACTCTGTAACTTACAAAGTTGCATTCAAGCCAAAACAAACCTATGTTTCTGCCTAGTCCATGCATCTTCAGAACAGATTATTCTTGAAAATAGGGACAATGATGAGCGACATCTGTGGATGAAGTTTTCACACATGCTTCATAAAGTGAAAAAGCACTGAACAAGAGTGATGTTTGCAAGCAGCATACTTCATGTTTTCCACTCAATATACTCTTTTATCCCAGCCCAGACTTTCTGCTTTGGCCACACAGTTCCCAGTTGGAAATATACACAGATGACACTTGCTTCTGCCTAAAGGCACTTCCTTTCTTCTTTCTTGAAAAACACTTGGTAAAATTGAGTTGATTTTGCTGTGCTTCAGCACAGTTACAATTAGCAAATGACTGGGTAGGTGCATTTTCACCACTTTTGAAGAAGAACTGCACCAACAGGGAAAAACTGCACTCCATAATATATGACAGGCAAAAGAGAAGAAAATGCAACTTGTTCTTTCTTTATTTTAGTTCCCTTCTGGACTATTTTGAAGCCTCTTTATTTTATTTTTTTTTTAACTTAGAATATACTGAAGGTAGCTGAACACTCACTAACTGAGCAAGTTAGTTTGCTCTAAGTTTTATTAGAGCTTTTAAGTTTCTTTAAGCTGCAGCATTTTCCAAGTGAAGGACGAAAGCAGGGATTTACCCTCACGACATCCACTGAAATATATTTTTTGTGCTGGTATGAAGTCTACGAATTAGCATTTTGTGATGTTCCTGAAATTAGAAGCCCCATGAACTAACCATTTTATGATATTTATGCTTTGCTTCATAATGCATTCTCCACAGATGAATCAAAGGGCCAAATGCAATTGCTGTTGTGCGATAATAAAGCATGAAGTGGTGTGTTTGGAATTAAATTTACATAAGACGAAGGATGGTGGGCAGTTTGTGATGACAGTGGCAATCAGGGAGCACTCCGTGGTGCTGCATTCCCGGAAACTGCTGCACAAAACACCGCATCATCTGCATGAATAATTAAAGCAGTGTCTGGGGAGTCAATCAATTTAAAAGGGAAGAAGAAAACTTTTCCAATATTTTTCCTGAATTTTAAGATCAGAGCTATGTCTTGGACCTCTATCTGAACTATTTCTCCAAAATAAGACTCATAACTTCATGTGGATTGCTGGTTGTGTGTTTGCTTATCTCTTAGAAATGTGTTTTATCATAGCAAAAGCTCTGTTGGATTAACCTAGACAGAACACAGCACAGAGCTCCTGGGTTCAGCTGAACCTACAGTTTCATTTTCCAGCTTTCTACTCCATGAGGGAAACAGCCTTGTACCCCTGACTGTGCTCTGCTGCTCCAGAAAGTCACTGGATTGAAGGAGCCACTACCTAGCAGAAATTGTCATTGAATGTGTTCTAGTGTGGTGCAGGGACTGCTGCCTGTCCCGCTGCACAACACTTTGTGAGCTCCAGCAATGGAAAAAACCCATGATAATATCTAATATCACTCACATATTCAAAGTCTGTTACAGATATTAGAAAATTTTTATCCCTCTTACCCTCCTGTCATAGGTTCTGTCTCATTCTACTGGAACCTGAGGGAAACTGAGGCATGGAGAAAAGGAAATGCTTCAAACTCAGCTTTTCGTTTCTGGAACATGTGAGCCATCTCATCTCAAAGACTTTGCATGCTTGCAGTTTTAAGCTGAAATTGTTTTCAAGCTGTGTGAATACTCAGGCCTTTTAAAGTCGTGGCTACTTAAGCACAAGAAATTAGGATGTTGCTTCAAAAATAGGTGACACCAGCCTCCCTGCCAACCCTGCCTGGGGTCATGTGCCACTTTGGTGGAAGAGGCAAGGTTAGAATTCAAGATTTGTCAACTCTTAAATCTACTCAGCCATATAACCTACTCAAAATAGTCATTATTTTCTATTAATGATACTTTTCAGTTCCGTTCCTGATCATGCTGAAGCCAACTGGCCATGGGAAAAGATGAGGGAAGGAAAAAAAAGGAACAAACTCCAAGGAGTTTGTAAAAACAGTGTTATGTTCAAATCACACAGAAGCTGAGTGTTGAGGGGGTTTTGGCCTGCATGTTGCGGTCAATTCTTATCCTGTAGGGTCCCACAGGAGGGTGGGCACTGTGAGAGCACAGCACAGCACACCCAAGTATTCAGCTAAAAAAGACAAGTGCTTTTTTTAGCTGATGAGATCAAAGGCAGACTTTTGCAGGTTTTTACCCCATGCCCAGGTTACACAACCTTTAAGACAATGACAAAACTTCACATCTAATTCATTAAGGTCTCGCTGAGTTCCAGAACACTCTGAAGTTGGAAAATATCTTCAAATGTTTCTTAAAAAGATTAGAGAGCAGAACTCTAGTTAGCTTTTGTCTGTCTGTTTTGCTGAGGGTGTTATTCCAAGAGCATGCAGGAGATGAATGATCTACACTGAAAACCTTGACGCTTCTTTAAATGCCTTATTTTCATTTTTTAAGAAATATGACAGCAAGAATTAGTACTGGCTCTTCTATTTCAATAATGGCAGTCATGTTGAAATGACAACAAACATCATTACATTTACATGCACATTTATGTAGACAAAAATTGTCATTACTTATTTTGGTGGAACATTTTATAATTTGCCCTATAAACAAATAAAATCTCTATAAGCTGTTTTTAGCCTTCAGCAGTATGTCAACACAAGCAACTTAGAGCTGGACTTACTGACACTCACTGGTATCTCCTTCCATTTTTAAAACGCTTAAGATTAAAAATATAGTATTTACTTCTCAGTTTTTAATAATACAGTGAAAATACTTTTTGATTGCTGGCTGCAAATAAAAAGCAGAAACTTGAATGCCCTCAAATATTGTATATTAAATGAAAACGGTGGAAAATAAAGAAATATCTATGTGCTTGTTTCAACTTTGATGTTCTGAGTTGGGAATAAAATACGACAATAAAAAAGAAGATGTAAACTGATAAAAATTTACACTTTTCAATTTGAAAATTCAAATTTTCACTTACACCTTTAAAATTTATTCTGATGTTTTTTCACCATATTATCTACTTTGTTCTCACTTCTGTCTTATGTTTCTTCTCTGATCACTGTTATAATCAAGTTAAATACTTTGTACTACCCTACAGAAATCTCACAGATAAGGCCATAAGTGCTGAAGCCCTCACTATACAAAGCTATAAAGCATCACAAGTAAATCACAGAATCACAGCACAATTTGGGCTGGAAGGGACTTAAAAGATCATTCCAACATCCTTCCATGGGCAGAGACGCCTTCCATCAGAGCAGGTTTCTTATAGCTCTGTCCAACCTGGCCCTGAACAATTCCAGGGATGGGGCAGCCACAGCTTCTCTGGGCAGCCTATGCCAGGGCCTCACCAACCTCACAGTCAAGAATTTCTTTATCATACCTGATCTAACCCTGCCCTCTGTCAGTTTAAAGCCATTCCCCTTTGTCCAGACACTGTCCTTGTAAAAATTCCATCTCTGACTGTCTTGTAGGCCCTCTTTATTTATCAGAAGGATGTTAGAAAATGGAAATTTTGTATAGGAAAAAGCATTTCCTAGCACTGAAGGAGTTGCACTGGCTTTTCTAAGAGATGTTTGTTTGAATGTACAATTGGATAATGCCAGAAGACTCGGGAAATATCTGGGCAGTCTATGGAATAGCAGGGCAGAGCTGAGGATCTAGTGTGCAGGTCTTCTACAAAAATTGACTTAGAGCCAAGTTAAAAAGGGAAGGAGACAGCACTGGAAAAAAACTTGCTGTTATATTTGGTTGGCCAAAAATTTTCATGAAGGGATGTTTTGGATCAGCTTTCCAGTCAAAAATATGGGGGGAAAGAACCTAACTTGCTTTAAAACGGAATTTCAGATATTTACGGTCAGAACTGTGTGACACATCTTGAATTCCCTGCAAGTGCAACAGGGAGGGACTGTATGAAGCAGAGTAGGTAAAGAACCTTGTGATACAACCATTTGAATGTTACCACTGTAATGCCAATCCTTTTGATTTAACACACTGGCTGAGTCATGGCACAGCAGAGCGATGTCTCATGGAATTCCATTGACTCCAGCAGAAGTATTTTGTGTCTGCCTCACCACAGCCAGCACCAGCATTTCCCCTGAAAAAAGAACTTATGGTTCTCTTTAGTATCAACTCTGTTTTCAATATTGGTTACATTGAGTTCAAACTTAGCTTTTTTAGCAGAGCAATACATACCCAGATTAGCTTCACTAAGGTAAACACGCTCATTCTACATTTACACTTGTGCAGTTTACCTTAGGATTTTATTTTCCTGTTCCTTAGGGCCTTTGGTAGTCAAGATAGCTCTGTAAATGTACTGACTGAGGAGGACAATATAAACTTTGCTATCTAAGTAACCCAATAAAATAGTCATGTAATATAAAAAAGTCATGTAAGTGTGACATACATGAGTGCTGATAGAAGAAACTGAATAAACAGCTTAAGAACAGCTGGACACAGTCACCTTACATGGGCCAGGGTTACAAAGGACTATCTCTGTCATATGACTTGGGTTGGTGCTATTGGTTCCAACAACATATCTTCCCTCTTTTTTGAAATTCAAATGTGAACAAAATATATTGCAAACTACAAAGTTGGCAGTACAAGCCCATACAACCATTGAAGAGTAGTTACTGCTAAAACCCAGTAGCTGCTACTATTGGTTCTTGAATTTAAAAAAAAAAAATTAAAAATGGAAAGTTTCGCCTTCATCCGCAGCATAAAAAATGGTAATATATGGGATAGAAATTAGAATGGTCTGTTACTGTTTCTTGCCTCAGAGAAAAGTACTGCTTGGCCAATGCCATTTATTGTTAAACAAGGTGGAAAAAGTCTTATGCAGGATGTACCTTTGAGTATCATAATTAAAGCCAACCAAACTCCTAACAGACTTTTATGAGGTAAGGAGAGCTGCATTTGTTTAAATCAAATGATTGCAGCTTATCTGTTGCTGTTTTAAAATACTTTGAATGATATGTGGAGAGATTGCAAATATATCTCCATTAACAAATAGCGAAAATACAGTAAATAGAGAAATATGTGGTTTGCTTCTCTCTCCTTATTTAGATTATAATAACACACTGCAATGCATTATTTAGTTTTACTACTGTTTTCTTCATAAAAATCTAGCCCCTCTCAAGGTGATCCAGGTGATAAGGCAGGCACATACAATAGATTTGGTATCAGGTGTTGAAATATTACGAGCAGTAATTCAGGCAGAAGCTTTTTTTTCAGTCTTGGGGAAGGGTTTGGGAAACCTAAAACTAAAACACATTCTCATCAGGAGAAAAAAAAAAATAATTTAAAAGCTTGTCATAAATGAAAACAATTTACTTGTGCCAGTGTCCTTAAGTGCCACAAACTCTTCTGCTTCTGCTGCTACATTCTCTAATGATATTACTGCATATAGCACATCTCATCTAATCTGTTAGTAAAATCCTAAAGTCACTTATGTCAGTCTCTAATGCAAGCCAAATGAGTCTTCCCAGTAATAAGAAGCTTCGCAGAATTAGTTTTCGTTTTGCAGAAAATTGCCATTGGGGCTGGCACTTTTATCTAAAAATTTCACTCGTGCATAAGCAAAAAACTCATATATTATTTGGTTACATTCCATCAGTATGAGAAATAACATTGTGAGAATTCTATGCATGCTAATGATATATAGAAATCCACCTGCTTTCAGATAAAATGAGTTTAATTTTCTGTTGCCCACTGCCTGGTTGGCCTTTCATAAATTACTTATGCACAGCTATTATTAAAATAGAGGGAAAGCAAATTAGAAAGTCCTCATATCTCTCCACTGGATTTAACCAAGGCAGGGCTGTGACAGCTAGAGTCAGCGTTTTTGAAAAAATTCTGCTCTCTTGAAAAATTTTGCATCTCTATACAATTCTATGCCACTGTTGTAAACGTTCTGACCTGCCTTCTTACCAAATTAACCTAAATCCCTTCTATTTTTCAACATTAATGGAATCCTCTAGAGTCCTGCTGATATATATTAAAATATATTTATTGGTTAATTTGAATTCCAGCATTTTGTACCTCATTTCTCAGTACTTCTGTTATATCTGAACAGCTTGGAGCTTTAGCATTAAAAACTTACAAATTAAGATAAATACATCTGACAATTATCAGATCAAAACAACTTAACTTTCATTGGAATATATGATTGCAAATTTCCCTTCCTGATGAAAGAGAAAATGAGGACTGTCTGCTTGAAACAGTTAATTGGATTTGAAAGTACTGTACGTTTCAGCAATCGGTGCAGCTTTTGGTTGGTCAATGACTACTTGACCTCCTGGTTTTCCAACAGACAATTGGTTTTCATTTCTTAAGGGTCTTTTAAGTCCATAGTTCATGGTGACTTTAAGTTTAATTTTCTGTTAATGATATTATTTTGCTCTTTTAAGATAAAACTTTCTTGTGATGTGCTGAGCAACAGTGGCAATCCCATTACTGCGTGAGGAAGGACACCTTCTCAAATTGCATTCTTTTAACATTGTCTGTGCTGTTATGCTATTTCTAAATGTCATTATAACATTTTGGGTTTGTATTTTGTCTGCATTTAAATGGATGGCTGCTCTTCTCCTTGAAAAAGATATAAATAATAATAACAAAAAAAAAAAAAAATTAAAAAAAGAATCCAAAAGCCATTGTGGTCACCTGCCTAGCCAAAGCTCCTCTTTAAGTAACTGGGTCCCGATTCTAATCAGCCACTGGTTTAATTCCTTCCAGTTCTCTGGCTAGACTGACTCTGTTTAGAAGTGGTGTGGGTTAGCTTGGGCCAAGGACATGCCCTACAGGTTTCAGGCTCAATTTCTCTATTTTCAAGCCCATTAAATTTGCATCCACACTGTATAATAGTGCATTAAGCCCATCCACACAGCAGGCAATTTCCTAATGCTAAGAACAACTCAGCCCAGAGCTGACATCCCCAGTGCTGGGATGCTAAACCCACACAGTCAATGCTGGTCCTGTTAAGAAGTCTCTGTAGTCCTTACACTAAAGCAGCTTTCCTAACAACTCAAAGCAATTATTTTGGAGGCATTTTCCCCTAAATTTACGTAAAATGCATATTTATTTGTTTTCTGCCATAGGTATTATTGTATTTCACACTGCATTCTCAGGAGGGAGTAGAGACACACAACCCTAGCCAGCTCTCAGGCTGTTTCACACTCCAGCACTGAAAACCCAACAGCTCCCTGCCACTATGGGGAGCCCTCCTGCTCTTCCTCTACCTCTATATTTCAGTTCAGACATAAATAAACCAGGAGAAAAACATCTGTTTTTTTGGTAAGGTTAGTTTTCTGAGAATTGAAGTTCCTTATCTGATTGAGAAGATGGCTGAATAAATGCCAGAGTGGGATAATAAAAGCAGAGAGAGCATGTGGCTGTCAGTTAAGAACAAATGGTTTCACAACGAGGTACTTCAAATGTCTATTCATGAAAAAAAAGGGCTATGGATAGATAGGGGAATGAAAAAACATCAGTGGGGGTAAAAATAATCATAGATTGCAAACAAACTGCAGAGCTCTGGAACTCTGCTGGGTTCATTACAAAGCTGAGGAGAGAAGAAAAGAACCAACTGAATAGTTTGCTTATGTAAATTTGGATTCTGGTTCTAAATTCCACATGAACACAGGGTGAGCAGGAGGTGCTCAGCACTGGGTTCCCTCTCTGGCAGTGGCACAGAGCACAGTGATCCCTCTGGTTTCTGGAGCTGGCAATCTTGCTCTGTGCTGATGTGAGCTCCTGGGCCAGCACTCAACAACTTCAGCTGAGTTTTAAGCCACTTCTGTGCCTGGCCAGCAGAAGTCCTGCCTATGGAGAAGAGAATAGTTCTGCCTTCATGTCTCTATTTAAGCTTTATTCACATCAGTAACTTTTGCCTCACTCAGGGAAATCATGTGATAAAAGCCAGCCAGAGTGCTTGGGACTGGGATCTCAGAGAACAACTGATCACAGCCACTCATGTTTATCACTCCTAAGATAATCCAGAAGTTTTTAATTCTTAGGAGTGTTTCCTCTCAGTAGTGGTTTTCAATGCAGAGTGAATCACTGGTTCTACTCAGTGATTTACATTCCTTCTTATGAATATCTATAAAAGCAAACAAATTTGAACAGGCCATCTTGCATGGTACATTTGAATAGAACATGAAATGCAAATACACACAATTTTCACTAGTTTCCTAGCAAAAAGTACTTTTTTAGCTGCCTAAAATGTTTCTATAAGTGGTTCATGTAAAAGCAAAGATGAATCCAAACTTTATTGTATACTATACTCATTTAGAAATCTCAGAATTAGTCAAAAAAACTTACGGAACTTGCTCAAATTCCTTTCCCTATTAATTTTAGAACATACACATTTTTACTTGTTTCTTATGGTTCAGTTATCTAGTCAAGAGAACACATGGCTCACTGATTAAACACCAGCTTTTACTAGATTAAAAATATTTTAAGAACTCATTACTCAGCGTCTCCAAAATCATTCATTGTTTTAGCTACAATTATTGCAAATAACTACAAATACTTCAAATCTGTCTTTGATATTGAGATTTTTAGACTTACTGCCTTCATTTTTAGACTGAACCTCTTGCAGGGCTAGAGCTTTACATCCGTTTCTCTCCATGCTTCAATGGCATTTTCAATTATCATAGATTCCTGTGAATCTAGGAACATTCTTTGTTGGAAAGCAGATGTTGCAAAATTTGTGGTGAAACTGTAAAAAATTAGCCAGTAGGGTATAATACTATTTTTCACACAAAAATGTTCATTATATGGTTGTATACTTGGACAAATTGAAATGTAATGTACTAAACATTACAGAACAATGCTGCCCACAATATCTGTCAGTTTCCTCTCCCTCCTGACAATTCCATATCTGTAAATCACTTTGATAGAACTCTCACCCTGCACAGCCAAGACCTAAGCAGTTCATTATGAGGCCTCAATGGAACACACATAACACAGACTTCAGACACAGTGGTACAAATCCTGTGGGATGAACGACTGGAATTTATGGCTTATATTATGGGTACACATAGGAATTCTGGTCAGGATCCCACTATGGGACATAACAACAAACAAGGGAAAAAAAAGGCCATCTCTCCTGTCAGAAATTTGCAGTCCAAATAATTTAAGTCGTAGACATATCTAAGAGCACAATGCACTCTGCTACACAAATAGCTGGTGAGAAACCCATTCTCCTAAAACAATGACAGATGGACTTGAATAATAATGAGCAATTGCATCAAAAAGATTTAAAAATTCTGTTTCCAAACTGTTCTTGAACACAACAGTTGAAGTATTCACTCTGTGTAACTTACCCTGATGCAGCAGACAACACTGAGTAAAAGCCTATCAAGAATTAAAAAATGTTTTGAACATAAAATACACCAAAAACTAAGACTTCTTTTTTATACCCTCTCAAGTACAGAATGTCCTGTGTGCTAGTAGAGGACATCCTATACTATAAGTCTGCTGAAATGCTATAATTAAAGGTCTGTCAGAGTTTCCATTAAATCCCTGATTTTCAGGGTTTAATTAATAATAACAGTGAAAATTAATGTGAGTAGAATTAAAGCCACTGCCACAGCTCTGCTGCATATTAATTCCTGATTTTAAGTCTCTACAACATGTGGGACTGAACTGGCTTCCTCTTCTCAGTCAAAATTCCTATCACAATGTAAAATTCCTCATTGGAGATAGTGGATATTTGAACATAGAAAGTGGGATCAGGCTCTGAAATACCTACAGCATACACACAGTAAATTAAATGAACATTTCAGAAAATCAAGAATTACTAAATTGCATAAAGTTTTGGAATAAATGCCTTAAGTTCAGTTTAAGGTCATATGCCTGAAAATCAATGAATATTCAAAATTTCTCAGTGAATTCCTTCCAAGCAATTGACTCAATGTAAGTTTATCCATTTATCTTTGGAATATTAATAACTGTAATTATTTGTATTTTTTTCTGAGCGAGAATTAAGGGGTTGACCCCTTAATAGAAGATGGAGAACATATGTAAATACTGGGGAATGGACTTTCCCTGGAACCTCAAGAGCAAATCAGATGTTCTGCTACTGAAACAAAGGCTCCTGGCATTTTGGATTTGGGTGCAAATAATTTAGAACATAGAACATTCCATGAGATAATTCCCTGAAAATAAGCACTGGTATCTCACCATACAACACAAGGAAATTTAATCTTTCACATAAAAGGATCAAATAAAACTACCTCAGTGTGGAAGTCTAGAGAGGGACCTGGCAGAATACTAGAGGATATTCAGTTCTCTTCAAAGTAAATAGTATTACAGCTGAAAAATGTGAAAGCATGAAATTTTCTCAACACCGCTGTGAGAAACAGACACATAAATCTGAAACGTATGCAAAACACTATAGTGAACAGTGGAGACATTACATTCAGAAATTGCTAAAAATGTTCAGAACACTTTGTTTTACATAAAATAACCTATTATAAAATACATTTTTTTATTCAGATTACAAAATGATAGGTGGCATTATTTCATCTTCCATTAAAATCTATGTTGTAAGTCATTATCACATATTTCAGAGGTTAATAGATAAAGATGATCCATGCTATTCACTGTTAGGACTACTAAATAGGCCAAGGAAGTTCACAAGTAAGATACTTTCATGTAATAAACAAAAGTGGAAATTTATATGACTAATGAAATCTATGCTTGCACTAATGCAAATGAAGTTGACTTAAAAAATCACATTGTATCATACATATAATGATAAATATTAAGCTGGAAGCAAATGACAGAGAATATAATGTTTTCAGTGAAGATGGATACATTTGCAGCACAACACAAAAAGGGGGAATAGAAGGTCACCGATCAAAAAGGCTCTGTGGTGGTCTTGTACCTGCACTGTCTTGATATTTAAATGTGGGGATCTACGGTAGTTACCTCTGTGCAAGTCATTAAAACACAGTCTTTGATCTGCAGAAATTAAAATCTAAACAGATAATTTGATAAAAATGTTGGAAAAGGAAGAATTATCATGCAAAATGTTGGTAAAGAATTATCATGCCTTTATCAACCTGGAACTGAGGCTGTAGTTCCAGAGCAAGCTAAACCAGAAGTGTAACAGCCAGGCCCTGCCTCTCTATGTGCTCCTCAGGCCACTTGCTGAGCTGTCCTAGTTCACTATTCCAGCATAAAAATAACATTTCAAAACCAGGCACAGTAAGGTACTGACATAGATCAGTAAAGGAACTGGCAAATATCTGAGGCAGCAAGAGACAAAAATGTGTGTCCAAGTGAGAGAGGATGGAGGGGGAACAACTCCTGCTTTGGGATAAGTCATACAGAAAGATTGAGTCATTTATCCAAATTCACTTAGAAATTCAATGGCATGCATCACATAATTTTTCAATTATGAGAAAAAGTGGCTATAAACAGACCCTGGATAAGTTTAGAATGGACATTTCAAGAAACTTTTAAAGCTCTGAAGCACCCGCAATTTGCATCAGCCATCCTGTGAGGTTAATAAGAGAAAAAAAATTTAAGATTTTAGATGGAGCTTAGCACTGTATGAGATGGTTGACAAAGGTGATAAAGGGCTACAACTTGAAAACTCAAAATTGTCCTTTCAATTCTGTGCATTTTGAAATGCCTCAGCTAATTCTTAATTAAGAAAAGCTGAAAAATCTCCCTCAAGTGCATTGTATTGGAGGCAGTTAAATCAAATGACAGCTAGTGCTAAAACTAGAAAAGATACAAATCTAAATCTGAAACCCTTTGAGGAGAAGAATAATGCTCTTCATGATTTGCTAACGTCACTAACCAGGGTCTTCATAGATACAAATTACCAACCAAACCAGAATAAACTATACAATTAATCTGGAGTGTATCTTGCTCTGCTTCCACAGTCCTTCAGGGTTTAAAGAATTGAAAAACCAAAGCAAAACTTGGCATGAGGACTTAGCTTGCTACAATCAATATTAAGATAAAGCAAGGCATTTCTCAAAAAATGGAAAAAGCCAATAACTGTTTATCTCTATTGCTGAGCTATGAGCCCTCGTGCTAGCTTTAAGCCAAGTACCACACCATCACATTCTCCTCTCTGGTGTTCTCCAATGCTAAAGTCTCATGGCAAACATCTGGTGATCAAAATGAAATCACGAACTGGATAATTTCTGTTTGGATGTTACTTTTTGGCTCCTCTTATCCCTGCAGCTGGAGCATTTCCTTCCAGCAGCTCTAAGCTGTTTAGTGAGCAATGCTGGAAAAATGCCACAAATTTATGAAAAACTTTGAAGGGGCTTAGCGTTAACGACTTCTGCCTTCCAATCAGTACAGCTTGAATCAATAGCACTGCTGCTAAATGTAAACAGGCATAATGGGAATTTTACAAAGCAAGACTATTTGTATGTAACATCAAAACCAGCACAAAGTCCTTTCCATAAGAGTGCAAATCACATTTAGAGTAAGACCAGAGAGAAAAGCAAGATTACTTTGTGATGATTTGCTGCAAAGTTCACTACACTCTTTGCTTGATAATGAATTTCACTCATATTGTCATGGACTTCAGGCTTCATCAACAGAGTGCTCAACTGCCAAAAACCATGATTTTAGCACATCAGAACAAAGGTGAAAAAACCAAAAAAGCGCACACATTATTTGATTTTCTGCAATTAATTAATTTATAAAAATACTATTTTACTATAAATATTGCCTAGCCACAAATTAAAAAAAAAAAAAAGAAAAGAAAATGAAGGGAGAAAAGATGGAGGATGCTGCTCGAAGGATGAACATAGATTACAGTGAATGAAATGTTGTCTTATTATGTGGTAAGATTTTGCTTCCATGCTAAATGCATGTCCTCTGCAAAGTGAAATAAGCAATTTCTAGTATATTGCACTTGCCACAATCTGAATTTTTTTTTTTTTTTTAGCTTGCCATTATTTACAGTATCTTATGTACATTAGGGATAAATGCAAGACAAGCAGCATCTTTTGTTGCCTCTCAAGTCATACTTCCTGGTTTCTCCATGTAGGCTTTACACACTGTACACACTGACAGCAACTGGTTAAAGCAGCCTTCTCCTGGCTGTTGGACAAGTATAACATATGGCCCAGTTGTAAATAATTAAAGGATTTACTGGTCAGGTCAGGCTCCAGAAGCTGTAGCACACAACAGGGAATAGCCAGGCTTGGTGCCTCAAGTTCCCATATGATATAACAATAACAGAAGTACAGAGATCTTGATCAATCTCCTCTCTGTTTACATTTAGTCTCTGGCTGCTTCTGCTCTTACAGCTGCTCTTCTCAAGCCCATGGATATGCTTTTGAGTTAGCAGGAGTCACTGGACAAGGAGGCAGAGAGCAGTTGCTTTTGTCAGAGCTTTTGTAGAGAACTTGCTTCAAGAAATCAATCCTCTGAATTTAAACTTTTCTACTGAGTTTATCCACTTTAGTGAAACTTTCAGAGAGAAAGGTATCTCAAGTCAAGATTTGTGACAAAACAAAGAAAGAGATGCATGGCCAGCATCCCAGGATAGAGGTACAAGCCTGGAATGTCAAAGCATTCAAGCGAACCTGGGGCAGCATTTGTGAAGCTGTAAATACAACACTGTGCTTATTAGAACACCTACATATCCAGATTGTGGTCAATGCAGAAATTGCTTGGGTGCATGAGACTCCTGGCTGTTGAACTCAGGTTATGCCCTGTACAACACTGAGCAATCCTTCAGGAGCCACCTTTCCTGAGATGTGCAGTGCTGGATGAGTGCCCAGTGTGCCCAGAACCCTCAGCCTCAGGGAAAATGTAAATAGGAGCTTATGGTAAGCATTAAGGAGCAACCACTGGAAAGTTGCCTAAGGACTGTGAAAGTGCTCTCCCCATATCCATTTGATAACAAAGTTACTCCAATGACTTTGGTGAAATTATTTTTGCTTTACACAGGAATCAGAGGAATATGAAGCTGCCTCAAACTGTAAAAACCCACCTTGTACATCTTATCATGCAAATTAAATTAAAAACCCCCATGGAAATAATCCAAAGAACTTTCTCTGCATGTGGCTGTAAGTCATTTAAGTCATTCAGTGAGACGGGATAATGGCCATCACTTTTCACTTGGCCAGTTCATATTGTGGCACTGGGAGGAAGACAGTCTGTCAAGTTTTTGTCTGCAGTGTCTGATTTTTCACCACACTGCTCTTGCCCTCCCTCCATTGTGTCAGGAGTGCATTAGGTGTTGGAAGGGCAACAAGAGGCTCAGTGTGTGGAGAGGCTGGAGAAGGGGAATTGAATTGTAGGCAACCTGCAGAGTCTGTCAGAAAGGCTGAGCTGGCTCCCTTTGTGGCTGATGTGTATCTATGTCCCCGTGCCACATTACATGGAAGGGATTAGAAATAGGATTTCTGATATTTCAGCTGACATGACAGGAGTGATAATTTCATGCAACTACGTTGCAAGCTAAATTCAAATATTCCACCTTTTGAAGGGATTGTACATATTTTCATCTGTGCTCTTAGGCTCAGAACCTTTTTCTGGAATGACTGTTACAACAATAAAATGCACTTCAAAGAGGTTAATACATAGGTAATTTCCTGTTTCTCTAAGTGCACCTTACTCACGCCCTAGTGACTTAAATGGCTGCATGAAATAGCAATAAGTGTTAAAATAACTTCCAAAATCTCTGTGTATCACAGTTTGTAAAAGTTTAGGAGATCTTTTGAAAATCAAAAATCTAACATTGTTTTGGGTTATTTTTTGGGCGGTGCTTTCCTTTTTCAACCAAGGCCAAGAAAATAAAGAAACAAAGTAACATAAAAATATCTCAACTCTAAGTAGAAGGTATCAAGGTCACTGACTATAAATATAAATAATGCTGCTGCATAAATCTTAAACAGCTTACTGCAACTACTAATATAACTTTACAGTATTTACAAGATTAATCTTTTTAAAGTAAATTACAGGATCATAATATCAAATAAGATTATGCTATGTCCTATATAGCATTTTACTATGCATATAGCAGTAACATGACAGCAAATATGCACTTCAGAGATATCAAGTAGCTACTGCATGAAGAGGGTGACACTGCGTGCCAAATTCTAAGCACAGCAACAAGTCTTGGGGCCATCTGATCTCCCCATACAAAATACTTTGTTAAACCCTTGATAACCTCATTGTATGTCTAATGGGAAATGCATAATTTTTCATGCCTCCATAGAAATAAGCATTGAGTATTCCAGCTATAATATGCAGGTGTAAGATTTTCTATCTGTTGGCTATTGAAGCAAAAGAAATACCAGGAATACTACAATGCAGAACGTATCCTTGGATTCAGTCCTTGGGATGGAATGAAGGAGCTCTTGCTAAGTTATACATTTCTAGAGCTCTTGCAATGGCATTTTCTGTGTTGAAATCATGAAGCTCACAGCCTGCACCAGGTAAATTTTAGCATAGGTCTGCTGGTTCAGGTGAGCCTTGTGCCTTACTCTAGATAAGGATCTTGGTCACTGTAAGGTCTGCCCAGCACGAGAAGCAAATCTTCTCCAGCAGAGAGAAGGAAGATCTCCCTGAGATCTTCCAGCAGAGGCAAGCAAGATCACCACAGGCATCCAGTCAGTAATTAGACCAATAGACAAACTTCAGGAGCACTGCCTAGTGATAAAATTTTTAAATAGAAAGCTTTGCTTGCTCAAGTTCTAAATAGTAAAGACAGAGAACCAAGCTCCCTTTCCCATCCAAAAGCCTAATACCCCTTGATTTATGCCACTATTTCAATAGGGCCTTGAACAACAGAACAAACACACTGAAGAGAAGCCCAGTCTGTGATTCCAGACTTGAGTGTACATCAAGAAGCTGTTCTCAGAAGCTCCACCTCGTTGCACTGTGAGTAACTTCTGCTTTCCCTGACCCACCCACAGATGGTGTTTGCAGTAAAGGGGCCATCCACATGTTGCTGTGCCCTGCAACAAAAGCCCTTGGCTCTCCAGAGGACGTTCCTGTCCCTTTCTCTTCTGCAGCTCCCCAAGCAAAAGCTGTTGCCTTGACAACTCTGGGGTGTTCTCTGCCTCCACGATGCTGGCAGCAGGAAGGCCAATTTCCTTTCACAAGATACAGAGCTGCTAAGGCATAAACAATTAAAAGTGTTCTGATTCCTTCAGTAGTGCCAAAAACAGAAAGAAAATCAGGAAACTTGCTACAGACACAGAATTTTATAAGCCAGAAGCATCAAGATTCAAGCACTAAGAATTCACAAAACCAAGTCAGGAGCAGAAGAAATTGCAGTTGCTTGAGATTTCAGCAAAGAGCTGGGAATGGCTGTGGCTAAGGTCAGGCTAAGGTTCTTCTCTTTGATCACCCTTCTGTAACTGGAAGGCCTCTGGCCTTCCATGGCACTGCCCTTGCTTTACCTCCTTTGCACTCCTTATAAAGAAGGTGATAAAAACAAATATACAATCAAAATAAAAACAGCACTAAAAGAAATTTTTAAAGGTTTGCAGTTTTCACTGCTTTTGTGTTTAACCTTTCATAATATTAAGTAGGACTAACTTCCTTTATTTCTAATTTTGTGCTATATTTTTATTTTTTTACTTCAAATCTGCCTCAAGAAGCAAAAAAAGAAGACACAAGAAAACTGATAGTCAGGAAAGAGATCTCAGTAGCTGCCCTCTGCTAGAGAGGCAGCAGACAGAGGTGCTGTTTGTATGTAACACAAAGAAAACATGGTGCCTTGAAGCTCTGTGTCCTGCAACTGAGCTGAGGGCTACTCAGCCATGGAATACTCAGCTATGTGACCATTCTGTCACATCTCACTGCATCCATGAGGAACATCACATCCATTGAAAGCCACAGTCGGTATGTAGAAGGACAGATATGCTGTTGTAATCTTTAAATTCCCCTTACCTTAAGCACATATAAGCACAAAATCTTTTGGCTTTTCTCATTTATTAAACCTTCCCCTCCTTGAAGGGTTAGCCAAAGTTGTGCGTACTGCCAGCAGATATCTAATGATAAAAGGTTATGTGCATCCTTTACCAGAAAGAAATTATTTTGGAAAGTATCCATTAGTAATTAGAGCTGGATTTTCAGAGCCAATAGAAGCTGAAAATACAGGAGAAGTTACTCACAACTTCATGATGCCAATAAAATCTGTAATAAAAAGCAATGCACTCTGTATTCCAAAAGGCTGCAGTATATCAATAGACACATCTGACAAAAGCACCTAGCACCACTGAAGATCCAGCATGCATTATTGTATTTTATTCAAGGAAAGCATAGACAAAAGCTACTGGAGCAACCTTTCTGCTAGCAGTTAAATTTAACATGCAACCAGGTATGACCAGGCTTCATGATACACCAACCTGCTAGTCAAACTAATAGCACTTCTATTTTAAGCTAAATGGAAGGGGATTAGGGTAAGAAAACTCCCTCTATTGACCACTGACATTGTTTATTACATAAAAGGTAATTGCTTGGAGAAGATTTCATCTCTTTCTGCTGCAGAAAATGTCTTGGTTTGCTGTTAACCCTTCTCCCATTACAGTGCAGCCACATTTGTGCCACTGCTCACAGAAGCATAGAGAGCCTTCTGCATGATTGAGGGCAAGAACTTTGCAATGCACTACCTTTATCTGTCATATTTTGGTCTACAGCAGTAAATTTTGTATGCCTCTACTGACTACTCCCTGGAAATATGGTAAAGATGTGGCCTTTTATACAAAGATAAGGTACACAGAAATGATATCCAGAGAAAATATGGTAATAGAAAAGAACAGGCTCAAACAACAATGAACAGCTCACAGTCAAATCCAAAAGCATTAGAAGATTTCAGGCTGTGTTGGTAGAGTACAAATCCATCTTGGATCAAATTATTCTCCCATTTACTGTGGTCTCTTGCTTGGCCTGGCAATTAGTTCAACTGTGGAATGCTACTTATGAGTACATTCACAATCCCTACAGCACAAATGGACTTTGGGAAGGAAGAACTGGATACAGGCTACCCATTGTAAACAAAACAGCCATTACTTCCTCAGAGGTACTAAAGCTGTGTCTGGAAATAAAACCCAAATAGAAAATTTCTAATGTCCTACTTGGTATTCTGGGCAATATGAGGCAATAATTAACCTTGTCATGCCTTTGTTTTGTCATCTCTAAAACAAGGATCACACTCCTGCCTTCACAGGACTCGCTGCTATTTTTTGGCTCGGATCATGAATTTTTCTGATCTGCGTAACATGCATGTGGAGTTTAGTAATTCTGTGCATTCCTGTAAGACAAAACTCTCTTGTTAGGCTATGGTCAAAGCTCATCTGTCAAAAAAGTTTTGTTAGCAAAATTCATTCAGCAAAACAACATCAACAAATAAGGAAATCCCAAATCTGACCTTAACACATTCTTGAGGAACTCACCTGCACAAACAGAAGGTAGGAATTAATGTCAATGGATGGCCCCTATCTGCAAAAAGAGATCTTTCCATTCTGTTTAAGAAACAAAGTGAAGGAAAAAGCTGTTTTTAGAATTACAATTTGAAATGACTGTTGGAAAAATTATCAAAATCAAAAGTATATTTTGCCCTCTTTTTTCATACCACTTCTAATTCATCATTGCATGACAAAATTTTTACAACAACTTACAGTAAAATATTGAAATTGGTTTAATCCCTTAAGGATGTAAGCTACTTTGTACATGCGTAAATAAACTGCTTTATGCTAAGCAGTAAGTCTCAGACTCTTCCCCAAAACTGTTTAAAGTAATTTTGGATATAATTAGCAACCCCTGAGAACGCAATTAGTCTATGACTGGCAATTCTGCAGTAACGATTCCCCTCCTGTCAAATGGGTTTTAAACTGAAAGGTCATTTTGGATAATAATAATTTCTATGATTTTACCTCTCTTTCCCCTCAAAGTTAAAACTTGAGTTAACTCGTGTTGTCTTAAGGGAAATGAACATGTTTTCTTGGACTGTTTTCAAAAGGTATTATAACCTTGACCAACAGGAAAGAGTCAGAGCTGTTTCAGAGCTGTTTCTCAGAGTAAGTCCTTGGCTTTACTCCCCAATTCCTCAGAAAGCTGCTAGTCATAGCATCAAACAAAAGGATGATTTTTAACAAGTTTTGTGTGTGTCTGTAGAATTTGCTCACCTAACTCACAATGCTGCATTGTCCTTTGCATTTGTCTGCTTTCACTGATTGTAAGCAGGCCCTTAGTTACCCTTCAGCTGACTAGTGTCAATGATAATAACAATACATTTTTATTTTTTAACCACTCAAATCTAAAGGCAAGTTAGCTCTGCACATGTATGCATGCACACACAAATGTAAGTAATATGTGAACATTTCCAAAGGACAACAAGTCCTTTTGGAATAGTAATGAATAGAGAAATCATCTTGTGCCCTGCATGAGATAGGTGCATTTCAAAATTTTCCTGTATAGCTTCCATGAAAATTGGCCCCTAAGCAAGGGTGTGAGTCATTGATGAATACAGCTCTGAGGCTTCACGCTGTGCAGCAAGAGCTGTAAAAGGCATTAGAGGAACAGAGGGGAGGAGGAGGAGAGAGAGAGAGGGTTAGGAGGTTATTAAATAAAACCTGGTAATGGTTTTACATGAACGTTTTCTGAGCAGTGTTTGGAGAAGGCACACCCCGCCCCGCCGGGCAGCGCCTTTGCCGGGCGGGGCACGGAAGGGATGCTCTGTCCCTCCACAAATCACTCCTGCCTTACCAAAGGCATTGCTCTCACAGCTGCCCTCCCAGTGCTTGCTGAAACTCAGGACCTACAAGTGAAACAGATTACCCTACGGCACATTGTCTTACAGTAACTTTTCAAACGAATATTGCAGCAAAAGGATGGGGTTGATCATCCTCCGCACCTATCTCCGGCACACAAAAGCACTGTAACAGCAACATCGCAGCCTTTGCCAGCACAGCTATGCAAAAAGTGTAGAACAGGATAAAGAAAACAAATTTATGCTTCCTCAGACATCAAAAGTATTTGATTTTGGCTCATATTTGTCTTTTTTTTCTTTTTTCCCCAAGACTAATGTATTAAATTACTGTTAATTTATATCATTCACTAGTTAGTGACAGAGTAAATCTGACTGATAATACATCAGACCTGAATAACATGCAACTCTCCTTGTTATGCAATTATACCTCTTCTACCCAAGTCAGGAGGTCCAGGTTTCAATAAAGACATTGGGCTTTTAGTCAATATTTCATTCTTATCATGCCAGATCCTCCATCCTTCAGACTTTCTGCATGTCCTGATCTCACACTCACTTGTGTGGTTCCCTCAATCTCTCTTCCTATTTTTTCCTCTTCCATTGTGCCAGCAGCCTTAGTGCACCCATCTGAAAGAGAAGATACAGTGTGGGCCATTACATCCCATTATCAAACACCCTGCCACTTGCAGGTTTCACATGGGAAATTGATTATCAACAATGATCAACTGACACCAACTGGTTACACTGAGTTAGTTACAAATAATCCAATAATCCCTTAAATGAGTCTTCTTTCAGAGGATGGCTTAGACATACAGTCAGGAAAAAATATTTTTCCATATTTTATATAGCAAAAGGATAATGTACTAGAAAGAAATCCATAATCAAAATCTTTATTTTCACATAGATAACTGTTTAAGGAGATTGGGCATAAACAAACAAAAATTATATTTTTTTAACAGGTTTAAAAGAGAGGCTTTAAGTCTTTTGAAGGCCAGAAACAGTGGTTTTACATTTAAGTCTTTTGAGCAAATGGGCACAGCGGTCTACATGAGAAAATTCAACCCAAAAGGAATGTTAACAGAAAAAGAGTTTGTCATGTTACAAGTACACCTGTTCCTCTAATATCTTTAAAAATAAGAGATATAATTTTAAAAATAAAACAAAACAAAACAACCTTCTGTGTATGTGCATACATATATAAGAACAGGAATTTTATATTCCCTTTTAACTGAAGAGTCAATAACTGACTGGTGCTATTTTAAAAAGAAACACCACCAAAACCCCCTTGAATCTACAGGCACGCAGCACCATCTGGTGGATTAGCACTTCTGGCAAACAGCTCTGCATTTACTGAACACATTTCCACAGGCAGGAGAAGGGAGAAAGCATACAAACAAAAGCATATCATGGAGATTTGTTTAGTCAGCATCAGGCAAGAAAAAGTGAGGATGGTGGAATTTCCATGAATATTGTGAAATAATACTCTTTACTAATATAACATTTTATATTTTTCAGACACTATGTATAAATCTGGATTCAAAAATATGTGAACAGTACACTTATAGTGACAAAAATTCAAAAGTTTTGTGTGTAATTTAACTAACTGCATCAAGATTTCTTTAATTTGATTTCTTTCATGCACGCATTAAGGCAAGTATTTATAAATTACCATTTTTTCACTGGAAGCCTTGATTAGTGAACAGGACTGATTGCTCACCTAATAACAGTTTTCCAATAATTTGCTTTCTTCTTCTCAGGCACTATGTGGTCTCATGTTCTTTCACACACAAGCTCAGCTTGGATAATACAAGATTATCAGGTGCTCATCACTGCAAAGCCACAATGAATTACAGATGTCAGTTCAAAACCCCTGCCAGGCAAGCTGCATTTATTCTTCACAAATAGCGAGTAAAAGGAGCTTCTCATTTTGGGTAGGAAAGGAAGGGGCCCCTGATACGTATACAGGGAGGTGCCATCGTAGACTCTGCTGTCTCTCTAGCAGCTTCTAGTGTCTTTGGAATTGCACCTTTCCATTGAGCCAGGTCACCTCCCTGCACTCTGCAATGGGTGGCTCTTGGCACACGACCCCTGAGGGGGTCAAAAAGCTTGGTCCTCCGAAGGCCACGCACTCACTCGACACCGTCCAAGCAGCTGGGGCTCAGCTGAGGCTCCCTCCTTGTCATCACACCCCTGCATCACCTCTGCACTGATCCCTTTGTGCTAATCCCCATTTCTGACACAGTGCTGCAAGCTGCTGGCCCTAAGATTTCCTTTTGAAAAGACACCTGGCTACACATGTGCAACTTCTAGAAATCTCCTCCGTGCATGCTAGAATTAGGAATACATATATATCTTAAGTCTGAATTTTCTGCCTATAGAAGTTTCCCTTCTTAATGGCCATATATTCTGAATCCTCTGCATCTGTGTCTTGCCCATATGAGTAATGAAGGTCCAATCATCCCACGTTCCCCTGGAAGACATTAACTGTATGCAGCACATCATTCTCACAATCAGATACATCAACACTGAGCTGCAGACTGGGAAGCTGTATAACAAGATCAAAACACAGGTGCTGGCCATCACACCTTCACACATCCCAGAGGGCAAACAGGAAGGTGGCAAGAGCCTGCTTGCTGCCAATTCCTTGATTCTTCAAAAATATTATTCAGCATTTCTTATAAGCATCTTCAGCCAACCATAAGGTAAGACAAGAGGTAAAAGAAATCTTCGTTATGACATCTATAATTTTTCCACAGGTAGCTTGTGGCACCGAACCATGTACCATTCCTTTATTTTTAAGAAACTGTTGCCCCCATACATTGTTGTTCCTTTTTCTTTCAATACTTTAAAAATAATGCAGGACTGTTCTCAGGGGATGATTAGTGAAATAACCAGCAATAATCTGCACAACACTTCAAGTCACGCTTTTGGTGCGTCTTCATCAGGCCTGACTTTCACTGTCCTTCTGCAAACTTTTCTTCTCTAAAAATATCCCATACTACATTTATAGAAAAGTAGCAAGACCAACATCTTCTGTGGTCTGTGCTGGCAGTCTGCCATAGGCCCATGTTTGTAAGAAATCTTACTGCAAACTCCTTGGTCCTCCAAACCACCTCCCAAACATTTGTCTGTGCTTACTCTGTTCGGCAGAGGCACCCTTGAATCATGCTTTGATTAATTTCTTTAATGTCTTTTCAGATGCTTTAGCCAGACAATTGACCCCAAGGAAGGGTTTCTGCATTAAGGCTACCCTTTGTTTTTTTAGGGACTTTTTATAAGAGCATGTAGTGACAGGACGAGGAGGAATGGATCCAAACTAAGACAGTAGGTTTAGATTAGATATTAGGAGGAAGTTCTTTTCTGAAGGGTGGTGAGACACAGGCACATGTTGTCCAGAGCAGCTGTGGCTGCCCCATCCGTAGAAGAGTTCAAGGCCAGGTTGGATGGGGCTCTGAGCAACCTGGGCTACTGGAAGGTGTCCCTGCCCACGGCAGGGGCTGGAAACAGATATCTTTAATGTCCCTTCCAACCCAAACCATTCCATGACTCGATGAAGAGTGTTGGTCTGTGACTGGTGGAACTCAGTGGCACAGGGTAATTTGCAACCCAGAAATACTGATGGTTTCAAAAGGCTCCAGGCAAGTTCACAAGGACGTTGCATTAGTGTTTATGGTCACCCAAACGCAGCGTGGCTCAGGAAACCCACCCACCAGCTGTGGAGATAATGCCAAAGGCCTGTTCAGGAACTGGACATGTACAGTGTACCCTCCCAGACACCGGTCAGTCGGTGTCACCAGTGGCAGCTGGTGTCAGCCCCAGATCTATTTGATGTTCCCAGCGCCAAAAGAACCGGCACCTCTGCCTGCCCGTGACGCGGTGCAGCTGGCTCTGACAGAGGAGCCGGGGGGCTCTGAGGGGCTGCCAGCGGCGCTGGGGCTGACACCCTCCTCTGCAGCACGGCCACGAACGGCACAGCCCCGTGCCCGGGGGGCAGCAGCGGGGGCGGCACCGCCTCAGGCCCCTCCCGGTCCCAGCCGCCGTTGCCGCCGTTGCCGAGCGACCGGAGCCGCCTCAACCCCGGCCCTGCCTCAGCCCCGGCCCTGCCTCAGCCCCGGCCCGGCCTCAACCCCGGCCTTGCCGCAGCCCCGGCCCTGCCTCAGCCCCGGCCCTGCCGCAGCCCCGGCCCTGCCGCAGCCCCAGCCTTTGCGGGCCCCTCCTCGGCCATGGCGAGCCTGTGCAGCCCCTCCGCCGCCTCGGTGCTGGCCGAGCTGCAGTGGGAGGCCGGCTATGCCGTGCCCGTGGCCAACGCCGAGAACAAGGCGCTGGAGGACGAAGTGAGCGCGGGGCCGCGGCCGGCAGGGAGAGGAGCCCGACCCTTCCCCGGAGCCGGGGAGGGAGGGAGGGAGGGATGGAGGGACAGAAGGAAACCTCACGGATTCTGCGGAGCTTTCCGGGGAACCGGGAGAGCGATCCCCGGCTCCGAGCGTGGGACCCGCGCACCCGCATCCCCCGAGCCCCGCAGGAGGAGCAGTGCGGGTTGTCCGTTCCCTCGGCAAAATCCCGTGTTTTCTCCTGAAATCCCTCATTTCACTGCTTTGGAGGAATGTAGAAGCTACTTCTTACGTTATTTTTTTATTAATGATTGCAATGACTGTTTTTAGGTAGTTGCAGGTAACGAGCACTCAACCGCAAACAGTAACTTGACGATTCTAACTCTTAAACAGCTTCAGAAGATGCAAAAGGAAAGAGAGAACCTGCAGAATGAGTTGTCCAACTATGAGGAGCGCATAGAAGCAATGACGTCTCATTTGAAAAACGTGAGACAAGAGATAAGCTTCTCTCAGGTAAATCGCCACCTCTAGCAGGTCCATTTTGTCAGACAGACTGTAACCTGAGTATCTCTGTGGCTGGTATCCCTGTCTATTTTGCCAACTTTGTTAGAGATTTGTTAGGCCTTTATTCCAGGATTTCCACAGGAAACAGAAGTTAAACTATGTACCCCAGTGATAATATTTGATGGTCATTAAGACCATCCAAATTCAGATTATTGTACCTAGGAAAAAGCCAGGAAGGGTGCATTTTAGAATTCTTCCTGAATGGGTACTTTTGTTGATATTAATTTAAAAAAATCTGGTCTAGGAAAACACCAGTGTAAGGGAAAAAATAATTATAATCTTTATAATGGTGAAGAACTAGGCGTGAAATGCTGAATGAAGACTTAATTCACAGACATGAAAAACTGAGATGGTCAGGATCTAATTCTTAACCTACACTCTGAATTAATTGACCAAAAGCGTTGGTTTAGATTTCTAAAGAGTCTTGAGACAAAGATTTGCACCTTTCAGATAAAATATCCTAGATGAAAAAGCTTTAGGAAACTTCCCTTCAGATGAAAAAGTCTTAATTTTTTTTTGGCCACATTCAAGCATTAATTTGAATTAAAGGAAATAAACGTTAGGCAATATCCAGATATTACTAATGGCCAGCAGGGGAGATCTCTCTCAGCACAGAACAATAAATTTTTTTTTGTTACTGTGCCTCCTGGATCTGATTTAAGTCACTGGTGATCAAGAGTAAGATTTGATGTTGAAATGTTAGGATTCTGAATCTTGGGTGAAAAACTTAGAATTATATTTTAGGGCTACAAAAGGTTGATCTGTGGATGCTTGATACAATGTGTACATACATATATATAAGAATATGTGTATTTGAGATACTAATATCAAACCAATAAATTTTCTCTGAGAATTCCTTCATTTTAATGGTGAAACCACAGCATCTCTGACTTAGGATTCAATTGTATGTAAAATAGAAGTTTGTTGATGTATGACTTCTGTTTATTGTAAAATACTGAACCTTGTTATTCTGCAGTCTCTTTACAAAGCCAAAGAGAATGAAATTGAAACTGAGCATCACTTTAAAGCCCTTGCTGAGAGAGAATATGGACGTCTCAAAAACGACATTAAACGACTGAAAGATGAGATAGCTTCCTTGAGACAGAAGAAAAACACTCAAGAAGTAAGGTTTGAAATTTTTGGAAGGGAACACCTATATTGCAAAAGTTTTATGGCTTGTCCTCACTTTCACATGCAGATACAGTAGTATAAGTCCAGAATAGCTAATTATAGTTTAAACTTATAAACTGCAGTAGATAATCTGGATGGGCTTTCCCTGTGTAGGCAAGTGACACTGAGGATGTTACTGCATAGACTGGTCAAGATTTAGCAAATATTAATTAGATGTTAAAAGATTTCTGTTCTTATTGCCAGATACACAGCCACACATCCATTATCACTGAATTTCTAATTCTCACAGGTATTTTCTTAATGGTTTAAAAATCAAATGGTTGGTGGCAAATCTTCTCTGCATAAAATAAACTTGGGTCAAGATTTCAAGATCAAAGATTTGGTTTAAGTTACAAAGTAATCTAATGCCACTCAATTACAGGTGGTCTTCTGGGCTTGGAACTGTCCCTTTTTCTTTCTATTAATAATTTAATATTTTTTTTTAGTTTGCTCTTTTTCCTATTAAGTCTGCTTGTAATCTCCAGTCTCTAAGAATAGGTGTCAGGATGAAGATATTCACACTGTTCAGCTGGATGTATATTCTCTAATTTTTGTGTCAGGAAGTCTCTTCACAGTCATGTGAAGAGGTCACATCTGAAAATTGATATGTAGGATAAGGGTCTAACAACTGGGCCTTAATGAGTCAGGGAGAAACTTTACCTTTGGATGCCTCAGATCAGTTTATTATATGAATCAAATACCCTGCAGATGGGTATATCTTGCCAGAGGCTGACTTTTCTGTTTAAAATTATTTGCTTCTTAAATTTGTGGCAACCTACTGTCTTGTTTCTTCTTTAAGACCAGGATGTCCAATATCATTCCTCAAGTATAACACACAGTTAATAAAAAAAGAAAACTATCAAGTCTGTGGACAAGCTGTGGGTAGACTTGAACTGGTTGCCTCAATTACTATTCAATGGATATTAAACATTAGATAGTGAGCCTTTAATTTTCTCTTCTTTTATTAGAATACTATAAATAAAACCACTAAGAAGCTGGAAAACTTAAAACAACAGATGAGCTGGGATGAGGAACTTCTGGAAAGCTGGCTAAAGGAATTAAATCGTACAGATAATGATGCTACTGCAATCCAGAAGTATGCACTGCAAGATGAAGGGAAACTAGGAGTAAGTAGAAATATCAGTAATTTTCAGAAACCAATGGAAGTGCTCTTTTATCACTTGCAGACCTTGTTATGTTATCAAGTCAGATAAAATGAAGACAAGATTTTGTACAACACTGCTTTGAAACTGGTTTCCATTTAGCACAACAGTGCAATTCCATACGAGACTCATTTTGAAGTTGAGAGAACAGGTTTTAAAATAACGAGAGACATAATTGAAGATAACAATTTGCTTATTCATCTGGGTAAGACTTAAGTTAAAATTTTTTGAGAGGGTGCACAAATAATAAAGTCTAGAAGACAGTGCCACTGAGTTAAGAGGAGTTTGTTCAAAAATTCACACCAAGTGGAAGAATAGTGTAGGACTTCCCTTTAGAACTGAGTTCATTAATATTGCTGAGAACAAATTACAGCTACTTCAATAAAGCTACCTGGAATAATGGAAGACATAAACACATCTGTGTAAAGAGGAATTTCTGTCAGAAGTTCAGACTTTAGAAAGTGAGTTCCCATGTATATTTTTAATGTAGAGATAAGTAATCCTGGTTTTATTATTTTGTTACTCTTTTTAGCCTTTAAACAGAGTGAGCAGAAATTTGATTTTTACTCATTAAATACTTAACCCAAAAACTTTGGTTTACACAAACACTCTCACTGCTGAATGCCAAGAACACATTTACAGAAAGTGGAGAGTTACTTTGGCCTTGCTGCAGTTTGGTTCTTATGGTCACTTGTACTGACTGAAAATCTGGGAGGCTACACTGTCAATTTTTTGTTTTTGAAAAACAATAAAATTGACACCTTGATAATTTAACCCCTGACTGTAGCAGGGCTTTAAGACTTTATAAAATGTCATCTATTTATTTTCAAATACTTCATTTTCAAATATTGTCATATCCTTTCATTTTAGACATTAACCCTTCAAATAGAAAAGTTGACCATGGAAGCAAACCAGAAGCGCAGAGCTCTGGATAATGAGCTAACAGAAACCATGACAGCTCAGGTTTGTGCTTAAGGTTCTAAAAGATCCCTAGTTTATATGTGACATTTTTAACTTCAGAAATCATGGAGGTGCTTTCTTTTAAACAGATGGAGCTTGACAGAGCAGCTGAAGATTTTCGCAGGGTTCATCAAGAAAGGCAAGAAGTCATCAGGCAGTGGGAGAATGCAATTCATCAGATGCAAAAAAGAGATCAGGAGATTGATCAATGTGCTTTGGTAAAACTGCTGTAACTGATCCATATCTGGGGTTTGGGTTTGATGTGGGGTTTTTTTGGGGTTTTATTTCTAAACATCAAAACTACAGTATCATTTTGTGGGTAGCTAATGTTTTACTTAACCTTTCAAAATGCACAGTTTTCACTGAGCAGTGATAAATGTGTCAGGTAAAGTAAGCATCACTAATGCTGGTAATTTTCCTGTTTAATTTCATCTGTTTCAAGTCTACCTGAAGTATTGTTTAGCTTTTTTTTTTTCCCAATTCAATCAAGAATTATTTTCTTTTCATAAGAGTTTACAGCATCTTTTTGTTTTTAAATTATTGGAATATTTTGGAAATTTTCAATCCAAAACCACCGTACTGTTTGGTGTGATGTATCCATGGAATAAAGTAGTTTTAAGAATGATAACTGGGTGTCTCAGGCAAATATAATCATAACATGAATTGATCATAACAGGAATTGATCTTCTGGCTGTATCCTTTATTAATCTGTCCCATCTTAACTAATGCAAGCAAATCTAAAAAGTTTTTATCCCGATAGCTAATTGCAGAGATAAAACAGGAAATCCGAAACAAAGAAATTTTGCTGAGAGAAAAGACTGCCTTTTTGGTAAATGAAACTGTTAATAATATGGAGTATGAAAAGAAAATTCTTTCTGCTGAGCGGGAAGCAAACAACCTTCGAAAGGAATTCCAGACCCAGGATGCTCGCAGGTCTCAGCTGCAGGATGAGGTAGGAAAACTTTGGCTGAAACTATAACTGAGGGCCAGATGGAGGAAATACAGGAATAGCATTTCCTTTTCTCTGGTTTTATACTAGGCTCTTAGTAATTCAGCAAAATGTTGCTATTCTCAGCCAACTCCTGTTTATAGTGGTCTGAACCCTCAACTTAATCCTGTCATTGAGAGTGGTGAAAAGATTGGAATGAATTCTCTGTTGTGTAGGTGTAAAATGGATGAATTTTCTCTTCGATGGTCTAACACTGTTAGGTGCCTCAGGAAGCTTCTTTCCTTTAGCATACATAGACTGCAGTATTGTATAAAGATGAGAGAAATCTCTTCCAGATTCCAAACAATTCATGTCCTATGCTCCCAGAAGTGTGTGTTGATGGCCTGGTAGTCAGGTTACAGTTCCTGAGGAAAACACCCAGTGTTTTCACGTGGCTTTTCTAATCAAGAGGCAGTGGGACAGGGCTGCCCTGTGAGCAAGCCATGCTTGATGCTGTCCATGCTGAATCTGCACTTAAATATGGGAATGAGCTGTGCTGCTTAATTATTTAAATGCCTGTAGAAGTATTTCTAAGAAGTAATTCAAGTTTCATGGCTCTGCTGAGAAGGGATGCATCGTATTGCCTAAGTTTTTTCTTAACAAGACTATGGTAACATGGGGATACTCAACCAGCTTAGTGATTTTTGAAAAACCCTGCATCTGCTGTTGTCTTAACTTTGGATAGCTTTTCTGTAGCAGGTGGTTCATAGACTGATCTCCTAATTAAACTCTAGGTAGCTCAAACAAGGTGTAGGCTATTTGATTACCCTATAATTCATGCAAGCTTGAGGGTTTGTAGAATTGGTAGGTTTTCGTCTCAAGCTGTGAGACTCTTGCTTGAAGTTTTTAACAATTAATACTCCATGATGGGATAATAGAACAGTCTCCCCTTATTAGAACATCTGTGGGATGCATGTGAGAAACAAGGAAAGGAGACAGTTCAGCCAACAACTTGTGGCCTCTAAGAAACTTGCTATACATGCCCTTGATCAGGTTTCTTCATCTGTGAAAGTGAAAACTATTAAACTTATGCTGTTAAGTGATACTGTGAAGATGAAAGAGCTGCTGATTGCAAAGTATCCCTTGTCCTATTTAATGAATGTATGCTTATATGTATTTTTTACCAAATTAAATATCTGTGATTTTTTTGTCACAGTGATATCTTAATCAAAATAATTCTATGTAGCCAGCAAAGTTTGACATAGAAATGTTTATTAGGTACATAAGATTATTTACATTATCCACAAAGAACCTCATCAAATTCAGCTGTGCACTATAAAGCCATGGTTCCACTCATACAGATGCTGTTGGACAAGAATTACAGCTCATAGCACCTCCATAATTCATTCTGTGTTCTTGATTAGTATTATTTTTCCCCAGTACTCATACTATGTAATTAGTCTACTGAATTTACTAACTGGGCCAGTTTACAGTGCCTCAGAATTTGCAGCATTCCTCCTATGGAGAGCACTGTTTAAAAGTAATGGAATACTTTCCAATAAATAGGAAAATATAATTTTAAATATCTTAACATGTACCAAAGTAAATAAGAGCTTGATTGCTTGATTTTGTAATTTATTAGCTGCAGACTTTGAAATCCATTGTGAACAGAACTTCTTCTGATCTAGAGTCTTTGAGAACACAAATAACCAATTTGAAGAAAGAAATTCAGGGAAAACAAGCCAGGTAAGAAACAGACCTTTAAAAATAAAATTTGTAAGGATTAGTAATACAGCCAAATCTTTGAGGTAGGAAAGTGCCTTTAATAATGTTGATGACTGAAATCTCCAACTTTCTGGTTACTTCATGTCCTGCATTGATTTGGCACTGGGTAATTTAGGCAAAATACTCCTGGTAATCCTTGTTTTTAAAAGGTGGGGGGAAAAAATCAGGGCCTTGCTTATTGCAGGTTTAAGTTTAGACTGAGGCAACTGCTCAGTCAGATTGGCTGCTTCCTTTTGGGAGCATTGTCTAGGCAACCTACATTTAACTTCTGTCATTTTGTTCAGATTAAAACTTCTTAATGAAAAAAATGCAAGTCTTTCTGATAAACTGAAGCTTGCAGTTGAGGAGACGTTCAGTGCAGAGGAGAAAGCTTCGAGGTTGGAAGAAATATTGAAAGAAGAAGAAAAAAGTGTTGAGGTAAAATGTTTTTCATGGTTTCTAGAATTGAGGAGTCATTTTTATTTGCAAGTTTTATATTTTAAAATTATCTCTTTAATATTTTCTATTAAAATGAAAGTATTGATATGACATGTAGCTATTTCATCAAATACTGAAGTAAGTGTGCATGTAGATATGTCTGTGCTAAGAAAAGTCTGGAGGAAAATAAATGATCCTAATAATTCCAGCTGTACTAGTTTAGGATACTGATACCCATCAAAAAGGTTTTTAAAGACTGAGAATCTTGTCAGAATGACTTTTCAGTAACACTGCCACCAAAAACTTCTTGGCTTTAGTAAAACACCACCAAAATTTATATCTGCGAAAAGCTGTGACTTTGGCAAACAATTTTAAAAGTATTTAGAAATATTTTTGTCAGATCTGGCTGCCCTGACCTGCTCTTCATTGTTTTAATTCTACTACATGATACTCTGACACATCTAACTTGTGGACTGTTAAATAATTACTGGCTCACTTCACATTCATTTTTGTTCTGGGAAGTAGCATATATCAAATGACTGTTTTTTTAATGTGCCTAATAATACTTTTATAAAATTAAAACCCCACTTCTTAGATTGAAAATTAAGTATTGGAAAAGAAGTTCCTTATCATCTGCTTAGCTGTAAAGAGCTTTTGCATAAATGCATGTGTTGTAATGCAATCTTCTGAACTTCCCTGCATTTCAGGAAATGCTTTTACTGTTTTGTCATTTTGCTACTAATTCTCTTAAAGTATTTTCACTACTTAGCTTCAGACTGAACATGACAGAAATATTCTTTTATATTTTGCTGGACAACTGAGCATTGGATATGCTGAAGCTTTCATTGCTTTAGAATGACCAGGTTAAATTAATATGACAGCAGGTGTCCCACACAACTGACAACAAAGCTGTACCCTCTGCATGCTCTTTCATACCACTGCATGCTCTTTCTTCCCTGTTTTGTGTTTCCTAGAGCATGCATGTGAAATAATGCCTTGCAGTAGATTGAATGTAATTTTTCAAACTTTTTAACTCCACAGGCATTAATCACACATTTTAAATATACTTTGAGAGACTAGAGATGTTATGTCTTTCCTTTATAGAGAGTTTGTTAAATTACAGGCCTTACTGTTTGGCTTTTCAGATAATTTGAAAACAAGTAATGGTGTAGCATTTCATTAAAATGAAAACCTTCTTTGCTTCCCCTTAAGACAATTTCCAGGGTGGCAAAAGCCTTAGCAGGGTTTCTTTACCCGTGTCTGTGGCGGATAACATAAGATGACATTGAGCTTGGCAGCTCCACAGCTGCAGGGGAATATTTTAGCTAGGATGAACTGTTCTTGAACAATGTCTGTGATGTATTAGTCAGAAGCCTCCCTTCCATCACCATTAGACACACATGGCTATTTGCTACATCTGTTAATTTACTGTGAAGAGATATTTACAGGAACAATGTGGATGAAATGTCACTGTTTTGCTATCTAGTTCTGTGGTACTTCTCCCTCTTCAATTTGTGGCAAAACGCTGTTGCACAGTGAGGCTTATTGAATGTCTTACCTCTATTAACATCCTCACTTAAAGGGAGAGCAACTATTTCTCTGAAATAAATTAATTTAGATATGCAATAAAGACCATGAAGTGAAGGGCAAATCATGATCCAGTGTCAGTGAATTAATCTATAATTGTCATTAGCTTCAGAAATACAGCTCAGCATTTGGCATATGCTTAAAAACTACTTTGCTTCCAGAAGGAAGTTCCTTTGTTCAAGCATGATGCAAAACCCATTTATATGTTCTACGGTCCATAATAATTTCATATTAAACTTACACTTGCCTTTTATATCCTGAATTTGAATTTGGAATTCCACTTACAGCAAGTTGAACTGCAAAAAAATTCTCTTGGGTAGAATGGGCAATGTGGTTACAAACTCTTAGAGAAGGCATTAAATTATCTTTCACCATTATTTAAGCCAGCAAGATGGTTACATACATATTAAATCCAGAATAAACACATTTTTAATAAATATAGAAAAGTAAGTTCTCAGGTGTTTTGCATAGTAATTTAAACTTATATCTTCAAATTCTGCACCAGACTTGAGCTAAATGTAAATGAGTTCTTTGGAACAGGAAGGGGAAATCACTTGTTTTAGGATGTACTTCATAGGAAACTGGCATGCTCAATGGCTTGAGCTTTGGCAGGTCTTTGGCTGCTTGAGTGGGAGAGGTGGAAGGAGGGAAGGAAAGAATAAAATTGTTTTCCTTATTAGGCTTATAAAAAGAAAATAATCTCAATTTTCATTGTTTTCAATCCATTTCAGATTATCTGAAATGTTTAGCATTGTTTTTTATCCTACTAAAACCTCATTTCCTGCACTGATTTAGATGTCTTTAGAAAGTGTAATTTTTCAGAATTATTCCATCATAGATAAACACACACATACATATATGTGCACAACAGCATTACAAGATTTAATAAACCACTGAAAAGCTTTGTATTATATTCCTTAAATATTCACAGATGCTGGAGACAGTAAGGAAGTTTTTTGAAAAGAATGACAGGAATTTAGTTTTCTGAAAGGCTGAAAAGAGTAGCATTCTTATAACTGGGAAAAAAAATCATGTCATTGTAGGGTAGGATTAGATTTTTAAAAAACTAATAAAAAGTATTACTTTCTCTTAAAGTCAAATACTTTTTTTTTGCCAAGCGTTTTGAAGACTTAAAAAATTCCATGTCCATATTAATGGCTACAGTAAGAATACTTTTTTCCTATACATGATTAATAAAACCAAATAATTTCTCAGAAATTAATTCTGATGTGAAGAATTACTTCTTTCTCCTACTTAATGATCAATTTGTCACCAGGAAAAAGAAAATGAAATGAGACAGTTAAAGGACCTACTTTTCAAGAAGAGTCAGGAGTTAAAAATGCAGAGCGATAAGGAGAAGATTGTTCTGGCAGAAATTGAGGGAGGTCAAAAATCACTTAAAAATCTCCGGAGTCGACTGCGCAAACTTGACACCGATTTCTTAAAACAACAGGAATTAATATATAACCAGGTAAAATGGTAATGTGTTTTCCTGCTAAGATTGTTTCTTGAGTCTACTGATAGCACATTGCTTGAATTCTGTAATCTTTAACAGTTTTCCATTTTGGAAATATCATGCAGTATTACTTGAAGTCTGAATTTATTTGTTTCTAGATGTACAGATAAAATTGAAATTACTGAAACTTGCCAAAGTATCACCTACATTTTGCACTTATGTGTTTCATTATTTTTTGGATCTGCTGCTTTTCCCACTAATTCCTAAAATCCATTCTTGACTTTGATCCCTTTGAACCACAGACACCTCAGGGTATATTTTTAAAGCTATACAAGAGGTACATGCCAAAATCCTGTTATTTACTAATTGGATTATGTGCATATTTCCTATGCACCACTTTGAAAATTTGCTCTTTTATATCAGCATCCACTGGTAGCAACAAGATGGCAACTCCTCTGTAAGCCTCCCTACAGCAGCCTGTGCTGAGTGTGCTTTGTTACTCTTCTAGAAGATTACCCCAAACCATCACTGCTCATCAGTCATCTAAGATACTTTGCTAATGAGGTCTAAAAGCCAGAAACTGTAATAACAACAATAGCTTAATTGGGTGACTGTCCTAAAGCCAACATTTAGATCCAAGTTTATTGCTTATCTCAGACTATTAATTCTCTTCAAATTTATTTTAACAGGATTTTTATATTCAGCAAATACAGAGACGGCTGTCACGGTTAGAAGGGGATGTCAATTCAGATGAAAAAGAAGTTTTGGAAGGAAAAGTTGCTGAACTTAAGAAAACCCTAGAAGAAAAAAAAAAGGGATATGATGTTCTACAGTCACAGTACAGGAAAATTCAGGTAACTTCCTTGGAACATCATTTTTACTGTGTATCATTTAGAAACCACAGCAAATGAAGTAGATTGGATCTTAGTAATTAAGAATTAGACTAAAGGGTATCGGAATTTTGTGTAACCCATGTGGAAAACTTCATAAATTCCCTATAACTTCCAGAAAAATAGATTACTACTGCTTAAGTGAGACACCTCAGCAAAAAGAGAAGCACTGAATGTTGGAAAGACAAGCTGAGCTTTCATCAACATGTAACTGACTGCTTGCAAATGTCTGAGTTTATCATTAGGCCCATGCAGAAATGGAAGAATGCTGTTTTATAAAGCTATTACTTTTACAGTTTTCATAAATTTGTAAGTACAGTTGCATTTAACATTGTCCAAAGTCTCCATGCAGCACTGTGCATGAGGTTTGCATGAAGTTTGCAGAGCAGCTTATTGGAGACATCATGATGATGGTTCCTGGTTCCAGGACTTTAATACATCTAATTTAAAATTAACTGCCAGCTTTTGTTGCAATTTACATTCACTGAAATAACTTCAATATAACTTATTTTGAAACAGAATGATGTGCAAATCATCAAGAGAACAATTGACAAGACAAGAGAAGAAACAGGTGGTTTGACAGTGAAGATAGAAGAACTAATTCTTTTCAATGAGAGATCACTTCAGGAGTTAAGAAAAGCAAAACACATTAAGCAGGTACAGTATTATTTTGCAACTTTACTAATGCAGGATATTCTTATTTGAGATATCATCTGCCTTCCACAGTGCTACATCATTGCATCCAAAGGTACACTTTCCGTAGTTTTCTAATTTACACTTCTTTCCCAAACTTTGAAGTCACCTTCATCACTATCATCTTGCTAGGCAAAGTGTTGCTTCTCCTCTCTACACAGCATAAAGTTTAATGAAGTATCAATTTAATCCCACATTAGTTATACCACAATATCCACCAGGTCAGTGGATGTTGGGGTGTTTTCCCCTGAGAAATAATTACCTTTAAAATAGAAAATATATTTACTGTTCAAGGATGTCTTTAAATAACACTGAGTTTTTACTCTCAAAACACAGTATTGTTATTAAACTGTAAGCATTTTTTCCTAACAGATGATTTGAATCAATTCATATTCTAGTTTAAGGAATTAAAAAGTGTAAATGCTTTCCTCTCAATAGATAAGCAGAAAAGTACAGTTCCCACTCCTCCAATTATTGCACTTTTTTTTTTTTTTTCTGCAGTAAGCTTTAGCCTTCCTAAAGGAAGTACTAACATAATAGAAAAAAGCAATCTAAGTAGCAGGGGAAAGAGTTTTGCCTTGGACTTAACTGGTGTACTTCCTCCTCAATGAAAGCTCTTTCCCTAAACATGGAACTTTTTTGAGGGGATGAAATTCAGGGGAACAAAAGAAGCTGATGACCTGAAAGCCCTTGGATAAAAATTGGTTAAGTTGGAATCATACAAGATTTTGAAATAATGATTTAATGTGTTTGCATGCTAATGAAGTTCACCACTTGCTGTTTTTCATAAGTTTTGATATATACAAAATTTGCTCATGTAACAACTTGATTTGCAGGTCTACAGAATCTAGAATATATTCCAAGACACTTTTAATGGTTTGAGTGAGATATTTACTGCTCCAGAAAACTCCTTGTAAGGTCTCTTATTTTATTTGAAACCACCTAAACTGGAAAAGTTGTAGAAGGAAAAGACTAATAACCCAAAACTCAGCCTGAATAAAAGTCTGATGAATTTGTATAAAACCATTCCGGAAACAATCTACCCCTGTCACAGTCACTATGTTAAACTGTTGGCAAATGAGAAAATGACAAGGTTTTTAAATGCAGAGCAAAATGAGTCTTATAGTTGTATATATATTAAAGTTGTGTATATAGTAAATAAACTTAAAACAATGAGTTCTTATTTTGATACCATTTGGCACTTATTAGGAGATGATGGTTGAAGATAATCTCTTAAAACTAGAACTGAAGCGCCTTCGAAATACTCTGTGTAATAAAGCAGAGAAAGTTCTAACCCTGGAAAAACAACAGTTGGAGTTAAAGAAAGCCATAGCAGAAAGAACTGAGGAAATCAGGATCCAAAAGGCAATGCTGGATTCCCAGATAAGACTGCTGGATCAGGAACGGCATCGCATGAGGTAACTGTTCTTACAGAAATTAAACTTGTAGCTTTGATTGAGTACATTTTTTATGTGGACTTACTAAAAAAGACTTCACCATTAGAAAAATTGAAGATAAAATAAATCTTGCTCAAAATTATCCACCAAGACAGCTGAGGCCAGCAGGAGATCCCATCTGTGACCCCCAGACTGCAGCTTTAACCCCTCAGTGAACAGATCAGTGGCCCTGCTGTGAGTGAGCAGGCTCAGTAGAAGTGAGAGAAAACCTCAGCCACAGATATCTTTTTACAGTAAACACTGACTGTGTCACTCTGCCTTTTTTAAAATAATCTGGGTATGTGAAACCATGTGTCTGGAGGTATGCCAAAGTATAGGAAACAGAAGAGTTGCTTTTAAAGAGGGTTTACTCCCTCCCACCTGCTTGATAAAACTAATTTCTTTGATTCAAACAGTAAGACTGGTTTGCTGTGTGTTGTGTTTTGTTAGGTTGGGCTTTTTCTTCTTTTTAACTAATGAGCTTTCCATTATGTATCCTATATAATAAGTTAAATCTTATAAATTACATATGTACCCTCTTATAAAGCAATAACATTGAAATAACGTTTCCCTCCTGTAACAATCAGTCCAAAGTATCTGGAATGATTTTAGCCCTGAAATCCCAGTATCTAGATTCAGCCAAAAATGAACATTTCAGCAGCTGAACTGCCCTGCTGGCCACACCCCTCACAGTGGGAGTTAGAGTGACTCAGTGTGACTGAGAACACAGACTGTGGCCTTCCTTTGGGATCACCCAGCTGTGGGATGCTCCCAGCTGTTCCTCACACTCACCCTGCAGTGGGAATGTTCAGGTACCATCAGCAGGGAGCAGTTCTGGCAGTCAAATGCCAAACTTGTAAATCTGGGGAAGGACTGTGGAACAGCCTCCCAGGATGCAGTGGTCTGGGATGTGAAAACAGATCTGTCTGCATTTAGAACTGCAAAAGGCACATGGGTGACCAGAACAAGGGATGTTTGTGACTGGGAGAACACAGAAAACCACCAAGACCTGTAGCAGCACAATTCCTGGTACAGGCTGCTGGAATAACACCAGGAGTTTAAACTGCTGCAGCAAGAACTGCCCACAAAACACTACCAGACAAACACTTTCTCAACACATTTATTTTCTCCCCAAACAAATCAGTGCTGAATTTCAAGATCGCCTGTGGAAAATTGATAAACTGAAATGCAGATATGAAATGTTTACTCTTTCCATGATGCCACCTGAAGGAGAGGAGACGAAAAGTCAGGCCTACTATGTAATTAAGGTATTTTTTCCACATCATTCATTATAATTCAGTTATTTAAGCTATAGATTTCCCTGGGCTCTTAGACAACCTCCTTGCCTACTGCCTACTTCGAGTCTAATTGTTTTATGTTATCTGGAACCAATGGTTATTTAAATGGTACAGTAATTTCACAAGAATTGATGTGCAGCCTTATTCTGAGCAGTTTGAAAACTTCACTTCAGTGCTCATTAATGTACAAATACACAATAATCAGTGATCAAGTGATAATCCACTATAAACTGGAAACAATTTTATTGGAATCTCACATGACCTTAAGTTATTCTACCTGTCAGAGTTATTTCCAGGTATTCCTTTTACCATATGAGATTTATACCTTGAAGAATGTGTGCTTTCCCCTTTCACTTACCAATCACCTATGTGTACTTCAGCTTTTCACTGGAAAAAAGAGAAAATCAGTCTTTATCCAAAATGCAATACCCTGGTTCTTTAACAAGAATGTATTTTGATCTCTGTAAATTCTCTGATTTCCTGTTAAATCAATATACTCCCAGCTGTGAGCTTGGCTCTGAAGTTCATCTTTTTTCATACTCTTAAATGCTAAATTTCTTAATGATCATATTTTTGCTGCTGTGAGATCCAGGACAGCAGAACATCCTCTGCAGAAGCCATGTGGTCACTGTGGGTGTATAAAATACCTTCTCCACCTATGGAGATTTTTCACTAACAGATCTTCCAAGGGACTACAGGAAATACTTCGCCTGATGCTGTTTCTTCAATCTACTGTCAGATCAATGAGGAGTACAAGGGACTAATTCCCAAATTGGATGACTTCTAACAGTCTCTCAGTGGTTATATGATGTACAATCTCAAATCTTGGATTTGTAGGTGAAGGAAGCAGAGGTGAGGCACATGCTGTAGTTCACATCAGCAGTGCAAGGCAAGAACTGCTCTGTGCAGGATCTAGATGCTGCTGGGCAGGAGTGAGTGAGCTCAGGCAGAGGCAGATACCCATAATGAAACACCTCAAAGAACTTCAATACTGTAAATAACTCCTCCTTCCAATTCCTTAGGCATCCAAATTTCAGTTCAAGTGGTTTTAACCCCTAAATATATAATATTTTATATATATATATATAGTATATATAATAAATATATACCCCTGTATAATAAATATTTTCTGTATAATTATCTTAGTATTTCCAGTATGTCTGCAGTCATCTAAAATACTGGGCTTGCTTTCAGGCTGCACAGGAAAAGGAAGCACTTCGACAAGAAGGTGATGATTTGGATGCAAAGATCTGCAAAGCTCAAAAAGAAATTACAGCTATGGAGAACAGTTTGTGTGTACTTAAAAACTGGAACAAAAACTACAAACAGTCTTTCAAGGCAGGCCCTGAGACAAGTATGTGAAGTAGAAATTCCAGAAAATAGAATTCTAAATAATACTCATCTAACTTTTGTGCCCTCTGCTGGCTCTGGAATCAGTAGCTCTTAAATCATTCTCCCTCATAAAGTCAGTTGCTTTTTCACAGTGATTTGGAATTAGTAGGAGAGTATTCAAAAACCCCTCATACCTTGAGGCATTGAAACACTGCCAACACTAATATAGTAATATTCTGAGATGCAGTTATTTTCAAGTGAAAATTGAGTTCTATGCACAGCAATAATGCTGCTTCATTGTTTGGGATCACAGGTGAGGAACTTGAGGAAAGATTGAAATTAGAAAAGAACAAAAAGGATGCTGATGAAAAATACAGATACAAACAAAGGCAGATCAAGGAACTTCGGGAAAAGCTCCAGGTAAAACACAAATAATGTTCCAGACAAGACTGCAGCATTTAGCTAAATCCATGCAAGTCATCCTAGAGGAATAATAGGAAATTGTGGTACCATTTTTTTCTGCTCTTTTATTAAGATAGGATTTTTAGAAGTCTCTTCATCCCCTTTCAAAAAGTGAGTGATTATTTGAATTTTCTTGAATCACACCAAAACTTCAGGTGTTTAGTCACATACAGTTAGAAGTTTCAGAATCCCACATGCACTGACAGATGCTGTTCTCACAGCCACTAAAGCAGCTGTGCTCATGTGCAGGCTGAGTACTAAATACAGGCAAACAAGAGCTTGTGGTTTCAGGCTCCATAGCAAGGACTCATTCATGGTTCCCTTGGTTATCAAAAAGCCACTTGGACCTTAAGAAAGAGCAACACCTAATTCTGATGTGTGACATTTGTTACAATTTTATTAGGCAGAAGAAAGGCAAGGCACATGGACATATTCCACATGCTTGTTCTAATCCCTAAGTCACTGCCTACAGTCACCAATCATTCCTATTGCTTATTCTACCATCATAGGACATAGCTGTTATTCCAGAGATGTTCTTTCTTAAGGTAAAGAAAAGGGACACACATCTCCATCAGGGAGTAAGTCCTGGGACATAATGAGGTGTTACAGTAAACCCATTCCTGCCTTTTAGTTTTTAAAAGTTTTATTTATTTATTAAAAGAACAGCTGCCCTTATGGATTTTATTCATTCCAGTCAAAGGAATGACTATTTTCCTACAAGAAACAATACTGGGGTTTTTTTTCAGGATACCTTGCACTGGTAGATTGGTAGGGTGCCAAGTAAATAGTTTATAGCCACTATGAGATACATTTGAAAAGACATACCTGTAACTTCATTAAGAACCTTTAAAACAGATGTAAATTACCTGGAAGTTTCTTTGTCCAGGTCTGTATCCACCAAACAGCTGGACTGGCAGAAAGTTTCGAGTTAACATTAGCACTAATTGCTTGAGCAAACATTTAGAAACACATAGTAAAGACAACAGGCCCTTCCACAAATACAAAAAGTGAAAGGATACCAAACTTGCTTTATAAACTAATATTACTGTTCAAATGAACTTGCAGAGCATGCAACAACACTTTGAGATAATACAGAAACAGCAGGCTCTCTTCGAAGAGCAAAAGAAGAAAAAACAAGCTCTGGTTTTGCAGCTGAAGAAAGAGATTGAAGAACAGAAGCCAAAACTACAGAGGGTTATGAAACAGGTTTGTGTTTATTAATGAGAAGTTCTCATGATAGTGATAATAGTGTGGGTTAAGCTCTGTGGGTTAAACTCTGTGGTTTCAACTTAGATTTCTGAAAGAGTATTGTATTTTCCTAAGAATAATGCTTTAAAAATATTTGTGTTAAGTGTTCCAAACTATCCAGAGAAATTCAGTCTAAGAGGAAAGATGGAACAGAAACACTGGAAGAGAAAGACATTCATCTTCGTGAATTGAAAGACTTCAACAGAACCATCAACCAAGTGATACTTGATATTCTAGAAGCAAATCCTGGTTTAACTGCAGCCTTTGAAATGTACTTTGACAAGGTGAGCTTTCCAGTTAACTGCCACCAAAATCTTGAGTGAGAGCTCCAGCCTATTGCTGAGTGTCTTTCAAGGACAACTCACACTATGGGAAAACAGGGAAGTGTTCCCCTGCTTTCAACATCTCTTTAAATGCCAAGCACTGTAAATCCTGATATCCCAATCCTATTTTACAACCATCAGGTCAACTTGTTTTTTCTTTCCAAATTTTCTAGTTCAATTTAGAGTTTCCTACAGCTGCTTCTTCCACTGGTAGTCAAAATTCTGAGTACTCACAGAGCTCGGGACTTCCTACCAGGTAAGTTCTAACGTTCTTGGGTTGCTTTGAGGTTTTTTAAAGATGGAGTTTAAACCAGCAAAATTAGTCCCTAACTGAAAGAATTCTTTACTCTTGGGTGGTCATCTCAATTGTCCTTTTGCTGAAGACTGTAAAAACTTCCTCCTTACTCTGTCCTTTAAGTTTTCTACATTTTCTAGCATATGAGTAAGTTTACTTCAGCAGCCATTACAGTTTAGAAAACTAAATAATTACAGAATAATTACATTAACTTTTGTTTTTTGTGCTCTATTAAAAAAAAAAAAAAAAGTGGTTTGATGTTATGAAAGCAAAATTTTGAGCCAGATTTTACACTTGGTACTGTGAACGCCCCTTCCTAACTAACTAGAGAAGATATTGATGCTTTTACTGGTACCTTCTCCCCTGTTCAAGGTATGCTCAGATAGAGCCTGTGCTGTGCTGACCCAACATTCATGTTATGATCCAACATTCCCAGGGGTTACTGAAGCCATTTAGTGGTGGTGGCTACAGAGATCCTTTGGAGGTTCCACCTGCAATGAACATGGCTGTGGGGTGGCTCTGTTGTGACCCACCCTTGGCAGCTCTGGTTTAAATGCAGGGATTTCTGTATCCTAATTAGTAAATTTTTGTCTTTCAGATTCCCCAGCAGAGTAACTTCAGCCTCTAGTCAGGCTTCATCACCCAAAGTCGTGGAGCTGACCTTGCCTCTCCCCACCCCTGAGGAAGCAGCAGCTCTTGGCTCACAGCCAGCCAGCAGAGGCAGCACCTCTGGCACTTCTGAACTCAAGAAGTCTTAAGTCATTTTTTTAAGGCTGCACTAATTGAGATTTCTTAATTTTTGCAACTAACTTATATCCATGGAATTACCTGGAAAACTTGCAGCTGAAGTGTAATTGTCATCGTGTGGTTCTGCCACCCCCCTTTGCAGATCTCTGGATGAACTGTGTAGCCTGCTCAGCAGCACAACTGCTGCTGAACAGGCAATTGTAAAGCAAATCCCCACCAAAGCTCAAACCAAGGGTTCACACTTGAACTTACCTAGACAATAAATGGTGTTGCAAAACTTGCTCTTCTACTTCAAGTTAGGTTTTTGGGGTTTTTTTAACATCACTCTTAGAGAACATGCAATACACCTGCCTTCACAGACACAGCAGAGTTCCATGGAGTAGACAGCTCATGTAACAGTGCACCAGGATGAAACATCCCAGTAACGTTCACAAAAACCCAGACACAAAAAATTAAGAAAAATTAAGAAAATTTAATGATCAAATGGGCTATATACATTGATGGCACATGACTTCATTCTGTTACCCTTTTCTATAGCTGGAAGTTTGATAGAAGAATATCAACAGTCAATAGTACCCCAGGGACAAGGAAAACCAAGCCCAGCTGTTGTTGAAGTATTTGATGTGAGCACAGCTAACTACACCCAGGGATATCAAGGAATTTCAGCCCATCAGACAGAAAATTGTACAGAAACACCTCAAATTAAGAGCACAGGAAACTTGTGTTTTAAATAATAACTGATACTTTATGTAAGATATTCTTCCATCTCTTTTCACTATATGATCTTTTAGAATTTTTTGACATTCTGAAAAGCAGAAACAAATTCTGCCTTTCTCTCACTCTCTGTGTGTATTTCCTCACAAGATACTAAGTTAAAAGTTCACATAACTACACTCATCCAAGTAGTGTATTCTCAGGTACTTCACTGTTTCTTCTGTTTACTTCCTTTTTCCCTCTCAAACTCAGCTATCTGATTGAATATGTTAACTAAGTTCTGAGGCAGGTTTCTTTTAACATCACTTTCTGCTTGTTCTGTACCATTTAATGACACTTCTTCATCTGGTTCCTTTGTTTTATCAGTCTCTTCATAACTTCTTTTTCTATTCTTAGACTCACTTTCATTTTTACGCTGCCTGTCACTATCATAACTTTTGTCACCTTCATGTGAGCAGCTGCTAGAATATGACCTGTACTTCCCCCCTGACCTGCCAGAATACTCAGACCCTGGGGACATGTAATACCTGTCTTGACCTGAGCCATGTCTCTTAAACTGCTCTCTTCTCCACTCTCCATCCCTTTCAAATCTCCTGTAATAATGCATCCTGGGTTTATAATCTGATTTATAATACGAACCTGAAGGACCCCTCCAACTGGAGAAAAATCTCTCCGGTTTACTGTATTTTTCAGTTTTGCTATGACCTGGCTGACTTCTGGAGCTACTGTAAGAATCTCTTGAATCTTCAGACCTACCTCCAAAAGTGTCTTCATCATCACCTGAAGTCCTCGAAAAAGAACAGTGTCTGTCTTTCTCTTTTATCTCCATTTTTGGGCATGCTACGCTGTCCTGCCTTTCCAGCAGCTTTTCCACTTCAAAACTTTGGTTAAGAAAGGAAGCAGAGGTATCAGCTGGAGGGGAATACCACTCCTCTTTCCTATTCTGATCTTTATAATGGGAAGAAGCTCTAGATGAGCTTTTTTTGGAGCTGCGAGCAGACTCAGATCTATGCCGGCGATTTTTCCTACGTTTCTTGTGATCAGAGGAAGAGGAGGAAGAAGAAGCTGATACATCTGATGATGAATCACTTGATGATGATGATGAAGAGGAAGATGAAGAAGAAGAAGAAGAGGAGGAGGAAGTCGATACTTTCCTTTTTTTCTTCAACCTAAAAAAACAATTAACCTGTGAGATAACCTTCAGTGTCAGGCAAAAACTACACACAAAAAGCAATTCTGCATACCCCAGCATGGACTGTAAGGTGGGAACAGAAACTGAGCCTAACTGGCAAGACAATTTCAAATGTCACTTCTTCACCAAAAAATTAAGATTAAATCCACTGAACATTTTGTTATAAAAGACCTCTTTCCCAATTTCATCCTCCGCAAATACATCACATTGCAAAGTATTTCTTAAACAACAACTCTTCCACACACAGCTCCATTGAAGGTTATATGCACTAAAGGACACTATCCACAAAAACATTCAGAGGGAAAAGCAGCTTACCCAGGGGGAAGCTCTCCCCAGCTCACAGTCTCATCTGCACTTATTGCTACATAACCAGTACACTGAATGTAACAGTTACCTTTTTTCTTCTTTTAAGAGCTTACGCAATTTTTCTGCGCTTGTTTCTATTTTCTTTGCTTTCTGTCTCTCTTCTTTGGCAGCTTGTTTCTCCCTCATTTCCAAAGATTTCTTTTTTGAACCCAAGCATCATAAAAAAGATTACATTAATAGTGTTAACACGGGTATTAACCCCCATTCAACCCCATCCAAATGTATACACCAGGAATGTTTTACCAGGATTCCCAGACCAAAAATGAATAGTGTTCAGGAATTTGGTATTGGCCATTGTGACAGGTTTATATTTAAGGACCATATTGCAGTTTTTATTCCATTAAAAATTATATTTGACCAGTCATTGCAGTGATACCCATGATCCAGCACACCAGGAAGCATAGAGCCCAAAAGTTAAAAAAGACAGAATATGCAAAAAATCCCCAATATTACCAACATGTAGAAAAATAAGGGAAAAAAAACCCCAAACAACCAAAACAGAAGTTTGAGGGGAAGTGTCATCATTATTGTAGTTTATAAGAGAAACAGCAGAACCCAGTTGAAGATGAATTCAAGTTGGCCACGTTTGAATACAAACCGTTTGGTAACAATTTCACAGAGCAGTTTGATGCATAGTTTACGTAAGAAATCAAGTTCCAGGGGTTTGGTGGTGATGAGCAGCACCAGACGGCAGGCACAGCAACAACAGTTCCGTTCAGAGGGAAATGCATTAGAGAAAAACACATAATCAGTATTACAGGAAAACACACTGCTGCTGTTTCAGCCATTCCATACAGCAGGCACAGTATCACACTTACATCCTAAGTTACAGGTAAATGCAGGAGAGCATCTAAGTGGATAAATAATCCTTAAATGCTTTAGTCCATAAGAGATCAGACTTCTGCCACTTACAGCCCTACAGAGTCACTCTGTTCAGATCAGGCAGGAATCTGATTATTGTTCTCCAAACTCAGCAACTGTCTTAACAGCTATAGTAAAGGAAACCCTTCACTGCAGCCAAGGCCATGCACAGCAACAAATAACAGCTGTCATATTCTTTATCTGCTGCATCAATGACTGCAGGAGATGTCAAAGGAGTAACATTGATCACCTACTTGCTGAAAATATTCATCATTTTAACTGACACCTCTTTCTAAAGCAGCCAGATAGATGCAGGTACTGGTCAAATAACATACATCTCTTTATCTCTGCTGTTTTATCAGATTGTCCTATCTCCTCTTCCCCCTTGTTTCCACACGTCCTGTCAGCATTATGGCTCCACCAACTGAAGAACAGCTGACTAAGGCCATCTACCCCAGCCTGTGTACATCCTCACATGCAGAAGCACAGAACAACACAAGCCTGTTCCTCAGAGCTCTATTTTACTCTTTGACCCACTCTGGAAGACAACACAAGCAAAGAAGGCAAATAAAAGGGAAAAGATGGCAACTCAGATTAGCACAGAGACCCAGCAGGCTCACCTGGGAAACATGCTGCGTGCAAGGGAAGAGAAAAAAACCACCAGAAAGCAGAGGAGAAAGCTGAGATATTCAAACTGTCTGCCCATCCACCCTCCACCTCCTGCTGCTTTCCTCTAAGTTACCTTTTAATTTCCCTCTCATGTGAGCTCCCTGTGCCTCAGCTTTGCCTGGTGTTACTACCTCTTTAATTACCCCAAAGGACCAAGGCTCTGGCCAGACTATGGTAACAATGTTTATTTGGTTTGTGGAAATGTTTTTACACTTTGAACATTTGTATTCACAGAATGTTTTAAATTTAACTCATTAATCACCCTGTGTGATGGGATATTCTTATCCCTGCTTTGCTATTTCCCTGTCTCCACTGTCTGGCATTTCTTTACTATCCCAAAACAGTGGAGCCACCAAGAGGTACCTTTCTTCTGGTAGGTACAGCCATAATGCTCACTAGAAAACATTTACTGTGGAGTAGGGAAGCAGAGAATAAGACAAACCATCAATTTAGCCCCTCCCTGTTCAAAGGATTTAACATGATTTTTGATGTTCATTTATTGTCACCAAGAGCACCATATGAAAAGAAAGTAAAGAATCACCTGCATGTGCTTACGGAGTTTTGTTAAAGCCTCTTCTGCTTCCTGAAAAGTCTCATCCAAGCTTAAGGCTTTTTTGTAATAACTTTCAGCATTTAGCAGTTTCTCTTCCTCTTCCAACCTAAAATTCAAGTGATAATTCATATACAGTTAGGACACAGATTTTGACAGCTTTTTCTTGTTTCAGAGCTTTCTTATTTGCAAGTATTTCTATTTGCACTATGTCACTACCACTGCATCCCTCTGAGACCCCCTCTATCACCTCAGCACACTAACTACACAAAACAGCATTTCCGACCTTATCATCTCCTAATTCTGATCTGTAATACTATTCTTTGAAATATCAATTCCAGTTTCAAAAATACTGTCTCTCTCTTCTTAATACAGGGCTTAAAAGAAACCTATTCCCTGAACATTCAAAACTAAAATTTTGTATTAGAGTGGGCCACCAATGTTTCAGCAGAGTAACAGAAGATAATTTTGTTACACAACTTTAAAAAAAAAAAACAAACCCAAATAATTCTCAACATTTTGGAATATATTCAAAGAATTCACAGGACTTTATGCTAGCCTGGTATCTTACCAGTGAAAGGGTATCAAGGATTAAAAAGGATATTGAGGATTAAACCTCAAATATTTTACCAGGAATTTAACTGGGACAGGACATAGTAATCGGTAAATTACTATGTAAACCAATTACACCAGGACAGATATTTCCAAGGACTTCTGTTTTTCTTTAAACACACAGCCAGCAAGGAAAGATGCCATTCTGTGTCCTCATTAGAATGGTTTCAAAGAAAATATTATGAGAAAACTTGTTAACAACCAACCAAACTCATAACCCCAACACTTACTGCCCGCCTCTTTCCACGAGGGTCTGACACAGGTATTTCCTTGCATTTCTATGGGTAGGACAATTTTCTAAAGCAATTTCAAAATCCCCTATGGCTTTGTTCAGACTTCCTTTGGTTGCATATCTAGAACAACAGAAAGTTACATATGAAAGAGTGATGCTTCTCTTTCACAAAAGGGGAAAAAAGTGAAACAAGCAGACTTACAGAGCTCCACGTGCTACTAAAGCTTCAACATTTTGTGGATCAATTTCCAAAGCCTTGTTGTACTCATTCATGGCTTCCACGTGGCGCCCAACCTTAAAATAATCCACCCCAGCCTTTACACTGGAGAAAAAAATATTTAGAAAATAGTATGTACAGTTAGTCTATGCAGATTGTTCTGTTACTCACAAATTATGATTCCAAACAAAGGACAGGTTAAAACCTGACTTTATTATTGCGTACCTCACACTGGCATTTCAGTGAGGTGATACTGACCTAATTCCACAAAACTGTATTGTCTTTAATCCAATATTTTAAGGCACTCAAGAGCATTTCTGCAGAGAGTGCTACTATATTACATTGGTGTAATATAGTAATACATTATTGCTATATTCATGGTGTAATATAAATATTACATTGTTTTTCATTTACGGAATTATTGTTTAAGCAATTTTCTGTGCAAAACTGTATGTAACCTACCACCATTAACCTTGAACAGGCTTAATTATATCCAAAGCTAAAAATCCCCATTAGAGTGATGGCACAAGGTGCCATGGGCAGATGGTACACATTCAAAGCAGCTCATCTCACACAAATATCCTGGGGTTTTACATTTCATATTACCTGAACATTTCTTGCACATTTTCCAAGAGATTAACTTATTAGAAGAGAATTAATAAGGGTTGATTTTCAGAACAATTCATTACAGATTCTTCTTAAAAATTAAAATGTAATTTAACATTACAAGCATTTTCTGCAATTAATCAACGTTGCAAGTACACTGCATAGTGTAAAAGCAAGAGTAAATATCCAAGGCTGCTGCTCCATTTAACTTTCCAAAGACAGCAAGTGCACTTATTACATCTACGGTCTCAGGATTAAATGACTTGCCAAGTATGACATCATTCAACACTCAATTATAAACCAGAAAATTGTGTGCTTGGTGCTATCACAAATCTTGCTCTCAAATCTAGAATGGGTCAGGATATTCTACGCACTCTACGAACAACTCCCTTAAATCTGACACACATTTTGGAACTGAACCTCAGGACTTTATCTGTCGCATTCCCACTTGGCAGATAGGTTTGTATTCAATAATTCAGGATCTCCTGGTTACATTGCTACAGATGCAGTGGAAAAACTGTTTCAATGTGTGTTTTCTTTGCAAAAATATAATCTCTAACCCAGTCTAAGAACAAGTTTTGACAAGAATTATCACATACCATTTCAAGGCCCAAGATTCAGACTGCTTTTTCCTCAAGGCAGGGGCAAAATCTTCTTCACTGAAATTTTTACTTTAAGGAACAAACAAATAAAAATATCAAGCTGGCTGTCTGAGTCTACGAAGTTAAGCTTACAGTATGCAGTGAGTTGAAATAAGCTGAAATATTATTTGTCCATGCCTTACTGCTCTACCTCAATCAGATCTGTTCTTTCATATTTCTGAAACCAGTTTTTCCCAAATCAATCTAGGAGTGCTGAACTGAACCAGTACAACTGCAGTACATTTAACAAAAACATACAAAGTCCACACCTGCTTTGAGCCTAATATACGAAGGGGTCACAACATCAATCATATCATGTTTTGACTCTTATGTAACGAAAGGGGTCAAACCTATTACTAAAATAAAAATTGTGAATAAACATCTGTCAGAAGAAATTAAAAACTAAACATCCTGCATTTCAATCCACGGATGCTGACAAGAGCTACACAACAAATTCTTGTAAGTATCTGATACCAAACATTGTGTGTGGTAAGGTGTCTTCCTTATTCAGAGCAATAGGATTTCAAATGCAAATTTATTACTCTAGAGGAGTTTGCTTTTAAATATTTAAGGACGTGTATGCTGCAGTCATGCAAGTCAAAATGTAGTATTTGAAGTGTAAGTGGCCTAGGACTCCCACTCAAGTCTGTTTCAACGGATTAGAATAATCTCCACAGAACTACAGGAGAGGAACAATTTAAAAATCACTTACATCTGAAGACTTCTCAGCAAAGACGGTGGATTTGACTCACTTAGTCCCAGCTTTTCTGCTAAATATTCAACTAATGATGGATTAGCAAATCCTGGGGAACGATGTAAAACCTCTTCGAATGTCTCTCCTGTGTTGGCAACTTCCAGGCTCTGCCTTAAAAACAGCACCAATGCATGCAAATGAGACCTCAGGCTCTGTACCCATTACATGAATTTATGTTTAGAATAAAAATGCCTATATATGGTGTGTGGATTACTGCTCACAAACTATTCTCTTCTACAGGCATGTACTTTCCTGCTATTTACCGACCCTTATGTCCTTTACCCCAAGTGAGCTTCTGAAAAACCTACTTGGGCAGCCACCTCCCAGGTGTATGTTGCCAGGACACACAAAAACATTACAAATATTGCAGACAGCTGTGTCCCCATCTTCTGGGGGGAATTTAAAATGCTAAGAAATCATATTCCAGTCTCCCAAGGTTTTGGGGTTTTTTTATTTGTTTGTTAACACTGTCCTTTTGCTTTGCTTATGTTTTTGGAAAGAAGCTAAAAAGCCAACCACACCTACGTATCCAGACACAAGTACACTAAAGAGAGGAACAACAAGGAGCATGTGATCACACAATTAAATCAGAAAGCCCACTGAGGTGTTTAAAGGACAGCCAGCCTGTCAGAGATGCTTTTCAGACCCTGACTGCACCTAGCAAGTGCAGCCAAACAGCACATCCTTACTTATAATGCAGTGGGAAGTCCTCGGAGGTGATCACGCCCAGTTTTGTACTGGAAAGGTTGGGTGGAAGAGCTGAGCTGTAAAGAGACACCGCCAGCTTCTCGTGGTAACGATCAACGTCCTTGAGTGCAGCTGCAGAAATAATACAGGGAAGGAGAAAATTACAGAAAGGGCTCAAACCCGAGATACACCACTTCCTGACAGCCTCTGCAGCTACTCACCTCGAATAAGGTCTCCAGTTTGATAGTAAGACAGAGGATCTCCATGGTTGCTTTGAGGAGGAACATCCCTCACAGGACACAGGGCCTGCAATAGAACAGAGCAGGAATGTCATAAATGAAGCCATAGGGTTGGAGTTTTTTTCCTCCCAAGGGCAAGCCAAAAAAGATTATTTTAAGCTTAATGCACATCAGAACTACAATTCTTAAAACATAGCTCGATTTAAGTAAAAATTCATGCATCCACAAATGATGAACTTTTCAACCCGACAATGTGGGTCACAGCAAGATGTGTTCACTGGCTGAGTGAAGTATCACAAGATGCCCACAAAGTCAGACACTACCCATCATCCCAAAGCTGTTTCACTTCTACACGTTCCACTCCATTTAGAGATGCAAGAGGCAACAAATAGATGTCAAAAATGAAGTATTGACCACAGCTGTATCTTACAGTGATTTCCAAATCTGCAATTTCCCGTATGACACCACTTCCCAGACAAATCAACACCATGAAAAAGCCAAATTCACGGATAGATGTAATCCTCCCAATCACGATATCGCCACGCTCGATGTCTCGGAAGAACAGCTCTCTCCTCTCCTCCCTGGGCACCTCCAAGAACCTCTCCAGGGGTGGCATGACAGCGTAACACTCTGCAACAAGGGCACAGCCAGTTACAAACGGCAAAATACTTCCCGACAGCAAAACACGTGAAAAAATGATTTTTATTTTGTGCTAACAGGAAGCTTACGCATAGCCTATAAAAATCAACAGGAAAAAAAAAAATTAATCCTGTTTTAACAGACAACGCAAATTCAAGCGCTGTCCTTACAGAGTGACCCCCTCCCCACCCTACTCACACACCCTCATTCTCCTCGATGGTGTCCTCGATCGGCCCGTTGGGTTTCCACGAGTGCGCGAACAGCAGATCCGCCTTCTTGGCGATGAAGCGCTTTATCTCGGTGTCGATGCTCGCCTTCTCTTTCCTGGGGGAAGGAGAACGCGGTGAGTCGCGCCCCGCGGCCCCTCACGGCCCGCCCGGCCGCTGCCCCGGCGCCCCTCACCAGGCGGCCCCGCGAGGCGGCTCCGGGGCGGCCCCGGGCGGCGGCAGCAGCCCGCGGAAGTCGGGGTTGTCGTGCTGCTCGGCGCGGAGCAGCGACAGCAGCGCGGGGCCGTGGTGGCTCAGCGCCTGCCGGAGCAGCTCCCGATCCATCCCGGCGCCAACGCCGGCGCCTCGCCCGGAACGGGAACCGCCGCTCGGGCAACGGCGACAGGGCGGGACCGGGCGGACACAGCGCCCCCGGCGGGCGGGAGGACCGCGCTGAGCGGCGGAGACGCTGCCCGCGCTGTTCACGGCCCCGTCTCTAGTTTATAAACAGAGAATAATTAAAGAGGGAATAATTAAACACACGGTGAAAATTACACAGATTTTCCCAGCGGGAATCCCGCCCAGCTCGGCGGCGGCGGCCCGGGCGGGCAGTGCCTGCGGCGGCGCTGCCGGGAGGGGGCGCTGCGCCCCCGCCGGAGCATCCAGAGTGCGGCAGGGACTGGCGGTGTCACCGACCCGAACCGGGGCTGTCACCGACCTGAACCGGGGCTGTCACCGACCTGAACCGGGGCTGTCACCGGCCTGAACCGGGGCTGTCACCGGCCCGAACCGGGGCTGTGACCGGCCCGAACCGGGACTGTCACGGACTCGAACCGGGGTTGTCACCAACCCGAACCGGGGCTGTCACCCGCCCGAACCGGGGCTGTCACCCGCCCGAACCAGGGCTGTCACCGACCCGAACCGGGGCTGTCACGGGCTCGAACCGGGGCTGTCACCGGCCCGAACCGGGGCTGTCACCGACCCGAACCGGGGCTGTCACCGACCCGAACCGGGGCTGTCACGGACTCGAACCGGGGCTGTCACCCGCCCGAACCGGGGCTGTCACCCGCCCGAACCGGGGCTGTCACGGAGCCGGCAGCGCCGCCTCAGACGGGGCACAGCCCCGGCAATGCCGCGTTCTCCGGGCGCTGCCTGGAGCGAGTTCGCTTCTGAGGGAGCGGCCCCGGCACAGCACGGGCGGCTCTGGGCCGGGCCGGCACCGAGTTACGGCAGTGCGGTGCAGAGAGAGGACACGGAGCTGGGGAAGGGGCACGAGTGCAGTGAGGGGCTGCTGAGGGGTTCAGCTGGAGAAAAGGAGGCTCAGGGCGGACCTTCTCACTCTCTGCAAGTCCCTGACAGGAGGGTGCAGCCAGGCGGGGTCAGGCTCTGCTCCCAGGGAAACAGCCACAGGACGAGAACAAACTGCCTCAAGCTGCTCCAGGGGAGGTTTAGGTTGGACGCTTGGAAGAATTTCTCCATGGAAGGGGTTAGACATCGAAACGGGCTGTCCGGGGAGGTGCTGAATTCGCCGTTCCTGGAGGTGTTCAGGGAAAGATGGGACGTGGCATGCGGTTCCATGATCTAATTGACAAGGTGGTGTTGGGCCACAAGTTGAACTCTATAATCTCCGAAATCTATTCCAACCCAATTGGTTCCGTGATTCTGTGAATAAAGGAGAGAGCGTGAGCCAGTATAGCGCTGGGGCTCAGATCCGCAATGCCCCAAACCCCGGTTCCTTGCGCTGTCCCTGGCCAGGGTCCCCTCGGCACAGCTCGCAGGTGACACAGGGTGTGAGCAGGGACATCCTGGCTTTACTGAAACAGGGAATACGGGCGAGTCCCTCGGGAGAAGGCGATGGACTGAGGGCACAACCAAACCACGGACCTGGCGCCGGGCTCAGCTACCCTGCTCCCCAGAGCTAACTTTAGATGCTAAAAAGACACTTCACTCAGGAGGCTCTTCATGCTAATCACCTCTCCAGCTAATGGAGAAAGGTGCTTAAAACCAGCTGGAAATAATCCAAGCCTATTAGAAGGATCACAGTTTTTCAGCTCCCAAGAATAATTTGTCCCTGGCTCGCATTTAATAATTAATTTTAAAAGGGGAGGTGGGTGGGGGAGAAAATACACTGCAAACAGCATAATGTCACTTCTCCCCTCAGTACAATGCTGAAGAAAAAATAGCAATCTGGCTGTCAGCAGATCAGGGACACAGACTCCTCTAGGAAGCAGCATGACTGAGAGGGCAAGGATCATATCAAAGACTTGGGTCTCAGAAGCTCAGTTCAAAGCCAGGAGGGATATCACTGGTGTAGCAGACTTGGGGAAGACACTGGAAGGACAAATTTATATTTTATTTTCATTTAATTTCCCTCTGTTTTAATGTAAAAGAAAATAAAGGAGTCACAACACTTGCTATGTACCAAACAGCTGCCGAGATTTTGATTTAGTGTCTTCCTGATCTGTATGAGACTAGGTGTGCTCTAAGATTGCTGGTTACTGTGGTGGGGAAACACCCTTAACACCAGATGGACATTTCTAGAAGTAAAGACTGATTAGACACAGGTTGACAATGGAAGGTTAATGCACCTGCATGGATCCAGTGCAAGCAGAAGCCTTTCCTGGATGAGTTGTGTGGCAAGTGCAGTGTCCTGAGCCATGTGGCACAACTGCAAATAGCGGCAGTTTTATTTGAGGGAATGGTATTTTGAGTAAGAGTTAATTGGTGTTGCTTGGCAAATACAAGAGCTAAAAAAAAAAAAAAAAGTTGTTTAAAGCATGAACTCTGCTTGTGTAAGCATTTCTTCAGTCTCATATGCAGATACACACACACACAAAGTACAAGAAATTGGACATTATGAGTAAAGACTTCCAGTGTGTTACAACTTCTGGACTTAAAACAGCAGCAAAAAAATCACTGTGAAAGCACAACCATATACAACAACAGATTCTTCTTTCTTCTCTGTATAAAATTGCATTTCAGGAAATTCAATAATTTATAACACATGAATACACAGAAGGTAGATTAGTTGCCCCTGAACATGAGGGCTAACTTCATATTTAAAGCGATCCATTCTTTATCTGGGCCAAACACATCCTAAAAGTACCTTAATCAAGCAAACTCCAAACAATTCCAGCTTCAGAAACAGTTTTACCAGAGCGGAGTACATGACCATGAACGGGTAATTTTTGTTCCAATTTTTCAGGTTATAGTGAAGAACTGAGAAGTCATGTGAGACTGTGACACATTGTACATTTTTCTGTCTCATCCAGGGCACACACAAACTTTTGCATCCTTTTCTCTTTTAGGATACTTCCTGGATATTCATTGTGATTTTAAAAATATCTCTATCTTTACAGTGGTGGAAGTTTTCAGTTTTTCATTCTTTGCTTGCTTTAGTTCAGTTGCCCAATAGTAGGAAATGCTTTTGATAAAAGAGAATAGCAGCCACCACAGTTCAGACAGGAATAATAATAATAATAAATGGAAGAGTTTGGAATATAGCCAGGGCTATATATACCACTTGGGAGATGCCAGGCCTGAGGATGGGGCACGCTCCATATGCTGTTAATCCTCTGTTCCATTGATTTAGGGACTGCCTGGATGAGTAGTGCCTGATCCCATCTGCTAAGTAAACACAGGGTGGGCAGGAGTGTCCTGATTCTGCAGGAGAAAGCGATACAAGTCAACATCTCACCCTGCTAGAGGCGGAACACTCCAGATACTTTGAAACCAGAGTGTCTGAGCACGCTCGATGGAGATTTTCTGACAGTTCAGGTCAGCACATGCTAAAAGGCAGCTCACAAAATCCATCCTGCAGCCTTTAACTCCCACAGTAAAAAGATGATGAATTTACACCATGCTGGCTTTGGACCCAGGGTCAAACTTGCAGTGATATTGCCCCTGAACAACCCAAATGCTGGTAGGCATGATAGAACTTCAGAGTGGGTATGTGAAATACCAAGCAGATTTCATCCAAATCCAGTGAGCACAGCTTGAGTGCAACAAGGTCAAGCAGCTTCTCAAATGTTTCCAAGTATCCAATATCACTGGTGAAGCTTACAAGAAAATCTCACTCAGGAAAGGATTTTGTGCCCAGAGCCACATTTTGTCACTGACAAAAAGATTAGATTCACCAGGTATTATTCTCAAAGTATTATTCTCTGTAAATGTTGGGCACTTTTGAAGATAAATTTTAGCCTGTTGCAAATGGGAGTGAAATATTCAACTAAATATGTCCTTTGGGCTAAGAAAGAAGAAGCTAATAGTAATGAGAATGAACATGAACAGTTGTACTTCCAGCTGTGTTAGACTTATGGAAAATTCTGCCAAAAGCAGTCCTGCTGCCTAGACTTGTTAATTTATGAAGCAGCAAAGAGACTGTCCAATATCCAAGATATTATTTTGGCTCAAGACTGATGAAGGGACCTTCAGCATAGAATAATTCCTAGCTAGTTAATAGCCCTACTGTGAGGGAAACAACATGTCTACGGGTATAATCACCAAATATGATGGAGGAAACATGAAGACAAGCCCAAACTCAGGGTGATGGAGCAACCCAAGCCATGGCCATTCAAGCATTTCCCTTTTTAACGAGTTCATTGTTCAGTCCAGCTTTGGCATGGTCTGTAAGAGAGTACAGTTTCATTGATGTAGACTTATCTGGAGTGTGCTCAGCACCTGTTTTTGGTGTCAAGGACCTTTGCACTTCTCAGATTTCTAGAAACATGTAGACAAAGCATAGTCAGTTGCATGTTATAAATATGCAAAGACAGACTGTGGAAACTGCCTGGGCTCTGAATCGACAGTTAGACCCTGCTGGAGTACAATGGAAATAATGGCAAAGAAATGTCAGTGGAGACCCCCCTCCGAGTCCTGTGGATTTCTGTCAGGCTGCAGGCAGTGGCACTGCTGAGCCTTTGTACACTGTGAGTTCAGCTTGTGCACCCAGTGCAGCGTTTTGTGCCTGCAGAGTAATGACAAGTGCTTAGAGGTTTCAGCTGAAACTGAAAAAGTTACTGGAGGAAACATTACCCTTGACATTTTTTTACTGTAAATATGAAAACCAGGTTGTTGAATGAAAGTTTTTTTATTTGGCAGGAACCCCAGTCAGGCAACTTAGCAGCAATCATGACACAGACAATATGTACACACCCACCTGTAGGGCTTGCAATACATCTAGAAATCCTGCTTGCAGAGCAAATTCCTGTGATGCATGGGGGCTCAGCAGCAGGAATGCTGAGCAGACAGGTTTTTGTGAGGTTTTCATGTGTCTTCCAGCTTCGAACATTCCAGACTGGCAGTATCTCCCGCTTTATAGCAAAGGAGAGTCGTCCTGGTTTTCAAGTTTTGGAGTGATTGCACCTTAAAGCAGCATCAAAACTTTCCTGTCAGCAGATTAGATCACTACTTAGAGCTCAAAATTACATCTCCAGGGTGTAGCAAAATACAGTGTGACTATTTCACCTCGAGGCTGCAAACACGACAAGGAGATCTTTAAGTATGCAACTTCTCATGGCTATTAAGTCTCTCATTTGTAGTAGAGCAATATTCATGTTTTCATTATATAATTATTTTTACAGAAATATGCATCTTTGTAACCATCTACCATCATAGAACATGTTTGAGCTTTCAAAAGTTGTTCAAAGAAGTCTCTAAAAATATTTTTAAGATCTAAACCAGTTGGAGTTTTTCTATTTCTGGTAAAACAAACTGCTTATTTATGTATCTCATGGTCAGTTTCTCTAGCATTCTATTTGTGCAACATGTACAAAAAATACTGCCTAAAAAGCAATTTACAAAAATCAGAAGTTATTTCCTCAGTTGCTTGAAATGAACTAGGCATGTAACCACCATCACAAACTAATTAGCAGCCTCCTCATTTCTTTTGAATTTGTCACTATTTAAGCTACACTAAAACTAAAAAGTTGAAACTGCTTCAATTAACTTATGAAGAGCTAAACAGTTGGCAATAAAAATTCACAATATATATTAATTATCTTCGTGTTGGCTCCCATAATGCATGAGCATACCTTGAAAACAAATAAAATGTGCCAAAATTATTTTTGTCTTTAGCAGGTGAATCTCTCATAAAAATGATAAGCTGAATTGGTTTGATATGATTTCCAATTAATTTTTATCTCAAGAAAAATTTTTTGGAAGTACAGTGATTAAGGAATACTTTTAGAAACAGAAAGAAAAGTTAATTACAGAATTATCTGGTTGATATAATTCCAGTAAGCAACATCCATAAGTAGATATTCATTAGTCTCACAGTAGATCAGGTTTGTTTTTCCTATCAAACAAAAGCAGAGGCCAGATGGAACAGTGGCATGCCAAACTGATGTATGTATATGATATTTGTTTGTTTAAACATTCAGTACATTCCTTACAGTGTTAAATCCAAAAAGCAGGAATGATTTGCAAGTAAATTAATAAGCCATGGAAAAAAAATCTGCTCTAAATTTCATAATTATCTTTAGGTTTGAAATTTATTATTAGATGTCTCCTGTTTCTATCATAAAGCCTTTTAAATCTGTAAGTAAAACCTGTTGCCTGGTGTTCTGGTCTGCCTTTTGGCTCAGTGAAGAAATTACAAAGGCTGAGACAAAAACAACTGCCACTGGTTTAATGGGTGGTTTTTTGCCTCTGAGGGATTTTGGATGGAGACTTTGTGGACTCACACTGACTTCAGCAGGTTTCAGGTCAAGCATGAAAGACAGAAATTGGTAACTAAACTTTCTTTGCTTTCCCTGCTGTTTATAATTACGATTTAATCAGAGCAATCAAGTGTCAAAGTCCAGACATGGTTTGGCTGGATCTTCTGGAATATATGAAATAGACAGCTATTGATTTCCTCTTGATGCTTGTCTTATTAAGGCAGTTGAACACAACATATATTCACAGGGAACAGGGGTTCTGAAACATGACAATCTAAAGCAGAAACAGGAGGAGGTAGCTTGAAATCTGAAAAAAAAAGAAATACTGCTGTGAAATAAAGATGTGTATGTGTGCAGATAATGGCCATGACTTAGAGCAGAAGAAAGGGACCCCTGCCAAAAGTACAGCAAGGGCCAGAACTGCTCTCTTACAAAAAAAAAACCAAACAAAAAACCCCCAACCTCCAATACTGTGTCCCAAATCAAATGCAGAAATAACCTGAAATGCAAGTTGTGCATTCCATCTATTTCTCTTTTGTAGCATGTTTTATGACACTGATACCAAACTGTATTTTTAAGGATATTGGCAGCTAAAACCACAGAATGTACCTGAGATAGAATCCAAAGAACTAAGTTAGGCATCTAAACACCTTTGTGATTCTGGCCTAAGAACAGATGATAATTAGTATACCACAAATTAAGTTTTTACATATGCAAATGGAATTGTTTGCTGTCCCAGCTAATTACAGATGTAGCTCTGTGCTGATTTGATTGGGAGTGAGAAGTAAACATACAAATCTAAACCACTGGTGCCTGAAACTCCCCTCTTGTAATTGTGATGAACTGATCCTCCTCCAACTGGTAAATATATACATGGGAGACTGTGTGTACATGCGTAGGAGAACAGTAAGTGGGAGAAAGAAATCCAGATTTTTCCATCTGTACAAAATGTCAACATACCGTCTATAAAAAGACAAAAGATTTTGTCTGTCAACAAAATCCTTGTAATCACAATTCAGGCTACTCGAGTTCTGGTCTGTATCTTCACTGACAGTGAGGGTTAATCAAAGCTCTAATACAATATTTCCTTAGTTGAGAAACTGCAAGGAAATGATGTAGCACTTTCAAAAATGCTGTAAATCTTGGGTAGTGCCAGATAGGATATATGCAATTGAAAGTTTAAACAGAAGGTTAATAGCCGAGGAAAAGGTTGGTCCTGAAAAGTTACACTTCAGGCTGATGTGGTTGAAGTGCCTTGTTGGACCCTGCTGCCAGAATGTGCCACTGAGAAATTCTAGTGGCAGCCAGGAAAAACAGATAAATGTCAGGTCCTCAATGCAGCCTCCTATTTTTTAATCTTTTTTTTTTTAATTTTTCACCTCTCTAACCTAGTTTGTAATCTCATCATGCAAATTTAGCACTTCACTTTAAAAATGGAAAAGTCTGCCTTGTGTTAGAAGTGATCACAAAGCACATCTAAAAAATATGAAGAACAGTTTTTCTTCAATACTGGTGAATTTAAATAAATTTCAGCATACAAAGAGAGTTGTGTGTCCTGCAATCCAGAAGCGATTTGAAAATTTCAAAAGGGAAGAAGGAATTTTCCCAAAACTGTAAGGGTTATTTTGGCATTGTGTGCTGAGATAAAAGAAAAAGCCTTCCCTACCCAGAGCTAGAAGTTCCTTCTTATAAGGATGATTTACAGGGTGAGGTGGTCAGAAACTGCAGAGAGTCTTTGAGAAATCAGTTGTGTCAAAGTGCTGTCAAAAACACCCCACTCTACCAGCAGCATGTAAAGGGAGGATACATGACAGGGAAAGGATAGGGGAAGGGAGTGCAGGATGCACAATATTTTTGGTAAGACCAAATGAATGTATCAAAACATAACAAGGGCTATTGTGGAACTCTAAGATGTAATGGCAGGCTCTTAGCAATAGTTCCTGCTAGTACCTAGAATGGACCATAACCCTCTGTATTAAACTTCAGAAATTGCACCTCACACATCTGAGAGATGAAACAGTCATTTTGGTCTCTAATAGCTGTGATAGAAGCCAGGAAGAGCAGGAGGAAGCAGCAGCCTGGCTAGTCTGATATAAAAATTCTTGGTTTTTTTTTTTTCCAAAGTAAACGTATTATTGCTTTGTACTTTGAAATAACGATCACAGAAAAAAAGAATATATTGTAAAGTAAGGTAAGAGTATAAGAGCTTTTTAGCTTCACCAATACCAGAATGGAAATGCAGACACTTTTTTTTGTAATTGCAAATAATGCAGACACTGTGTAACAGGAAAAAAGGAAAGCCATTATTAGCAAAAATCTGAAGATTCTTTAGGTGGAAAAATACACAGCATAAATTGTTTACATTTTTAGTGGGGAGCATCCCTCGGTGCATCAAGCTGTCACAGCTTAGCGGCATGACACATCTTAGTGATTAATAGTGGTTCCCTGGCAAAACCTAAAAACCAAAACAAGTGAATTTTCAGTGGAGAAAGCCACTGTTCTCTTGTACAGTGGCTCTCACAGCTGAAAAGAGGCAGCAGCAGGGTGGTAGAAATCAAAGTCACTCAGCAGGTGAACTGTAGTTTGAATGTACCACTTCACAGGGTATCTTTATCTACCTTTGGGCTCACTCCTCTATTGGGCTAAAATACACTGTTACAAGTTTGATTTCAGTTGTTGACCATGCAACATGACAGACCTTAGAAAGAAATTTTTACATCTCTTCACTTATTACATTTAAAAGCCCCAAACCTAGCATAGTTAACCCAGTTAGTCAGATGTATGAAATCAGAACAGTGACAAAGCATGAGCAGCAAAGGCCACCTGCGTGTGGAAGAGAAGCTGAGCATGACAGGAGTGTCAGGGTCAGGGCTGGGGACAGTGATCAGGTCAGACACATCCCAGTGGGCCCTCAGTGGTGAGACAGCTCCAGCTGGACAAGCAGGCAGTGGGTTTGGGTCTAGGTTCAAGTCTGGAGGTCAGAGCTCAGTGCAGACACAATTGCAACAGGGCTGCAGAATAATATGGGGAAAATGATATTAAACCCTCAACTTAATAGCAACTACCTAGGTAAAGCAGGAACAGCCCTCGCTTTTAGTTTTCTTCATAGTAGTTCTTGGCAGTGAAGAAACTGATCTTGAGCTCAGCCCATAAAACCCTTAACTCATCCAACTAAACTGCATTAGAACATGTACTCAAGGCCCTGGCATAAACTTGGGCTTAGCTCTTAGGCCAAAGCAAAGGCACTTGTAGCAGATGGCACAGGTCCATTTCATCATGCAGGTGCTTGTATGTGACTCATCAGCCAGTCTGAAAAGCAGAATTATCTGTATTTCTTGCAAAGTTCACACTTTTTTATGTCCCAGCTGTTCACTGTTACCAGTCCCACCCATACATTGCCACATGCAGAGTCAGTTTAGGCTTACTTCAACAAAAAAAAACCCAGACAGTATTATTTTTTGGGGGTGACTTACTAATGTTTACCAACTTTTGTTTTCTTTATGCTGTTTGCAGTTCCAAAGGGGTCACATTCAGCAGCTGATCATGAAAAACACTCTCCTTAGATCAAAGAAAGCAATGAGTAGTCCAGCACTGTCACATGGGGCTGATGAAATGCACGAGCTGACTGACACTTGACAGGACAGTGATTATCCCAGAGTTTAATAACATGTTAATCATCTTAAGAGTCATTATTTTCTCCCAGGCACACACTGTACTCACTGTAATGTTGTACACAACATTAAAAAATATTCCCAACAAAACACACCAGAGGGTATTTCTGTAGGACAAAACATTTGAAAACTAGAAAGATTCTGTCTATGAAAATGTTCTCTTCCACTGTCCTAGGGCACAAAACTACCAGAAAGGTGGTGCTCTTTTTGTGCAGCTCTGTACTACTCATCCCAAATGATTTTGGATATAATTGCATAGACTTTCATTTAAGAAATTGGATATTAATGTGGATGTGAGCATGCAATGTAGTCTCGGCATAGGAACACAAACAGCAGAAACTTTCCCCCACATGCCTTATGTTTCTTACTAGGTTGCAAAGGTTCCTGTGGAAAAGCTGTGTTTGATTCATCTTCAGGTGACACACCTAAGTGTGACTTCTGACAGAGTTAGTGCCAGGTACAGTAGTGGCTTTTAATACTTTTTATCTGCATTATCTGGGATTTGAGGTCACAACTACTTTCACATATGATACCATTCTAGAAACTTTTAATTTTATCTGAACCTGCCTGAACTAGAGGTGGGATATGAGTACTGTGTGAGGTTGCAATGAACAGTAAATGTTTGATTTGGACATTTTCAGTCTGTGAACGTTTCTTTAAAGAGTGTCCAAGTTCAACAGACCCATCTAGCCCACAGGGAGACTGCTCCTTCCTGAGGGAGCAACTGAACCTATTTGGTGAAGATGGTCCCACTGGCACACATGGCAAAAGAGGAATGAAAAAATGACTGTCAGGAGCTTTGACTGAAGGCAAGGCAAAGACAGTGAGACACTTAGTGCTCCCACAAGGAAAATCCTTAAGGACCAGAACAGAGAGTCATTGAGTTATCAAAAAGTCAATCCAGAAGGAAAGCCAAAATCTGCAAACTCCCAAACAGGGAAAGACAGACATTATTTTTTAAATCTCATTTCACTTTGGAGTTATTATAGATGAAGAAGTTAATTACTGTTGATCCTATTCTAATACAAATGACTTATGAGTTTCAAAATCTATGGGGGATACTCACTCAGTGTAGATCTATATGGGCTCATCTGGGAGATGGGACTGGTCCCAAGCCCTGCCATGGATCTGAGCTGCACTTGTTTGGAGTTTATTGTCCCCCAGCCAAGCATTAACAGCCAGCCCAGTCCCTGCTGCTGCCTCATAAGGCACTTACACAACATAGATTAATGCGAGTTGGTGAGAAGGTCATGTCCTGATACTAATGGAAATGAATTATTCCCAGAAATATATTTAGTCAAGACTGTGTCCAAATCTTCAAGCAGTGAGTTTCAAATAGTTCCCTGTGAGATTTTTACATGTTCATTTCTGTATCAGAGTTTTTATCTTGGTGTTCAGCTTAAATTTTAATTTCTTCCTCCTTTCTGCCTTAGAACATTCTAAAGAATTCCTCTTATTTCTTGCTGCTTATCCCATTTGTAGACTGTTGGCAAGTTCTTTGTTCTCAGCCACTTAACCTTCTTTTTCACCAGCCTATAAATATTGATCCATTTCAACCTTCCCTTTTTTGTCTATCCCTCTGTAGTTCTTTCTGCCCTATACTGAATGACCTTCAATTTGTTTGTTGTAATGAGCTACCTAAAAACACATGTATTCTTCTGCCAGCATTATATGGAGATGAACAATGCCTCCTTATTCATGCTGCATGGGCACAGGCATTCCAACAATTTCTCAGTCCTTCATGCTACTCCTTCCCAGATTTGCTCATCACATCAACATGTACAACATGAACTCCTTTCTTTGAGATGAACTGGCATTTTTCCAGGTTGAATTCAATTTTTTTTTTTGCATTTCATCAATATACAAAGTCCTCCAAGAAACAGACTATTTACTTTCCAGTTTATTTCTATGCTTTTTCCCTAACTCAACCAGAGTGCATCCAAAGCACATGTGAGAGGTTTCATCAACATGGGGTTTACTTCTTTGTCTTTGTTCTCAGTGACTGCATTTTCCCAGGAGTTACAAGTGATCTCTGCTGTACAATTAATCACCATATTCTAACCTAACATTCATCCATTTACCAAACTGCAGCTTGATGTTACTCTTGATTCACCATTAGTTTCAGGAAACAAACAACTGGTTGACAACATTAAAAGGTATCACAGCATTTGAATCTTAATTTAGGAATGGAAACATCTAAAACTATGTTGTATATGTGAACAAATATATTTATGAAAATGAGTATGATTCACTGCAGAGATGACAATTTTGTATTTCACAGTTCATATTTCCATCAGTTTTTAGTGATAGAGTAGATACTGCAGCAACCAGCAATAGGTCTGTCAAGCTTGCAGCTGTAATCAATATTACAATACACTGTGAAGCCATAACATAAACTACCCTGGATGGTGACCTGAAATCAAGAATTTAAAATTCAAAGTGGGAATAAAAAAAAATAGAGGAAAATAATTTAGAGGGAATTTTTTCCCGGTTCAATTCAACTTAAAATGCAGATTCCTAATAACAAAATCTGTCTCAGTAGTCATAAACTACTTCCAGTTAATATCGACATACAAAAAGAAGCCTGAAAATCTGTTTAAGGGAGTTTTTTTAGATGAATTGTCTGTTGAGAAGGAATTTTCCTTCCATATTCCCAACAGAGCAAATGAGATTCCACTGAGCTTTGGAAGCATTGCCCATGGCCACCTGCACCCATCTGGCTTTAGTCTAAGTCCTGTCTTGGATTTAGGCAAATAAGGCTCCATGTAGCAAAATCAACTGTTTAGGGCTTACAGCACCTGCTAGAAACATCTGGTTACTGCTATTTATCTAGAGCTCAGAATCTTCTCTCTTCATTCTTGTGTTTTTCCTCCAACTTGTCCTCACAAAAGGCCACAGAACAGAAGAAAGTCCTCCCTTTTTTTGAACCTGGTATAATCCTATTGATTTACCTTGTGTTCAACTCAGTTAATTTCAATTTACCCTTTTGTGATTTGTTTCCCTCAAAGGTAATAAACCTGTGCTAACCATTTTACTTCCAGCTATTATTTGTTTTCCCCTAACACCAGGGGAGAAAAATGAATGGTGATGTCCTGTGCTGTGCCTCCAGGTGATGCAGCACAGCAACCCCAGCCCACACAGAGCTGGGGCAATGCTGGAGGACTGTGCTCCTGCAATGTGACCACACTGGGTGGCACCTGTGGTTGGCTCCTGTCACCCAGTCCCTGGGAACACCTGCCCCATGACTCTACACAGGCTGTGACAGAATTCAGGATCCTCCCTTCAATGCACTGTCTTATCTATGATACTTCTTTCAATTTTGATATGCCTTTTACACAGAAATCCTCAGGCAGCTCTCCATGGCAGCTGGTGCTCTGTGAGGAGAACTCATCACTGTGACCAGCATTGGACACTCAGTGCACACAGCACTGAGAGCTTGACAGCAACCAAACCTCTTTGGTGAGGTGCCAGATCTGAGGTAATGAGGAACACCAGCTTTGCAGGCAGATTCATTAGTTCAGGAACATTGTGTTAGAGAAGTTTCACTGCTCTCCATTTCTCCCTGGGGTGTAGATGTGCCCCTCGTGACCCCTGAGCATGGGCAGTTCGTTCCTGGCTGGGACTCTCTAATATGTCAGGTGTAACAACAGAACCCACAGATTTCATCACACACAAGATGAAATCAAGAGAGATCAGGGCATATGAAAATGTAATCTGTAACCTCTGGATCAAGGATATGTTGAAATGATGTTGAACAGGATGTACTGTTATGGAATGGCCTCTGCATTCTCCTGTGATCTATCTCTGAATGTGTTCTGGGACCTCCTCAAAACACATTGAAATCTCCATGGATTCTGAAAGCTACATCACTCTCCAAAACTTTTCTGATAATACTTGTACATACATACAATGCAGGGAAAAGCAGTTCTCAGCAGTTCTCAGGACTAGCCTGGGAAAAGCTGAAGAAAGAATGTAAGCAAAGCTCAACACCTGGTGTTTGATGAATGCCACACAGGAAAAACAAATGCTGTTTTGCAGGAGTGTTGGTCTCTTCTTCTCCAATAAGATCATTGTTTTCTTGGGTTAACCAATCCATGTTTCACCCACAGAGCACACTATAAAAGCTTGCATAATTTTCTAATAAAATTCTTTTTGCCATTGCCTTCTGAACTGGAGGACTTGTCGTTAACTGTCCAGCACGGTGACAATATACTGATATAGGAAGGTCAGAATTTGATGATAGCAAACTCTACTGAAGTCACAGCACTTGGGACAGCAGTGATTTTAGCACAAATGCATTAGCTCACAATTGTATTTATTTCAGAACATTTACATGAAACTGTACCCATGACTAATGAGGTGTAATTTGGTGTTCCTTTCTGTATAAACTGAATGTTCTCTCTAAAATCCAGTTTCAGTGGATATCTGTATCAGTTATAACTTTTTCAGTCAGCAGCCATTTCAGCTCATTGCTGAATTTGAAGCCTGTGGCTTAGAGCAAAAGAATCATTTGAGAAAAGCTAATCTCAGGAGTCTGGTATTAGGTGGCAAAGTGGGGCTGAAATGTATCACACTGTGGCCTCCCCGTTACCCCTATTTGCTCAGGCAAACACTTTTCCAAGGACAAAACATAACTAGATCCTGTACCAGTATAATTTTAATTAGATCTGTAGCAAATAGCCCAATGTATGATTGCTGGCTGACTCAAAAATAGCTTCAACTACAAGTAATAGGAAACAGGTTAGAACAGGGCATTGAGCCTGGAGATTTTACCAGGCAGAAGATCAGACAGCTCAACCCTTGACAGCCTCTGCTGCTTCCCTTTGCCTGCTGTTCCCCGGAACAGCAAATTCAGGAGCCATTTGTGAATCACTGACCAGTTCACAAACCATTAATGGTGTACCTGAACTTCCAAATGTCACAATGGAAACAGAAAAAAAAAAAAAAAAAAAAAAAAAAAATAAAAAATCCTGCTCTGAAGTTTCCTGTGTGTCAAAGAATTGTTTCTTTGTACTTTCTGGACATGTTTTTGTATTGTGTACTTCAGGTGGTTGACAGGCCTCTGTTTGGCTTAAGTTTGAGTGGGAAAATGAAAAAGAAAAGCTCTCAAAATGTTCTCTTATAGTTATTCCGATGAATAAATATTTTTATTGTGACCAAGCATCAAATGCAAAGTGCCATTTCCTGAGTTCTGGCTGACGGCTTTCAAATTTTCTTTTCTTGAGAAAATCAGTGTGATTCTCACAGTTCCCCAGGGAGGTAATGCATTTTACTCTGGCAAGAACCACGAGGACATAAAGCTCTATAGGCTCATATTTTTTAAACCATTTTACTCATTGATTTTGTGCCTTAAGGAATCTGGAGTTCAGAACAGCCTTTTGTGTGCCACAACAATGAGGCGACCAGCCGGTGACATTTATAAATCTTCTATTAATTGCTTGTATGCCTGGGCTCCAAGGCTTAAATGCTTTGAGTCACGTATCTAATGAGGTCAAACCTAAAACATGCCAACCATGAGACAGAGGGGAAATCATCAGAGAGGGATGAGGAGCCAGACTCTCCTGGCTGCCAGCTCTGCAGGTGTTTGCTGATTGATCAGTGCAGCCTGAGGTGGGGAGGGTTACCTGGGACCCCACTGCTGCTGTTCCTGCTCCCTCTCGTGTCACCAGGGCACTGCTCACCTCCAGAACATCTTGTTAATGCTGGGCCCCAGCTGTGAAGAGCAGAGATGCCAACAACAAGAACTCACCTCTCTTGCTGGTGAGCAAACTCTTAACAGGAGTCCAGCTCCTTGGATCTAATTACAGACAAAAACTCCCTCTCTGCTGACTGCGAAGAGGAAGAGAGTAAATATTACCTGACTCAGAGCTAGAATTTGACTGAGATTATTGTCTGCTGGAGACATAGGGTATCTTTTTTTCTTTAAGTACTTCAAGATCTGGCTTTTTAATAGTTTGCATCTTTAAAAATATTAAAAATATCAAAAATATCATCAGTGCTCTGAAACTATTAAAACAGGCTTCTAAGAATACCATTGGCCCAAGTTCCAACTTGTTGCACAGAGAAATAAAAAAAAATTTACAGCCTAAGGGAGGTCAGAGCCCTGAACTTTTCAGGGAGATTTTCTATACACAAAGAAAATACACAAAAAGAAGTATTAATTCATACAAAAAATAATTACGTGACAAAAATGTTAACCTCATATATCCACAAACGGCCCTGTTCCATTTATATCTCTTATTATTTTGAAATAAAACCAAACTATTTTAATTAACAAGGCGGAGGTATTATAGAAAAATATTTCTTATAAAAATAGTACTTCCTTTGTACAGCACTTGCAATCATTAGGTCTCAAAGTAATATACAGAAATATGATAATCCTCAATATCTAGATGAGGAAATTAAGATACACAGGGGTGAAATCACTTGCCTAAAACCATCCAGTACGTCAGAAATATCAATGAAAAGAGCAGAATTCAAAGCCTCTGCTTCACCTTGATGTCTTGAAGAATTTCAAAAAGAAATTACTGATGTTTAGGCCAATTCATAACCTGAAGTTCAGTTTCCCAAAATTGCCACAGAAATTTATCCCTGAACTAGGTAAGACCTAATGTTGCAGGTATGTTATATAAAACTGGCAAATAGTAGTGTTTGCCTTGAAGAGATACAGTTATAGTCCTTTTTGTTATCAAAAATTCTTTCTTACATCTTCAGTTTCACAATTTTGCCTCCCTTGCTATTAAGTACACACCTATTTCTTAAAGTTTTCAAGTAACAGCTGCCTCAGAGATCAAAGCCAGTTAAAATAACAGAAGGTGCTGGGAGAGAGTTGTATTCTTTTTAGTGGTTTTCTGTGGTTTTGATGAAAGTACACAGAGAATCCAACTAAGCAGAAACTGAATGTGGTGGGATTCAGCTCTATTCAGCTGAGAAATAGGAAAATAATCTCCTCTAGTTTGTTGGATGCATAAATCTGTGTTTACCCTCTTTCTGTCTCTCATCTCCATTTTTTCCTACAGTGTTCATTCTGCATGAGCAGACTGAGTGGGTTCAGGGGTGTCCATAAACCAGGCAGGGTCACAACTGCCTCCACTTTACTTTCTCCTTTATGTTCTCAGTTACCAAACTCTGAGGCTGTGAGAGCACAAGGAAGAGCTGCATCAGAGGTGATTGTTAATGCAGATGGCACCAGGTTTTGCTTTTGTGAGCAGAAGTGCTCCCTCTTTATATAAACCTACATTTCAAGGGCAGAATACAATGCTTAGGAATACATCTTGTATTTCTAACAAAAAGGTCCAGAAGGCCACTGTTGGATATGTTTGAAATGGAAAAAAACATCCTTTACATTACTGTTCAGGTTCACCTAAACAGAAAATTGGCAGCCAAGCAGAAAAAATAGATTTTTTACAGCTGTTTTATTTTCTATTGCCAAGTGTTCTCTAATAGATCATCAGGAACAAGAGAATCTATAAGTTTCTTTACAATTTTGGAGTACAAAGGATGATTATATGAGAAAGCAGCATTCATATAAGATAAACAGATTCCCTACCAGTGTAATTACAGCAAAGCAAAAGATTTAATACCCTATTATTTACTGAGAAGAGTAGCTTGCTGTCAACTAGATTAAAATACTTCTAACAGTTTCAAATAAAATGAAACGAAATAAACCACTCAAACTGAACTAAAGGAGACCTGAGTTTTTCTGCAAAGGTTTAACCATCTTAGATGAAACTCGTTATTAAATTATGCCAGTGCAGTTCTGTGATAAAAATAGGGCCATAAATGATATGTTCATTAAAACCATGGGAAAATGAATGGAATACTAATGAAATGAAACATGAGGGCAAGGACCAAGTATATGCATCAATCAGGCTTCATAAAACCCATAATCTGCTCCTGAAGCTAAATAAAACACACACGTGGTCAAGGCCTCTGAATTACTGGAAAGATTAAAAGTCCGAAGACTTGATTGTTAGAAAAACAGAAGCTCAATTTTGTGGTATTAAACCAAAGAAAGAATTCTTGCAGAAAACAATAATTTTATTTTTTTAAACAAACAAAAAAACCCCAAACCAAACAAGCAAACAATGAATTCTTAATGGAAATATAAATTTCAACATTTTGTGTGAAAGTATTATTACTAAATTGGGAGAAAATTCCCTTCACATTTTCAATAACTGAGAAGCAGCTTTTTGGTCCATCTCAATGAAAGTTCCAGGCCAGCAGCTCTTCAGTGTCAGGCAAATTCTGTTTGTTCCCAAGAGCACAGAACTCCTTGGAGCACATGGGACAGGGTGGGGAATCATGTGGATGTGCCCACAAGGCACAGGTAACGTGGTGATGATGTGAGATGTGAGTACCTAAACTGTTTTTTTTTAACAGTGGCTTGAGAAAGGGAAGTATGAATAATTCTGTATTCTGCCATGCAGAATGGATCTTTGTTCCATACCTGAAATTCAGGGAAAAGACCACAGCTGGGCAAAGGGTGAGCTCTGGCCTGGGCAATGCAGGATGTGGCAGAACTCCCTACCTTGTCTCATTTCTGGGGAGGGCAGTGCCATAGAACACAGTCCAGCCAAAGGTTTTGATACTGACATTATCAGCATTTTCCAAAGGAAACAAATTCTTTCTGAAAATTTCCAGTGAGGGCTTTTTACATGCTGATATTGAAATGTCAGCACAGCCAAGTCACATTTTCCTTATTTCATTTTATCTATGCCCCTAAATTCTTTCTTTTCCATTTGGGATCTCCTCCTCTTGTCCTGAACTCAGCTGTGACAATGCATTACACAACACTGCAGTGATCTTTTGCCCTCTTAAAGGTTTTCACTAAGTGCTAGAATTATTACTCATTTATAGTTAGATTGCTACTCACTTGGAAAGGGCCTAATTCTACTTCTGCAGTCCCCTTAATTGTGAGACATTGCACAGAAAATACAAATAGGGAGAAAGAGAAGGTCAAGCCCAAACTTATGAGGTTCTCTAGAATAAAAAAAAGAGTTATTTAAATAGACAATTATATTTTTTCATTAGCAAGAAAGTTTTTAATTTTCTTTCTGGGTCTTTGAATCTACTGTAGCAGTCAGTGGGAACTTTTTGCACTGCCTAACTCTGGTTATTCTCAAAAACTTCTAATAGAGAGTTTAGCTTGCAATTTCCTTGTGCTATCAGATGGAGAGCCCTGCAATTATGTTACTGGGCAAGAGATGAAAACAATCCTTAGGCTGGGAGCTGTCTGAAGACGAGCATTTCAGCCTTAATGCTGAGTGGCCAAATTTTGCTTGTAGGTTCCTCAGCATAAATCCAAGGCCACATTATCACAATCATGGGAATTAGAAAGGTAGAATCCTAATAAACGAGAGGAAAACAAAACCTCAGGGGGTTTTAAGAATGTGGATTAGTTTAGGTAATTTTGAGCAACTATTCTCAAGAAAGCACTTGGGGACAGTTAAGTTTAATTAGGCTGCAGCTTGTCCTCACTGTAGGTGGCTTTGCTTCTGCCACAAAGCTCTTTCCTCCTCTCAGGTGTAGAGTGAGCACCAACAAACCCCTGGAACTGCTCCTGCCTGAGAAGGAAGGAAGGAAGGGAGGGCTGACTGGGCCCCTCTATTAAAAGGGTCACTGGTGTTGATTTTGAGTTACCACAAGCTGAATCTCAGGCTGGGTGGGAAGGGGTCCTGGAATGTGTGAGCTGGGCTGGGAGCACATCTTGTGTGCTGCAAGAGGCTCTGGCAGTGCCAGAGGAGCTGTTCTGACACTGCACCTGCCAGCCCATCATTATTCCTGCCTGGGCTTCCCCCACAAGTGTTCTGTACTCTACCAGGATAGACTATATTTTCCATCTTTTCCTACTCAGACCTTTACAAAAATGCCACATTTATCTGCTGGAAAATTCACAGCTTTGATCTATTTGAAGTCAACACAACTACTGGAAGAAGACTTCAGCAAGTGCACAAAGCTTAGGAAGAGGTTTTAGGCTGCTGGGCAATTTTTTCACATCATTTTTAATTTATTTTAATTAAATTTTAATCAGGCAGAAAAAAAAAGTGAGTCTAGAAGCAGTTGGAATTAATTTTACTTTGTGTTTTCTGTATTCATCCACAATTTTTCTTAACGTGGTGTCCTTGACATGTTGCATTTGTGACAACAACGTGGTGGAATGGCTCCATTTTATACATAATTTATTGAAAAATTTTAAACTCTACATTCCTTGAGTCATTTTCATGTATAATTGAGCTTAAATTGCATTTGGGTTATTTTGATTAGAAAATTTTATACTGGCTCAAGTCATATTAATATGTGCTTATGATCTAATAGGAAGCCATTTCTAAGTCCTTACTTATTTTTAAAATGTCTTGGAATCTTATTAAATGAAATTGAATTGCTGTGATTTTAAAATCTAAACTTGGGGTTTAAATATATGAAAATAGTGATTTTTAAACTTCCCAAGTATTTCCTTACTTTCTATTGAATTATGAAGTTGTCCCAAAAATATTTCTGACTGTATTGTCTGGTTTTAAAGTATTGACGCTAATTTTAGAGAAACATCAGAGAACTAAAACAGACAAAATAAATTGCAGGCCAGACTATAACCCTAATGCTCTTAGACACCCTGAAGCTCTTGTGCACTGTCTCCCTGGCCACATTCAGCTATCACCTTCTTTGTACCCTCGCAGGGGCAGCTGGTCTTGTGCAAAATGGGACAAAGAGCGGGAAAATGGGTGCATAGAGGCTGCTAATTTGGGAAGATGTGAATTTTCCCTTCCTTATCACACAAACTCTCACAGTAGTCGCTGAAGTGTCCAAAAATAGGAGCTTGCAGCCCTAACTATAGCCTTGTGAAACAACGAGGAACTCTCTCCATCTCTCCTACTAGGGAGACTTGTGGTTTGGGAAGCAGATGGATGAAATGGTGCAGCACATTTCAGCCACTCTCAGGAAGCTGGCAGAATATTTCAAAGAGCAGCATAGTTCAGCAATATCATTTTAATTGTGACACAGCTCAGGTTTTATCATCAAAATAATTTTGGCCTAATTTTGGTTCATATTGACATATTAACGGGAAGAATGGATGATGGGGAAAGAGGCAGAACTCTGAAAGACATTAATATTCATGCCAGCAAAAAATTTGTCATGCATGACCTCATACCACAGAAGTGTTAAAAAGAACATTATTAACAAAGGCAGCACTTGGGAATGTGGCTGGGTTTGTGCTGGTATCAGCATTTCTGTAGGACATAATTTACTTTCTTTTTTCATTGTAATTGGATCTTAAAACACTTCCTCGGTTCCGCAACTTGGAATTTCAGTGCCAGCTCAGCAGAAAGATCCCTTAGAAAAATATTTGGAAATTCAAATCTCTTCTGAATATTGAATAAAACACGGTTATTTAAGCCCTTTAAGATAAGCTTGTTCTGATGAGCTCTCATGGCACCTTCTTCTTCAACAAGGCTGCTGTCTGACATTGCTACTCACTAAGATGCTGCAAGTAAACTTTTGCTCTCTTATTCCTCCTGGAGCTGATGTATCTAAGAGGATGAAAATTGGTTTGTATTTCTGCTTTGTACAACAGAAGGATTTTCATTGCCTCCCTTTGACAGTTTCCCTGAAGGCACAGGGGTGGCATTGGTCTAGAAGTTTGGAGAATTCCAGCCTTCAGAAATTTTGTTCTTGACAGTAACATATGAAAAGGTGTTTGATTTTTCCCCCTGAATTCTCTCTTCATAAAAGATATTTTAAAATGTAAAGTGAGTGTATTTTTTTTAGAAAATTAGTAGGCTAAGCAAACAAAGCACCAACAAGATTTATTTAGAGCAGAATTTCACTTTAGAGGGTTATTTTTCTGCATCACTGTAACAGTGAAAAAGTCCTCATTCAATTGTAAATACTAGTATTAGATTGTTTATATTCTGGAACTGCAGATTTCTATGCAATATGGCTTGACATCTTTCAGATTACAAGTTCAAATTTTGTGAAAAAGCATATATCAAATTATGACAGCAAATGGGTAGAATTTGCAAGAGTTCAGGATGCTGAGAAAAGAGCATTTTAGATTTCTGGCCATTGATGTCACATGAGATGTGAGATCTTGAAAATCAGGCCTTAAATTTTTTGTTTCAGCTTTCCAAAGCATTTACTTGCCTAGAGATTAAGACAAACAACCAGGGACATTTAAAGAAGCACCTAAACATTGGGTTTAGTCAATGTATATTAAGGATGTAAGCCTGTCAGTTGCTTCTGTAGATCATACTAACCGTCCAGCTATGTATTTAAAAATAGAAAACAATTATAAATCAATCCCTTTGAAGCTATAACCTCTCATAAACCTTATCAGCTATTGGCATCTCAATATCCAGGGATAGATTGCTCACTGCTCAGATCCTTATTTTAAAGATGCTCTTTACCTGTATGATGCAGCAGCCAAACACAGATGGACAAATCACAGCTGAAGCATCAGAATTCTGCCAAGGGACAGTACCTGAGCTACAATAACCCTGCACATGTTGTGGAACCATCAGGAAGTATTTTGAAATGTTTTCTCCTCTGAGATTTTATATTCATGCAAAGCCAGGTCTAAATGACAGCAACTTGTGATTAATTTTCCCATAATACCAAAAGGAATTTTTCCTGTTTCAGTTTACTCCTGTGTTGTCTAATATAGACTTGCTAGGAATATAGAGGGAGAGGGCACATGTTTTGCTTGGAACAGATGCAAACTTGGATCTAAAATGAGAGGTGTGTTTTGTAGGTTGATACTGATGGCATATGGGCACGATAAATTCAGAACAGATTGTCATTTAACACCACCAAGAGCCTTACCCTTCAAATGAGGCTGGATATGGTCCTAACAGGTTACACCCTGCCTGCACTCGTGTCTTTGTGTCCCAGAGGAATTGCTTCAGCTCCTTTGGCATTGTGGCAAATTCACAAGATCATGTGTCATTTAAAAGGATGACTTTGGTGACCTGTACTGCTGCAAGTCCCCCTGCCCTCGTGGTGCCATGTGTCTCTTGCTGCTCTGTTGAATTCACATGTGCACAGCACAAGCTCCTCTGGCCTCTGTCATACTGAGGCTTACACCAGGAATTCCAGCATGGAACACCCTCTTGGGACATCTGATTTCCCAGTATTTCACTTCCAGGTGGTATAAAATGAGAGCTACTCTGCCTTGGGACTGGCAAGGGATGGAAGGAAGTCTCACACAGGCAGTGATCACACTCACTGGCAGCTTGGAAATGCTGATTAGCAGAAAGGTATCAGACTTTAGCCATAAATCTGAAACTTTTTGGCTTGCTAGACAGTCACCTGTGTGTGGCTATGGATTAATGATGGGAGAGATGGCTACTTTCCATGGAGCTGCCTTCTGGCTTGTAATCAGCTCCTTCTTACCTCACCAGCCTAAGAAAATTTCCAGAAAACAGTGCTGGTCTTTTCTCCAGTGACATGAGCAAGAGTGATCAAAAGAAAGGGGGAAATAAAAAAAGAGATCAGAAATAAGTCACTTAGTGTCCTGCTCCTCTGACAAGAGCTCTGAGAGGGGTGGGAAAGGGGCTGTGTGAGTTGTCCAACTGCCAGAGGAGACCGAGGAATCCTCTGAGTGCACAAATGAATACCTGGCTCCATGGGGCTGCACGTTGTGCCTGCATGTGAGACTAGTCCTAAGTGATGTTCTCAATTTCCATATTAATTCAAGGACTGCAGCCAAAGGTAGAAACCCAAAGTCTCCAGGGAAGAAAAACAAATTGCTTTGACTTCTGAAGGAAATCAATATTAGACGGTGCATTGGTTAAAGTGTTGAAACCCATGGATCAGTTCCAGATCCTGTGTAAAGAGATCCCTTAGGAATTCTTAGAATAGATCTTCATTATATTCAGCTTAGAAGCACTTCAAGCAGGAGTCAAAGTAAAGCTGGACAATTCTGCAAGTGGCTTGCCTTTTGTCTTGGAACCCAAACTATATTTCAGTGTAGTTTAAAAGAGACTGCAAAACCTGTGAGCTCTGGCAGCAGAAACACCACCCTGCCTCCCACAATCTCCTGTGGGACAATAATGATCAAAAGAACAAACACCTCAAGTCAAACGTAGGTAGAAAAATTTACATGAAATGAGAGACAGGACAACCACCTTCAATTGCATTAACTTACAAAGCTGGATCCTAGAAGGTCACTCTGCGACCTTAAGAAATAATGTGAAATTAGGAGTAAATGTACAGGTGACTTATAGGAATATGAATTTTAAGGAGAGACAAGACACTGTATTGGTTTAACCACTCTGAGGAAGTAAAAGAACATGCTCCTCTGTTCCAGCTGTGCCAGTGCAATATCCTGCCACTCTCAGTCTAATCCTCATCACAAATCCTCAGATTCCCTGTGGGAGAGATCATGCTGCCTCAGATCTGAGCTTAGGCTGTTTAGGTGACTTTTCCTTAACCTTTATCAGTCTAAAAAAGGCACATTAGTTGAAATGGTTCAACAGTGTATTTTTTCACTAACCCATCTAATTTTTGAATAAAATGGGTTAGGGAGCACACACACAAGCAGTGCTGCTGGCATGTTTGAGGGGGCTGTTGCCTCCAGCACAGGAATGGTAAGTAGGTGCTGAGGACTGTAGGACTTTTGACAGCTTGAGAGAACTGTTTGCAGAGTGAACCTCACACCTCACCCTTCTTCAGTTACCTCTTTCAGGTTCATTGCAACCTTAATGCTCTGGGCAGTGCGGAAAGTTAAGCTAAATGGTGGAGAACCAAAACAAGAAAAAATGAAAAAAATTCAAGACTGTTATAAAATCTTGTGCAGTCCCACAGTCAAGGATTGTAACTATTTGCATTTAATTAAAAATCAGAATCAAAATACCTTTGTCAAAGACACTGTTGGTTCCATAAATCAGGGAAAAAGCCCACATTTTAAAGAACTTCCTAAGTCTTTAAAAATCCAGTAAAATCCATACCATCATTATGATACATGGTTTCATAACTAAATACATTCTAAAGACCAAAAGCACACATATGCTCTCAAAGTCAAAAAGCATGCAGAGATCCATGCCACACTCCATTTACACAAAAGCCTGGTTAAAAAAGGAGCAAGTCACCATCTGCTGAACCATCTGCTCCATCCAAGTCCTGTTCTTCATTTATGGTCACTGGGATAGCAGCTTCCACAAGGAAAAAAATGCTCAGCATCAACAGAATCCCCAAATAAATATTTAGTGCCTTCTAATGCCACACTCAGCTTAGTCCAAACAGTGGCTTCAGGACAAAATTTTGGCTGTGGACAGATTGGTCAGAGTTTGCTATATACTTGAGGCTTGAGGACATGTTTTTAATCAGCAGTTCAAGTGCTGAATGACTTATCTGAGAGGTCCTGCTATTTCTGCTTCACTGCTTGCTGTGGCAGTAGCCCATCACCTTGGCAGAGAGCCACAGTGGGAAAAGGCTGCACTGTTTGAGCTTGTGGGATTGGGGCCATGTGCAAAAACAGTGAGTGTGGCCTGTTCATCTTGGTGTGCTTTCAGTTTAAAAAGGAAAGGCAGCGACACTCACAAGCCATGCATTTATTTCCATACCACCTGGCAATTACACAATTTTTGATGCATGATAAATGTTTTAATGTAAGCCTACTTTGACGTTTAGCCTACCAAAGTACTTGGGTATCCAGAAGTTACTTTCCTCCTCCAAAAACAAGTGTTCTATGGAAGAACTGTCTCTCTGAATGTGATGTGAGTAATGAAGGATGGAAGTTTCCTTAGACATCTAATATTTCCTCAATCAGTTCACTTGCCTGTGTCTTAGAAGCCCACCCAGACAGGCACAAACCCAGGCTTTATACTTTCCTGCATTGAAAGCACCTTTGTGTGTAGGGGACAGCTGTATACCTGGGTTATTTACTGTGCAAACAGCAGGAGGTGGAGCAGACAGTTCTTCCAGTCCCTTTGCTGCAAACACTTTGGTAAATATTTAATCCAAAGCAAGCCTGTTTGGTGCTGACCAAATTGGTGCATTCCCTGGTTCCCAGCTGCAGCTGTTACTGCAGAGGTCAGAATTCAGTGGAGATGGGCACAGGTGTTATGACATGATGGCAGAGATGTGTGTTTTGGACAGTGACCCTGAAGCAGTGATCATTCCTAGAGCTTCACCCACCACACAGCAGCATCCTCTGTGCTTCACTACTGCTTTAGGCTGTAGTAAAGTCATCTTCAAATGGACTTCACTGCAGTGAAATAACAAAATGGGTCAGATGAGCATTGCTTATCTGCTCCAGTGCAAAACAGATGAGTTACTTCAAAAATCCCAGCCCAAACCTTGCTGCTCTGACATCTCATATTCCCTGAGTTGTCACAGGGAACCTCTGCACAGCTTCCCACTGCTTATGGCCTCGATGTTCTGCACTGCCTTTCTTTTCCTGTCCAAACCTCTTCTTCACCTTACAATTCTTCAATTATTTTGTCTTGATCACTGAAGAAAAAACATGTATTAAAAAAACCTAAGAAACAAACTAAAAAAGAAAAAAGTGTCTCCTTCCCCGTCAAACTCTTATTCTTCTTTTTGACCCGTTCTTTTCTGAGTCCATTTTGGTGGATTCTCCCAAAAGAGATTAATTGCAGCAGCCCATCAGCACAGTTACCATTTCCCATGTAAATGACTGTGTTCAAATGGCATTTTCAGTCCCATAACAAACCCATTTAATGGGGGCTGTCACCAGGTTTCTGTAGCAACTCCGTGCTCCAAAGTGCCCTCAGTAGGCACAGCTTTGGGTAAAGTAAAGTGACCTTAAATCTTCTACACTCTCTTTCGTCTTCAGCTGGAGTTTGGCTGGGTTTCATGGCACGGTGCCATCTAATAGAGGCTGCTTTGGTGCATCATGGGCTGGCACAGCCCCAAAGGGATATTCTTGCAGGAAAGGATACGCTGTGGCTGAGGGCATTTCCTGGATCAGAGTCCAAGGACAGTGGGCAGAAAGCAGCCAAAGTGCTGCCACTTTGCCACTCTCCCACCTTGAAGGCCCATTTACTAACAAGAAATTCCCAGACACATCAGGATTTTGGTAAGTTTAGTCCCTAGAATGGCAGAATGGAACTGGAAAGAGTCATTATCTCTTTTATTTTCCCGTGTTTCATAAGCTGATGCCTAGATCTGCACAAGGCAAAGATATCATTGGAAGACTTTTACAGTCCTATCTCATATACATAAATGATAATTCAATGTGTAAACCATAAACTAACAGATTTTAAGTTCATGCTAATGATCCGCTCTTTAGTAGAAAAGGAAATTATTTGCACAACTGTGTTAGCCATTGTTTATATAAATATTGTACAAATTCATCATAAGCTCTCAGTCTTGAGAAATGATGAGCTATGACAGCTGAGAAGTTCTCAAGGTACCTATTTACTTGAGAGGGAAGCAAGACCTAAAATGAGCAAAATGTTGTGTTTACAGGGGGATCCCAGAGCAGAGTGCTCATTTAAAACAAAAAGGGTGAATGCTAATCACAGCTAATGGACAAAGCAGACTCATTTTCCACAGCAAAATGATTTAGTGCTTCCATTAGAATTCCCACATAGCTTGAAAGCAAGACTGAGAAAACTGACATGGAATTGGGCACTGGTGTTGGAAAAATACAGCTCTGCCTTGAGTGTAGGGACCTGCAAAGGCAGTGATGAGTGGATAATGGACAGGATTATCACAAAGCCTGACTGCCCTGACAGTACAGAGGCAGTGTTTATTCCTCTCCTGAAAAGAGGGAGGGCATCCAGGGCAGTACACCTGAGCTGGAGCAGGTACATCCAAAAAGAGAGTATGGTTTCTGCCCTGACTGCTCTTGTTAAGGATGAAATTCCTCAGCAGCAGAACTGTGGTGACCTACTGTTCACTCCTGGACGGACTGGTCTTTTGGGATTCTTCCATACTGAAGCATAAATTTGACTGGAAATGGGATATTTGTCTTTCTTAAACAACTTTCATACCTTTTTTGTGTCACAGTGCATAGGCTTGCTTGACTCAGAACCATTTTAACAAAAAAGAGGTAGGGCTCCCTCATAACGGGGAATATTCAGGCCATAAAAATGGACTATACTCCTCCCTGGCTCTTTCAATCCCTGACAGAAAAAGCAAAGAGGATCCATTTAACCTGATCTCATAACTGCTCTCTCAGCCTTGGCCCCTTGTGACAGCAGATTGCAGTGCTCAGTCAACAGGGTAGCACATCTCCTGCTTCCTGCACTTCATTTATGTGGAGGATAAGGATTTAAGGATATTTGGAGACAGTAATTTCGGATAGCAACTCCTTTAAAAGCCATGTATTTGGCAATATTTTCAGAGATTATGGCTCTGCCTGTTCAACCATCCCTTGTGTATTTCCAGCCACACCAATACAGCCCCCAGCCTTTTCACAAGCTTGTTCAATATATCACTAAGTACCCTCATATTCAGAAGCCACAAAAAAAAAAAAAAAAAAAAAAAAGCCTTTCTATTTTACAATTAGATATTTAAGAATATTAACTTTGTGAGCCAAAGATTTCTTACTTCTAGTTTTCCAGACCACTCCATGTTTCTGGTACTCACAGAACCAAGGCTTTACTGAAGAGCCACAGCTGAAGGATGAGGAGTTGAATGCTGTTCCAATTTTTGCTTTTCCACCAGATTTTCTTCCTGGATTTAAGCCATTTGTTTTTCATTGGCAATAAATAAATCCCAAAGGTATCAGAAGTGGCACTGTCTGGCCTGCAGCATTGCTGTTACCTACAAAATGATGAAGAAATCTGAGCCAGGTTCACTGGCAACACCTTAATGCTGCAGTGTACCCACATTTGTCTGGGAAAAAGCACATTTAGATGAATTTCAAATTGTATTCCTTCTGTAAAGTAAGAGAAGGATAAACCTGTTTCTCTAAGGCTTCATCACTCTGTTAGGAATGTAAGAAATAATTTCTTATCTTTTAACCAGTCCCATTCCATAGCTGGTTTCTCCATGAGGAACCTTTATTTTGAAAAGCAAGGTGCCTTGTGAAGGTTAAAATAAACATTTTAACTAAGTCATTGGGAAATAATTTGTGCATTCTTTTTCACCCTTATTCAGCTGCTACATTCATTAGTTTTAGAGAATTCTGATTGTGGAGATTGTAAGTCTTGGTATAATTAAAAGCCAAAAGAACTTCATAGTGGGCTGCAGTCCACCATAAATCATGCCAGGCTACATGGCCAGCCCCTTTTTCTATCATTAGCAGAAGTGATACTGCTCTCTATAGGGTGAAACTATTTAAGGGAATTCAAAGTCCTGTGCCACCAGTCCTGCAAACTTGTCAGCATTTGAATCAAGAGGATCCTTAAGCAAAATGCTTGCATCTTTTACTTTTCAATTATAACCCATCAGAGGGTTAGAACTGGGTGGCTCAGTAGATGTTACCATCTCTAACAGCTGTGATTCCATTTAGCAACTGCCTTACAAACCAAGAGTAGATGCAGCCTTGTAGAAGGATTTCAAACTTGCAGTGCAAAAGGGACCAAACCCATGACTTTTAAAATTTGAAAATTAAATTTTATGGGATTACTTTTGGGGATTTTTCTCAAGAGTAAATGACTGAATAACATAGGATGTAAATAATGGATTTTAGTGCTTTTCCTCAACATGTGAACAGCCCTAACTATCTGCAGTCATCTGCAGTAAAAATCAGGACAAGCTCAGTATTAGACGATAAAATTGTTCTAATTATTTTTTGTTTAAAAATACCAGTTCATCAAAGGAGATATCATATCAATAGAGACCTGCTGGAAGCTTCTGTGCTTCCCAAAATTTTTTTCTGAGTGGTTTCTTGCAAAGTCCCATCTTCCCAGGAGGTGCTGGTGATGCCAGCACTGCATTTGCACTGTGTTTAGCCTGGGAACCAGGCACATTTCAGTCAGAGTCCCTTGGTTCTGCACTCCAAATGCAGAAATCTGGGCTCTGTGATGCTGCTTTGTGGAATTTCCAGTTTCTGTTGGAACCCTCCCATTTCCAGGAGGACAGATCTCTCCAGGATGCAGCTGTACAGGGCCTGGAGCCTGGGCAGGATACCCAGAAAGGCACCACTGAAGGAGGGACTGCAGCCACTGCACCCATCAGGGACACCTCCAGAGCTGTGGTGAGATCCACACAGGGCTGCACACCAGATAGAGGAGCAGATGATCCCAGTGTAACTGCCAAGGGAAGTTATGGAACAATCCTATTGCACAAGTGACCAGCTTTGCCTATTCTTGCAACAAATTTTATGGAACGCTATTGAATCCCAGTGAAACAGTTCTTTGGTGTATGGTAGGCATACTAAGCTTCCTGAGATATCAAAATCCTTTACCTGTAACCTTACAGAAAGTTTCTTGGTGTCTCTGCTGATGATAAACTCTCCATGTCTAGTCTGGAAAAGAAAAATGCTTCCTTCATTCAGGATATATCTTTCTTAGTCAACTCCAAAGCTACAATTCACTCTGACCCTAGGATTGCTTGTCTGTAAAAGCTGTAATGTAGTGAGGAACTGAGCATTTTTGCATCCTGCTGTCTTGCTCTTTTCACATTGCAATCAGCTTTATGACAGTGGTGCTTAAAGACATTCTTGCAGAGGCCACTGATAAAATATTTTAGGCATGTCAAATGTCATCCTTGTAAATCCCTCAGAGTCTGTCCTTACCACTAATTGAACAATTTCTACCATGAGCTGGTATTATGCCTATGAAGGTCGTAAATCTAATGCAGGCTCTAGTAAAACTTATTCAATTTTACTTGAATTTCTTGATCCAAATACTACCCATGCATGCCACTCTCAATTTATGTTGACAGAGAAATTTCAGGAATGACAGCAGTATGATTCAGACTACTTTCTTAAAATCTTTCAGCATGTTGACATTGCATTAAATGCCAAATGCCAGAGGAACTGCCTTTTTCAATCCTGACATTGCTACTGTTATCTGTCACTGTTACTGAACTACAGAAGTGCCTGGATCCCAAATCTATATCAGGGTTTTCAAGCACAAAAAGAAAAATGCACAGAAAACCAGATAAAAAGTCTGATAAATAGTTTAAGCAGACAAACCCCAAATAGGGTACAAATGAAATATAGATATCCAGAAACTTGGAGAAGTTTACCAGGAGTTTTAAAGCAAGAGTGGCAACACAGGAAACAGAGCCAGAGCTTCTGAGCAGCTACATTATGCTTCAATAATAAATTTATCATTTTCTTATTACATGATTGACATTGCCTATTTGGCAGACATCCACAGCTGGTTTATCTCTCTGAATAGAGATTCACAACAGAGTCAAGGGGTATTTCATAATACCTGCCCTTAACTGGCAAAAAGTTTTTTAATATCCTGATCGTTAAATGCACAGAAAATTTATATAGGAGGTAAAATAGGAAAAAAACAGACGGCATAAATGTGTTTTGCAAAGTTACAACATATTACAAAGACCATATATGAACTATCCACACAGAAAAATAATAAATCACACAGCATCTGCCTTCAAGTCCTGCATGCAGCTGAACTGCAGTGACGGAAAGAGTTCATCTTTTACATCTTCCATTTCCAGTGAAGCTGATGTTTTCCTCTCTGGTGGTTCCTTAAATTAATAGCTTTTGAATGTTCCTTTCCAGCAGAGAATTTATCTTTCCTTGAATTTTCCTGCAGTATTTACATCGTGTGTGATGCTAGCAGAGATCAAAAGTGAAGCCTGTATTTCAAAGTGCTGAACCCTCCTTACATTAATGACTCTTAGCAGGATTTGGGCCATGAAAATGGGGAATTGATTTGATGAATTATCAGCACAGGGACTCCTGTGCTGTTCAGAGCACTGAACAGTCTGCAGTGACGTGGGCTGTGGCCAAACTCCCCTCTGCTGTGGGTTTGTTCCATCTCCTGAGAGCCACAAGGACCCTGGGAGAAAGAACTGAATTGCTGCATGTCCAAACCAGACTGATCCACCCCAGAGACCCAGCAGGGTCCCCATTCAGGGCAAGGGCATGTAAAGGGAACCTGGAGTCCAGGCTTTCCTTCTGCCCTTCGCTTGTGTAAGGCCTGAGAGGAGTTTTGCAACTGTGTAATTCCACAGACTTCTATGGACTCAGTTCTGCTTTAAAATGAAATTTGGGTCTAAGAAATCAGACTTGATAGAGAAGTGTCCTAAAATATTCTAGCAGGCCATCTCTGCAGTCCCTGGCACTGCCTTTCAGTGGAAATTTGCATGTGTATCTGCACAAAAGTGGATTGAGAAGTTATTAGATAGATTTGAGCCTTAAAGTAAAACATCTGATTTAACATTACATGTTCCCATGAGTTTTGTTCGTTTATGTGCATAAACAAAATTCAATGACTGTCTCTTAACATATTATTCAAAACATAAAAATCAATTAAAATAATTTTCGACAATTCACTCATAACCAAATGCTGACACAGTTTAAACTCACTACTGCCCTCAAAAGCAATGGGAAAACCAAGATAAAGATAAATATGGATTTATCCAGTTTAAGAAAAAACTTCAAGTGTTTTTCCACCCACACTACAAAGTAACTGAAGAACAATGAATAATTAAAAAGATTGGTCAGCTTTTAAATAAGCTTTGCTCATACGTGCTCTATATTAAATAAAGCTATTGTGATAACTTAAATAAAATTAATTCTATTTTTAGAGGATTTAGTCTAACTGGATGTAGCTGGTAATTAAGGAAATAGCAGTTCTAGCACTTGCTCTTTCTTGTATTTTCTTGCAGACAAAGAACACACATCTTCCTACAGCCCAGGCACTGCAAACCTTCCCAATATGAAAAAAAAAATCTGTGTTTGGCAAACCCCTGTCTCTACAGTCACACAGGAATGATAAACCACAGGGAATATCAGAGTCCTCACAAGCCTAAAATTTTCATGGACATAACTCTTCATTTCCTGAGGATTCTCATAATTTTTTTAGAATGTGACACACCTTGGAGTTTGCAGGTTGTGATTTGTTCTTCTTCATGGATTATGACTATGCTCTATTTCATCTTTTCCCTGATGGGCAAGAGATCCATTTGCTCCAATAACAGCAGAATTTGGCCTGTGAAGTAGGAGTGACATAAAGACTGAGCCAGAACTTGTATTTTAAGATTAAAACTTATTTGTTGTCCACACCTGCTTTGTTCCTCCTTTTGTACGGGAGGTTTATCTTAAAATGTGCTGAGCTCTCCACAGATCCTACATTCAAAAGCCAGTGAGAGCCTATAATTAAAGAGGACTTAAAATTCAGTAAGGAAATACTTTTTCTATTCATGATTTGACTGGTTATTTTAAGTAGGTAGTTACTTATTTCAAGTTATAATCAGAGAAATTAAATGGTTAGAACACAATAGCTGACTTTCAAAGGCATTTTGTTAAGAAGAGGATTTAAGCACTTCTGTATCTTTATAAATCTGCTCCAGAGCTTTCTTCCTACTATTAAAGGAACTAAAATAACATTAATCTGTGTTGGAAATGGCGGGTAGTGCTATGTTTCCATGGTCAGCAGGTCCCAGGTGGGGAGTCAGGCAGCAATGAAGATAATTTGTTTCTATGAGGGGAGTTGTCTGTATCCGGCTTTGTCCCTGTACATCCCTCCTCATGCCAGAGCCACTTCATTAGCTTCCCCTCCACTTCAAGCAATTAATTTCAACAATTTTTCTCTATCAGGCCAATATTTGAGAGAAGGATTTTATTCAGGCAACCTTGTTTATTGCTCTATATACCCTACAGTAAGTCTGCTCTGAACTTGCCTGCTTAGTGAGATTTTTTGTTGCTTTTTGGAGGGGGTTTAACCTGGTTTTGGGTTTTTCTTTTGTTTGTTTGGTTTTTTTTAGGTTTTTTTTTGTTTGTTTGTTTTGGGTTTTGGGGTTTTTCTTGGTTTTTAGTTAATGCAATATTATAGATTTGCAGAGGTCCTGGGCAGGTTTTTGATTCTGGCTAATTACATCCTGCCTTTCCCCATGGTAACTATATCTCCAGATCCCTACTTGCTATAAATCCTTGCTACTCCCTGCAGATCAATGAAGTAATAACAGTGTGCAACAAGTTAATAACTGCCCCCCTTAATGTCAAAGGCAAGGAGAGCTTTGAGCAACAGTTTATCTTTAGCTTTGAGCTTATTCACCAAAGGCAACAGGACTGAGGAACGTGTGTAGGTGTCCTGCTGCAGCAAATGTGGCTCAATGGAGTCAGAGCTGAGCTTCCTCTGCCAGAACTATCTCAAGTAAGTGACACAAATGAAAATGCAGTAAAAGAGTTTAGGCATAACCTGTGTAAGAAGCAAGCAGCTAAATACAATGCTATGGTTTTCATCTTATTTTGCAGATGGGAATTAGCTGAACCAATTTCCGTGCTTTTGGTAGAATACTCACTGAACAATCCCATTAGAGAAAAAGAAATTGAATGGGCAGCCAATTGTAAAAATAATTACTCAACCTTCATCCTTTCCAGCTGATTTTTGAGAATCTAAACTCAACAGAACTCCACAGGCTAAGCATGAATTGATTTGCCCAAAATTGAATTAATTTAATTTGGGAACAGTCATGTTTGAAGGTAAAATGTTGCTTGATCAAAATTTATTATTTTGATCTCTGATTTCTGTGCAAGTGCAATCAAAAAATGAAATACCTTTATTTGGAGGATGATTATGTCTAGACATGAAGCTGCTACTTTTTATATCACCAGCACCGGGAGCAGAATGTTTGTACAAAGACCTTTAGACAGAAGCTTCACTATGAAAGCAAGGCATGGAAGTCCCAGAGCTCCATTTTCTCCTTAGATGCTGGATGAGATACATAACCTTTTTATATTTGATTTTGACATAATAGCAAGAAATATACTTACCAGCCCAGCTGACAGCCACACTTTCAGATACATTATACATTTAGAAATGTGTAAAAATGAATATTACTGAGATCAAAAGCTGCAATTTGAAAGGTTCCAAAATACAAAACACATGCAGATACATTAAAAGGATAGAGGCTATCTATAAGCCAATCCTGCACATCATAAAACATCTCAAAATTATCTGGGTATTTTTTAAGATATCCCTTATAGAAAACAGTAGACAGAGTTAAACAGTGCAAGTGTATCCCTGAAGATATGAATTTATCTACAGGCCCACAGATGTGCCAGTTAATGTTTTTATAGCAGGTAAGATTGCTGAACTCTGCATGATAACAGTGAAACAGTGTGATTTTAAGCCACCATTCAGGCTACATTTACAACCAAACTCATAGACCCCGGTCTGCAGAAGGGCTAAGAATTTGCTGTTTCCACTGCTTGCCCTAGAAAACAAGGGATGCTTAAAAGCTTGGCATTCATGTCTGAGTCTGGCCAGAGAATGACTGCAGAATTACACCATATATAACCACGTAGCTGCAGCATGTCTTTTTTTAATCAAAGAGTACACAAAGCTGAATTTCTTCTGTTTTATCACCCCTTAGTTAAGCACAATCATTTCCACTGATTTGTGCTATGGTAGCACTCAGGATCCCAACATTGAAGCCTGCTGTAGACACACACATATTAACCTCTGTCATGCCTGTGGCTGTTCATGTGCACAGTAAGTGTGTAAAGTTTTGTGTCTGTCTTATTTGTTAGCATTGTGAACCCACTTTGCATGTGCAAGTACTTCAGAGAAAAGCAGAGATCACAAACTCTTTGGGAATCCATGAAAACATCAAAGTGCTGGTGTTATTAAAACCCAGCTCTCTCTGATCACTGGCAGCGTGGTCTGGCTCACTGCTGGTGCAGTTACTTGGTGCTAAAGGCAACTAAAGTTACTCAGTGAGCACTACAAAAATGACACTTGTCCGAGACATGGGAGGGGGGAGTTATATAAGGATAAATGAGCCAAATATTCCTGCAAACTCTTGAGCCCTCCTTGTGTAAGCTTTCTCAGCAGCTAGACAGGATGAAATTTCCAAGGGGAGAGCTTCTGGCGAGGGGATTCACAAAATACTTGTTGTCTATACCCAGTGCTGATAAATATTTCCTATGTAACAGACATCTAAACTCCCCAGGCCCATTCTGTCTTTTTATTCATGGTTTGGACAGAATTTTGAAAAAGTTTTTCTATTAGGAACAGTAATTGGCACGTCCATTCACTTTTCCTTAAGACATGGTATGCTTGTATGCCTTAAGCAACTTCTTTTCATTATCGTGCAAAGGAAGCAGCCCTTCCTTAAGAAAGAAAGGTATCCCTAAGCAGGAATAGAAAATGGATAAAGAACAGCAGGCACGTTCATAATTCTTGCAACTGCCAATAGATCAGGAATAGGTTCTTCACCCAGAGGGTGGCTGGGCACTGAGCAGGCTCCCAAGGGCAAGGTCACAGACTGAAGCCTGTCTCAATTTAGACACAGCTCTCAGGCACATGTGGGATTTTTGGGGTGTCCTGTGCAGGGCCAGGAGCTGGACTCTCATCCTTGTGGGTCCCTTCCAACTCAGGATATTCTGTGATTCTAATACTTACCTCAGTTGTTCAGAATTCGACACAGAAGATTTTAGAATCAGCAAACACCTTAAAATATAAGAACACTCCTCTTTTCAAGTCCAGTTAAAATATATGTGTGGTCCAAGCTCTTTCTATCTCCTGCAAGCTTTTAGTCTTTTTTTAATGAACTCTTTACTAATTGGGAAAGGTCCTTTCCAGTTTGTGACATGATTTTGGATTGCTTAACAGATGTAATTATCATTAGGTCACTTTATCTCTGAATCAAGTGTTTTCCTGTTCTTGCTATCTTCCAACATTTAATGCATTAGTGCTTCTTAATGCCTCCATGCCATTATTAAAAACTTCCCCTTAATCTGGAAGTTTGAATTTATGGTCCCCTGACTCTAAAACACCCCATTGTCTGTGAATTCAGGGGAGGGAATGGGAGAGAAGGAAGGGTGGTGGCCCTGGAAAGACAGTAAGGATGCACAGACAGGAAGGAAGACACTGAGCAGCAATCCCAGCACTAAACTGAACTGAAGACTGAGACAAAAGAGCCTTTCATGTGTCCCATTCAAGACTGCAGCAGGTATTTCACACTCTAGAGCAGGAGTCCTGACCTTTCCAGCACTGTTGGCCGACCTGAGCCAAAACCCCAGACCCTCCAGCTCAGTGTGATCCTGGAAGGAGACTGAATCAACTTCTAGGAATTGATAAAAGTAGCTACTGTAAAAAAATCTGTGGTGCAGAACAAATTAAAAAAAAAAAAAATCAGAAGCTACTAACTACACACTGATAACTTATTTCTTAGCTTAGTGGCTCACTTAGAACTTTGTTCACAGACAAAATAACCTATGGCACAGACAGAAGGCAGTCAGGCATGCAGTGAAGATAAATAGGTACCTAGATACACATGCTGTATCTGAAGGCATGTTCAGTGAATGCCCTCTGGTTGGCCAAGTATGAATGAACAAAAAAAGAATTCAACACAATGACTCTCACCAAAACACACATAGTGGTTTTTATTTGCAAAACCTGAAAAAACATCCTACTCTATTTTCAGCTCATTAGTATTCCTTATTCCCTTATGGGACACAGAAAACATTGTGCCTTTGTTTGAAAATAGGTTATAAAGAGAAAGTGGAAAAGAAAAGTGAATGAGGTGTGTTTTAGAGACCCTTTCTTCCACCACTTTTCAGTTTTTGCTTTTGTGTCTTGGTGGATAATAAAAGCTGGATGGCACCCACACACAGCATCCCAGGTCTGAAACACCGAAGATAATTCTAGGAGCAGAACTCCCTTCTGAGCTCTGAATGGCACATCTGTCTCAGTCCTTCGGGCTTTCACCTTCTCACTCAGCATTTATTTCCTCTCTTTGTGTCCCTCAGTTTGTGTGAACACAGACCCCCTTCTCTTCCACATGGCTGCTCAGACAGCTGCCTGGCCAGAGATGAAAGGAACCTGCATTGCAGGGCCTGGAGCAATGTCAGAGCTTGCAGAGAGGCAAAATATGTGCCCAAGAGTAGCTGTGGCCACTGGCCTGGGCCAGCCTTGGCCAAGGCACCGTGGCCTGTTTGAATCTCAAGTGTATGTGCCAAAAATTAAGCTGGCAAACATCTTACCTCACCACATACTTCAACAGCTGAATTAGTCTGTGGAAATTGGGAATTTTACCATCCACTTTAGTTCACAGACAGTGTCCACACTGCCTCAAGGGGCAGCCAGGGTACATGCCAGGCTGTCCTACTTATTCAAAGCAGATGTGCTTAAAGGTAAAACTTTACTGACCTAAAAATTATGTGCCATGTCTTTCATTGTATGTCAGGTACTTCCTAGCTTCTGCTTATATTCAACTTTGGCTGAAGTTCCACCCACAAAGAAAGTTTGAAAATTACGTGGAAAAACTCCTCCCTCCTCTCTCAGCACCCTTCCCACTGCTGCCAGTTTTATGATTTGACTGAACAGCCCAAAGCTCCAAAAACGAGAAAGGCCAAACTCTCAGAGCTGTTATTTTTATGTCTTGTAGTCCTTGCACCATTTTGGGTGTTTCCAGCTGACTGGCAGGCATCTGCAACATCTGATGTTGGCAACACTGCACTGCAGTGGCAGCAGCTGAGCTCGCATGAGCTGGATCCTTCTCCAATTAAAGGAAGCTGATTTCAAAGCATACCCAGTAGGGCATCATCTAGAGAAGGTCTTCCATGACTTCCCTCGTGGAAAAAGTGTTTGCAGTCCAGCCAAAGCTAAACTTTTTATTTTAATTGACTTTGAAAGAGACAGCAAATTACCTAGACTTACTATTCAGAAGGAAAAGTGATCCAATTGAAGGAAAAGTGAGAAGTGTGACAATGGAAGAAGGACCAGCTTTGCTTGACTGTTTCTTCTTGTGGCAAAGAGAAATGTTGAGCAAGAGAATTGATCATTTAGACACATTACAAAGTATAAAAAATGGGCAGTTAAAATTAATAATATCTTAGATATTATTGATTCCAAACTTGTCTGACTAAACATGAAAACCTGAGCCCCCAGGTGAAGGAATTTGTTCAATCCCTACAGGCTGGTGTCTTTCCCTGTACTGAAGATGCTTGAATTCAAAATGCTGTACTACTTAGCACTTAAAATCTTGGCTCTATATTCATCCTAATTACTTTCAAACCCAGCTTTGGACCGTGCAGGAAATGAGATAGCTGGCATGTCAGAGTAACACTGCAATCTTCTATTACTGCCTTTTTGTGCTAAAAGAGGAGTCGGCCATGTCATGCTGCAATATTCCCACTATTTTTAAGATGAGTAAAAATATATTTCTGCGATTTTTAGAGTAGACTGAGAAACTCTTTTCAGCTCTGCTCTATATGATTTTTAATAATTCCACTGGCTCTGACTAGAAATTTTATGAGGAAGGTACAGATAATTCACAGCAAAATGATTATTTCTATGACTGTGCTGTTGCTTGGCTTGTTTGATGCATGGGGCAAAATGCAAGTTTTAGACATATTGAAATGTCCTAGTGTCAGACAATCAAATATTGGTTAGTCAGTGTCAGGGAGCTGTAGGCTTGAAACTGGGACTAAAGAAATGAAACCATGCATCCTTCTTCACACAGACAATATTTGTCTCCCTGGGTTTGGGTGCTCTGCACTGCATGTACAGACAACAAAATTTTTTCAGCTGGTCAAAAGACCTAGGGAAAAAATGGGCATGAGGGAAATCACCATTGCTTTCATGTCTCTGGTTTTATGTCAGTTCAGTTGCTTCCCACAGTCCCTTTCACTGCCAAAAATGATTCCATGGCCCTACTGTAACTCAGTTCAGGCCCATGTGGATAAGCTCACAAGTGAGTATTTTCAACTTTTGCAGCTGGGCATCCACCATTTCTATGCATTATAATGACTTTTCTGGAAATCTTCTCATGGATAGAGTCTACAACTAAAACAGAACTACAGTTCTCAATTTGCAACTGCACTTTTTTTGTGAGATGTTTAATATTCATACTCTGATGTGTATTGCTTGGAAGTTCCAGTCATACAAAATTGATGTTTGTATTCTAATTAATAAAATTCTAAACTAGATTTTTTTTTATCAATTTCATCAATTTAAAGCTTACATTCTCCAGAGTTTCTTTCAAAATTTGTTTTATACTTGCTGCTTCTATTGGGGAAATAATTTCTTAGAATATTTATGAAGATGGAGTATACGAAATACAAGCAGTATTGGAAAAAGTGGATTAACCATCCAATTCATATTTATGGTTTCAGTTTCACAATGTTCATTTAATTTAGGATAAATTTTACTACCATGGCACAAATATAAGAGTATTCCTAGGTTATTCTTTAAGCAGAACCAGAATATTATCAGTGTAGTTATTTATTGTGCAGCAATGATCAAAGGCTCTCAGAAAGCACAGACTTTTAAGAAGAGGAGATACAAGAGGACATGCACACAATCTCATAAAAGTCAGTGTTGGTGGTGCCGGGAGCACGGATTGATGGTCCTGCCCTTGGAGGAAGTCATCTTTTTGTATAGACACTGCCAGACCTTACTTTTATCATGCCTCAGAAATCATTCTAAAGCACAGGCTGGCTTGCCTGAAAGGGCATCACATGACATTTGCAGAATTTCCCCGGGGCAGAGCACAGCAAGGGTTTATCTTGCAGGGCTGTTTGAAGAGCCAACAATTCATTGATTGCTCAGTGCTGTGGAGATGGAAGTGTGTCAGTGCTTAACCTTTCTCACAACTTCTGTAATGGTTATTTGTGCCTTGGGTCTAGCAGAGGAATCCACCTTTTGGAGATTCTCTCTAAATGGAGACTCATTTAGAGCTGGATACTGGATTCAGCTTTCAGGGCATGTGATGTCACCGCTGTCTGTGGCCACATTTGAACATTTGCCTCTCTTTTATTTATTTATTCCTGGTGCAGCTTGAAAGTGTGTAGGCCTCTCTTTTTAAAAATAATGATTTTTTTTAAAAAATATAAATATATATTTATAAAATATTATATAAATTTATGTTGGATATAATTTAATTATAATTTATTTGTGCTCATATAAGCCAAACACAATAGTATAAAGATATGCATCTGGATGTGATGCACCTTCCATGGCAAACCCCTTTTTGAAGTAAAAACAGCTATCCTTGCCATCTCTCTACAGAGATCTATTGCCATGGCTCTGATAAGTATTATCCCAGGAGCAAGTCTGCACTGAAAGCCACTAAAGAAGAGATAACCTAGAATTGCATTCTCTTTCCAGGCTACTCTGTCAAAGCACAATGTCTCCTACTGTGCTTCTGCTCCCAAAGTTCTTCATTCAACTTCTGACCCATCTTAAAAACTCAAATTTCCAAATGGAAACACACAAACTACATTAAATTTAAACCCTGTGCTGTTCCATGCTGACCAGGTACTCTGCTCCTTATAACCCACCCCATAGGCAGACAGGCACTGGGTGTGCATCTCAGAAAAGGTTTGCATGCTCTCAGGTTTTTTTTTCCACACTCTGAACAGTGCAAGGGAGGCCTTTTGTAGCAAATCATCCCTGCACCTGCAGACCTGGATACAGAAAGACACCCAAGGAAAAAAAAAAAAACTTGGCTAAGAATTTTAGCCATTAGATTTCAAGTAGCAACTGAATAATCATTATGATTAACTTTTTTAATCATTGTGAAAAGGCAAGCATTTCAAAACCACTAATAAATGCACTCACTGGATTTCCAAACAGCTTCCATTACTCACTGTCAGTGCATCCTAAGTTGGCAAAGCCTTGTCTTTTTGGTAGCTATTTTGCATTTAGTGCATTTATCAGTCATTTTGAGTCCAATGTGATTAGCTGGTATCTGAACAAATTCCTTAGGCAATCTTCCAACGAGATTATATGATGATTAAAATATTACATGAAAATTGAAAAGGGGAATCTTCAAGATAGAGCAATAATCCCCCTCAGAAGTATAAATGGAGGAGTCATGGTGAGAGTGAAGATGAAGTCCATTATTCTGAACAACTTCAACATAAACATCACAGCAGAGAGAAAATGAGATCATAGGGTGGAGATGAGATAAATCATTCTACTTTAGGGAGCATCAGAGAGGTAGTGCTGATGGAGGGATTGTGCACACCCCTGCCAGCTCCCTTCAGAACTCAAAGCAGAGTTGGGGAACTGGGAGGGCTGCAGCACTGTGACCCTTTCAGGTATTTCTGTCACTGCTCTCAGCAGGCAGAGCTGTCCTACCCTGACTCACCCTCACTCTAGGCTCTGTGCAAGCAGCAGGTCTCTCCATCCATTGCCTTGCTCCTTCAGAGAGCATTTTCAGGGTCCTTGTCCTTTGCCCCCTTATTCTCCACTTCTTGTGTTCAGATGGGATCTGTGCTTCCTCCAGATTCCTCCAGCTTCTTCAAAATATTCTGGAAGCACTTGCTTGTGCTTCAGTTATTTCAGACTACATTTTTTGAGTATCAAAACCTATTTTTGAGTATCCAAACCTATCAATCACAGAATTTCAAGTTCTTGAATAGATGTAGATGTGCATAGGCATCCATGGGCAGGACATCATCGTGTGAGTGTTTTCTGGCAGTTTCAGCAGGAGCTGTCATGCAAAAGAGACTTTTCCATAGCAAAGACTCACATGAGTCTCCCTGCAGACCCTTGCTTTTTCATGCTTAGGGTGTCAGAAATACCATACAAAGCATTTAACTGCAAACCCCCTGGACTCTGATAAAGGACACAGCATTTCTAGTGCCAGTGCCTGCCAATCCACAGGACAGCTGGGAGGTCAGGGAGTCTGAATCACTGGTAAGTCAATGAGGGAGCTGCAGGAGATGGCAACCATGGTGTGGGCAGCAGAGGGACGAGGGACAATTCTTCCACAGCAGGCGAGAGAAAGCTGGTCCCTTCTTTACATGAATTCCAAAGTGTAACACCATGTTGCTCTAGGCTCTTGGTACAAGAAAAGCACACTGTTCAGTGGTAGGGTTACACTGTTTGCATTTAGAAATGGTTTGTGCAAATGATTAGAAATGATTTTGAGCCCAATTTCTGCCTCAGCCCCTCTGGCTGACAAAGTCTCTGGTGCTCTCAGAGAGTTTTGCTAACGCAGCATTCAAGCTTTTGTCTCTGCTGTCACCAGTTCTCACAGCTCTGAGGGATTAAATTTTTGCAAATGGAAATTAGAGCAGCTTGATTCTGTTTACCTGTCCAATGCAGTAATAACACAAATTCAAACTGGCCTCAGCCTTGAGCACAGCCAGAGGCAGCACATTGGAGAGCTCAATTTTACTGCTTTTCCATGAGAAAAAATTAACCACAAGATTATGTAAAGAAGAGAAAGCACTGACAAGTTTTTTTTTGTCAGAAAAAAAGACTGCAGATAGTGATGAAGCAAGAAGATTCAGTTTAAACTGGGGAAGGTGAGGAGATGGTAGGAGAGACAAAGGAAAGAGGAAAGGAATGAGAACAGCAGAGTTTCGTAGCCAGATCATCACCAGTGTTTCATCTGTCTGACAGAATGGATGAAGGCAAGAGGGTAGGCAGCAGGGAGACCAGAGGCAGATTTGGCAGGAAGATGTCTGTACACAGAGGTGTGGAACTGGCTGAGAACAACTGAACCTGGACTGCTCTGGGCTCAGGGACATTGCCCTCTGCTCTCCTTGGAGCATTATTGTGCTGTGGCAGGGCTGGGTGCACAGAGGGTTAAAACAGGGGGTGCACCCTCTTATAGCCCTGCACATTAAGTGTCTCCTGTGCTCTGTAAGCAGCCTTTCCTGGAAGAGAAAAGCAACCTAAACTTCAAATAAAAATATTTGAAAGAAGCTGAAATCTTTTATTTCGAAAATCGCAGAATAAAACTATTCAATTATTCTCCAGAAGATAATCCTCTTTTTCTGCTATCAGGAATTATATTAAATCCTAACTTTAATTAAACTAAAAATACAAGTTTTGGTGAGAAAACGCTTTGGTTAATAGCATCCAGCTTCATCTGTCACCTGTTATTGTAGTTCTTATGGAAAGAAATGGTATATACCAGCAAATACTCAGCAGGGGATTCATTAGATGGGGCTCAAAGATTCAACAAAGTTTCTCATGTTTGTAGGAATAAAAAAACCCTATGAATTGCTGCTGTGCACAAAAGAGCCAGGTAGAAGAGGCTCCCTTTTACTTTCTGCACTGGACCTCCAAGAAGAGACTGAGAAAAGGCACACACAGCCACCAGTGTGAGAATTAAAACTTGCCCTGATTTACAGAGGTTCATTAATGGGTCCAGACAGGAGGAGGACACAAGAGACAAGGAATATAATCTCCTGGTGAATGGAGAGCCCTACTAGCAGAGCCCAAGAGAGGTTTTCCAAAGGTGTGAGGAGGAGAAACAAAGCAGGAGTTGTGTCCACAGTGAGTGTGCAGTGCCTATGGCTCGCAGGAACACCTTTCTTGGCAAAGCTCATTTCCGCCATGGGGTTAAACCCAGTGTAGGGACCAGAAGCCACCCCAAATGTTTCCTCACAGTGCTACTGCTCATGGCAGTCACTGCATATCTAAAGAGAAGACTAGACTGTGTGTTTTCAAGAGATTTAACAGCCATCCCTCAAAAGCAGGGACCAGAGCAAAGAGAACACTAACAACAAAATTATACACCAAAATATGAAGGTAAAACCCCACTAAATATAGTAGAACAGTGCTGAATATCAAAGTAGCCACCCCTAGTATATGTAGCTGTTTTAGGATAAGTGAAAAGTCGTCCTATGTAATGGTGAATCATTGAGAAAATACATGTACACAATATCCTAACCCCTTGTTATTACTGTTTATTTATAGTGATGTGTCAATATAGGTTTGCATTTTATATTCTTCTAGTTAAAACTCTGAAGGAACACCATGTTCAGGGAGAGGCTGACAGATCTGTAGTTTCAAAATAACTTTTTAGACACTCTTTCCATGGTAAAAGTTGTGAAGGTTGCTGTTTTAAAAAAACAACATAGTTTAGTAAAGTACAGATAAATAATAGATACTCAGCATAAAAGATGTCTGTTTTATCTCTCTCAAGCATGTTAGCCAAATGCAGAAAAGTAAACTCTAAGGAGACTGGGTCATAGATAATTTGGTCACCAAGGGACAATATAAAATGATGAAATTACTTTTTCATCTCCATAAAAAATGCAGGAAGGGTATTTACTTTGCATGTATAAATTACACAATTTATTGTTCTATTTTAAAATTTCTTTTCTTCAGACCACCTCCAAGAAGGTTTCCATAGAAACCTAAGAAGAAAAGCAAAGAGGAACATAATTTTGCTCAGTTTATATTGATTTTAAATACCACTGCACTTACACCATCAATGTGTCTTCTGCATACATTTTTTATCAGCTGACAATCTAAGTGTTACAGTTGATTAAAATAGCAATTTAGATTTAGCAGTTATCAAAAACACTGTTTGCAGTTCAGTCTATCACCTACCCAAATTATGGCATCGTAGAACATCAAAGATGAGTAATTTTTTAAGCAACTATGATGAGTTTTATCAAGATGAAAACTGCTTTGGAACAGCTCTGGTCCTCCATTCTGTCTGTTCTTGCCTAGGGCTGATTTAAGGTACTAGAGACTATGTATTAAATCTATAAATTAATCTCTCCAATTTCTGAAACTGCCTTGTATTGGTGATTAAGAGAATGATTTCTCCAGAGCTCCTGACCTCTGTTCTTTCCAAGAGATGTGAGTTGGCCATTTGCTGAGGATGAATCTCTGATAGTGCTGGGGCACAAGCTTTTTGCAACTTTAATGTCTTGACTTCTTTCCATGTGTTTTTATTTATTGCATGGGTTTTGTTGCTATTGCTTTGTTGGTTTTCTTTTTTTTCTCATTTTAAAATCTTCTCACCAAAGCCAGTAAACAAGGAAAAAGTGAAGAAATCAGCATGTTTTAAACAATTCCCAGAGGCTTCAAGGCTGTCTCTTCCCTGCATGCAATTACTTATTCCTGTTGTTCACTCCTAACTCATTTCTACGTGCCTGAAACCATTTTAGGATAACCTGTCCAACAACAACTGAATATTGTATTCTGAGAAGGGGTCTCGTGCTGAGAAGCTGAAAGATTCTCTGTCTGAGCCTACAGGAACACACAGGTACTTTGACTCAGAGATCTCGTTGTCTTCTCAAGGAAGCTGCAAATTAGTAAACCATTTCAGGATTCCAATTTCCATACAATTTCTTCCTGTTTACAGAGAGCTGAAACTTGGTGACCTCTCACACTGTTTATCCAAAATGCCAATTGCTGGAAGTCAGAGCTGTCTCAGTTGTCTTACTTCTGTGCAGACCTAGCTTTGGTATTCACACACAAAAAAAAAAAACATCAACAAAAAGAAACCCAAAAAAACCCAGAATAAACCTGTTGTGATATGAGGCTAAAAGAATAAATTACTTCAGTTCTTCCCTCTGAGATCCATTATTTTCACTTTTATCAGTTCTGGATGAGAGAGCACTATTTATGCAAATACAGCTACACACTTTTACAGACAGATCATGTGAAGATGAAATTCTATGTTCCCTTTTGATTGCCAGGTGATCAGTAGAGATGACCTGTGATTTGGGGCTTTTGCTCTTAATTTATTTTTCATCATAGACACCTTAGGAATGGCAGAGTCTTTTCCATTCTGCTTTAATGAAAAGCTTTTTTCTTTCCTCAGGACAGCCAGAGGATGACAGAACTTTCCTTGAAAAGCAAACACAGGGGATTAAACCTTCTTCCCTTTCTGTACTCACAAAAAACAAGATACAGGCAAACAATACAGAAAAACCAGCAGTATTATAAGCTACAACACCACTTCTTGGGAACTTTAAAGCTTGATTTCCAAATTATAACCCCATTCTAAGATTGTATACCACATCATTTTCATAGTGGAGCAGTTTCAGATTTCTTGTGTATGTTTTTTTTTAGGTCAGGTCTGCTAATGAGCTCAAAGTGAGTGACAAAAGTCCCCTTGATGAAATGACGTAACAAATATGAACTCTGAGAGTGTTCCCCACAAGGGGTAATGATGTTGGCACTTGAGTGATGGCCAGAACAGGCCAAATTTCTGTTCCTGCCATTTTAAAAAAAGAAACACATTGGCCTATCTTTCCTCATTCTCCGATAGTGAAATGTAAAAATAGAACTATGCACTCCAGAGGGCTCCAAGGGCTCTTTTCATTAATGTGAAAAATCCATAATTTATAGCTCTGCAACGTGAATAGGTTTGGAAGACATTTAATCACTAGTGAAAATGCCATAACCCCAACCCCACTCCCACGAAAATATAGATAGCTCACAGCTATTCATCTGGGCTTGTTGGGAGCTGCTCGAGTGTTCCACAAATTCTCCCTGGTGAATGAGAGCAAAGGAACACGTCGTGAGAACTGCTAGTCCAAAACACAGCTTACACTGAAAATACACAAAGAATCATTTCAAAAGGTGGATAAGTTATATCAGTTGCTTTCTAAATATAATACACTTTTCCTAAGTACTATCCAATGGGGATCAAGCCACACTTTTGATCCTGTCACACTTCTAGGCGTGATATGTGGCCAATGGGAATGCAGCTTTCAGAAAATCTGTCTTGGAATTAAGAATGGGAAGGTTTGTATTCCAATGATTTATCTATTTTAAACTTCAGACCCCTCCACAACCAGATCTGAAGGCTCTATGTAGCTTTTTCCTTTCCAGTTACAAGCTAAGGAAGATAGCAAATGCTTTGCTCTAAAATCGTCAGGTTTGAAATGTCTCTTATGTTTCCAGAGGGATCACAAATTAATCTATCTTGTTGTCTGATTACTCACAAAGATGGATCTACTTTTGTTATAAAGCAGTTTAGATTTCTACAATTTCTCCAGATCTACTGTCCACTTCCAGTGGAGTTTACAGGTGGGTTAGATACTAGTGAGATCTACATGATTCTTGTGATGTTCAAAGCTACCACAGATGCTCAAAACCTCCTTTCTTTTAACAATATTTTATCAAAATCAAAGTCCTCTTTTAAAGACCTTACCAAAAGGCTAGGTACTGATTTTGAAAATAATATGAGTGATATGAAATATGTGCTTCTTAAAATAGAAGAAGACAATAGTAAGTGCAAGCAATTAAAATAATGGACAGTATCTTCTATTCCATAACTCAAAAATTCTTCATCTGATTGCACAAAGTGAAAGAATGCAGCTTAGAAAATATTAAATAAAATCAACCCAAACCCAAACTAAAATGTGAGGCAGGAATTAAGATGATATCCTGGGTCATTAAATTCAAATCTCATATAACCCCATGCTATTTTAAAGAGAGAGACTAATTTTCCAGGCTTTCCATTCCAACAAACCCAAATAAGGGTAATTGTGGTGTCTCATCCACACAATCGCTCTTTAGATCCCCCAGCACCAAAACAGAAATCCTGTCAGCACGTAAGGAACAGTGGACATGGTGGAACCACTTACTGCTTTTTAAAGTCAGTTGAAAAAAAGTCTGTTTGGCTTCAGTTTCTTTGGCAGGCTCTGTGTTTGAGCTGGTGTTACCTGTCTCTGGCATTCCAGCATCATGTCAGGAGGCAGCAGGAAAGCAGGAAGCCCTCTTTAGCTCAATACTGTGCTAGTATTAATTGGGTACAAAAATTAGTATCTGTGATTTCTACAGGGTTTTCTCCATTGCACTGGTGCTTGCATTGGTAATTGCCACCTTGGTTCCAGATGCAGCAAAGGGGCTCAGGCACAGGCTGGGATAGCTCCTCTCCATCTTCTCTTCCCACATTTCTGCAATGTAGGCAGCTGGAGAAGGGGAGATGCCCTTGGCTGGCAGCTAGAGGCTCCCAAGGTGGAGCGCCACAACCACCTCAGCTGAGGCTCGGGGCACATCTGCCTGAAGAAGCACAAACTCATCACCTCAGTGCAGCTAATTCTGACCACTCACAGCTGAGTTTCCACTGACTTCATCAGGGGAGGAAGACAACATGTTCCACAGAGTGTGTTAAGAGCCTGCAAAATTTAGAGGTAAGCATAATGAAGGAAGAATCTTCCTGAATCTGGCAGTATTCATCCCTTTGTTAGCTCCCATGTATGTCAAGGACACTCAGGAAAAGAAGCTGAATTAACCAAAAAGGTGTCAATTTAAGGCAAATTGAACAGATCAGCTCTGCTAAGAGGATGGATTTTCCTTCAGAAAGAGAGATGGTACAACTTGGTTTCACTCATTTCAAAGTGAATTACACTAAAGCAAATTGAGGCCATTTAAATTCCGACTACGTGTACATAAAATGGTTTATTGTGGTTTCACTAATATGTTTCAAATCCAAATTCATTTGGTTTAATTTTATTGAACATCCCTGAGAAGAAAAGATATAATCCAGCTTTAAACATCTATCCTGGGATTTTTTTTATTTTTTCATTTTCTCCTTCTTCATCTTCTTTTGCATATCTACCATTGCTATTTGAATTTCAAGATAAGTGTCACACTGGGTAGTGTTAATTTTTTTCCTTTCAAAAGGAACCATATGGAGAGAACTAGCATTATTGCCAACACTAGCATTAAAAATATGAGTCAGGCCTTAAAAAATTATGAGATTTACATAAAAGTGTGAATCTTTCCCCCACAAACAATGTATTTACTTTTTTTTTAGTGTGCATCTGGTATTTTCAATGTACACCAGCCACTTTTTCAGCTTGTGATATAGCAAAATCTGGCATGGCCAGGAACCCCTGGATTGTAAAAGCCAAGGTTAGAATAAAACTACCAAATAACAGAGAGATACAGAGCTCTGAGAATTTAAATACTTAAAGTCAGGAGCCAGCACTAGAGCTGTTGATGCTATGGGTCAAGTAAAATAAACCCGTGGGGAATAGAGAAGACAGAGATTGTCCAGTTCAAACCTGGCACCTGGAGAATGCAAATCCCAGTACAGAAACAGTTCATTTTCTCCTTATTGTTTGCTTAAAACTGAAGTCCTGCTTGCTGGGAGGGATGTAAGTGAAATGCAATGTTTGGGGCATTTCACTGAATTTTGATCAAGTAACCTTTACCTAGTACTCACACATATCAAACTTTTCTGTCTCTCTGATATCCAGATTTTCTCCTATAATGAGGAAATGTTTTGATCAAATTTTGGCCTTGAAGCTTTTATTTCTTAAAATCCTTTTTCTTTTTTAGGTTACAGACAATCCTAGTGGTAGTGAGCTTAACTTTCTTTAGTAAGAGAAACTTCACAATATCAAGTGTTCTGCAGCTGGGTCAACCAGGTCAGACAGCCCTTAAACCAACTTGTGAAGAAAGAGACAACTGCTGCTTGAAACTATGGAGTTTTAATCAAAATAAAACTTTTAAACAAGTTAATGCACTGAGGAACTACTTCTAACTTGTAACTGGCTTCATTCAATAGATGTGAGTTCACTGTGCATTCAGAGATAATGTATTTAAAGCATGAGTAGCATCACAGAAATGTCTTTTCACAGGAGCTAAGCTCAGAGCTAGTTCTGTGCAACACACATAGGGTTTGAATAAAGAAGGGATCAGGAAGGAAACTCTGATGCTTTGTCCAAAAAGCCTGGAAGAAAAGCAGTCTCACCATAAAAAATGGTGAGAATTGATCCAAACCTTCAGAGGAACCTCTCCCAGCCCTCCAGCAGAGCACCTGAGCTTTTCCCCAAGCAGTGCAGGGGTGGAAGGATGGAGAGAAGAGCTCCTTCCTGTTACATCTACAATTTCTGCAAGCATGACAGCATCAAACCTCAAGCCTCAAGCCCACTCATCGGTACAGATGGGCTGGAGAGTCAAAGGGATTTCTTTTCATAGCCCCACTCAACAGAATTATTTTCTCCTAACTTGTGCTGTGAATGCATTAGCAGCCCTTCAGTGTTCAGCACTGCATGGGAGCTTTATACTACATACAATACAAGTTATATAAGAATAATTGCTGGCCTGCACGCTGAGACACTTGATGAAGGACATGTGCACTTTGGTATTTTTTTTTTTTCTTGAAGATTTAAGTGTACCATAAACAAAGAACATTAATTATAAAGCAGCTACCCAGAGAAATGGAAATTACTTGAGGAGTAAGAATGATTGCTCTGTCCAGGCCACGTCCCACTGAGATGCAATTTGTTTCCATTTACATCACACATCTTTTTCCTACAGCATCCTGTAGTTTCCTGACTTTTCATTACAGCCCACAGTACATAAGGCTCAGTGCATTCCACATCTGTTCTTCACAAAACGTGTACAAAATACAGTAAAAAAAATTATGTGGTATATTTACAGTTGCAAGTTATAAATATGCAGTTTTTACTGTAAGTCAGGTCAGAATTTTAAGCCAGACATATAATCCTCCTTTTCCCCAGAATGATTGAGTGTCCTGTGGACACAGCAGTTTATCTTGTGCTTCCATCAGATTCTTTTTGCAGGAAGGCTTTGTTTTCAATATGAACATTTCTAATAAATTACATGAGGGCAAATGAAGGGAAACTGTGCCAAATATGATTATAGCTACTAAACAACAGATTCCTGTATCTGCAAGATTGTTCATGCCTCTTACAGGTTGGAGTGAAAGAACAACTATTTGTCTTCCAGTCCAGAAATCCGACACATACTTTTTTTTCTAAAATACAGATTGACCTGCCTTGAGGTAAGCAGTGGGAGTATTACAAAAATCCTGAGATTTCTTCAAACTCATGGTTCTCATGACCCCCATGACAAATGCAGACAAAAACCTCACAGAAAATCAGTATTTACAGAGGGTGCTTCAAGGACAGACTAGAGCACAAGAGCTGGGCTCTAGCAGACAGATATTCAGGCTTCTCTTTCATTATTCCTGGGACACATCCCCTGGGCCCAGGGATTCTACCGAGAATTTCTATCCACATGAAAATACAGCCATCTGGGAAAACATCAAAAACCCCAAATAAAACAAGAAAAGAAAGCCAACAGTTATAATGGTCATTTTGTCATGGGACTATAGTCCTGAGATCTCAAAAGACAAAGTAACTGTGTCCTGATTACAGCACCACAAACTTCCTCCTCAGCCTTTCCCTCTAGTTCTAGTTTCTTGTCCTAAACTGTTGTGTGGTACCACAAATTACATTTCAGGGATTTTTGTGTTCTGCTGCAGCAGAGGATGATGTTATCCCAGCTGGGGTGCAAGAATTAACTGGTTTAAAACATGACATGTATTTTGATGACACACAAATGCAATTTTTCTTATAGGCCATCTATTGATGTGGTACTTAAAACAATTGTGGAGCAAGTTCTGCACCCTCTCTTACAAGGATTGGAGGAGCAGCACTGAACTGAGGGCTCTCCACTATAGATATTATTTCTTTATATCCTGAATTTGTGGGAAGGAGCAACCTGAGCAGCCAGATACTCTCAGAAGCCTTGCTCCATGACACTGAAAGCAGGAGATGAGGAGTCCATCCCAAAAACATTGTGTGAAAGCACAGAACAAATTATTTGATTCAGACTTTGGCTTATACCCAACTTAGAGCTCAGTCTCAAATTGGTCTGGACTTCTATGATCCCTGAAGAGGAAAGGTAAGTTATATGCAGTAAAATTAAGGTGAGTCTAGTCCAGTATTTAAGATCAAATATAGGTATGAATATGTGTGAGCGAGCTGAAGGTGAATTGTTCTCTGGAGCTAATTGAAGAGCTTCCTCTAAGGGAAGGGAAACCTGTTTTGATACTTATTTTGCTAATGAGATGCGACATAAAATGACTTCCTAGTTATTATGCTGAAATATGTCATGCATATTCAAAAACTATCTCTGAGGAACTGAAACAATTTAGGCAAGATGAGCTACTAAATACATGAAAGGAATTGACTTCACGATCCAGCTAATGATTAGATAGGCTTCACTGTTAAAAATAATGATTGAACCAAAAAAAATGTACATTCACTAGAAGTTACTGTGAGCATGCAGGCTGAATGGCAGTTTAATTTTGTTTCAACTGTTTGCTTTTCATTTGTCTTGAAAAAAAACCCCAAGAGTCAATTTTTTGTTATTTGCATATGTGGAAACTCAGCATCAGTTTTCTTGGAGTTGTCTGATGACTAATGTATTGCCAGTTATTCATTCAGGTAGTGCAAAAGTGCTTTAAGTGTCAAAACTAAGGGGTTTGACACTGTAATGGTGCATTTTCACCCAATAAATTTAACCCAAACACCAGGAAAAAATATTATCCAAGTGGCATCTACTCAACACAACCAAGCAGTACTTTCCTGCCATCAGTAAAGATTTTAACTAATTCAAAGGAGAGCTGCCCTGCAGCATGTTAGGCTACACCTAGAGCAAGTTTCTACACTAAAATATTTGATAAATTCTCAGCAGATTTAAAATTAATCGATAAACAGAGATGCTTGTCATCTTCATGATTCTTAATGTTTTTCAGCATCCTCCATGAACAAAAGATAAGCTGATGTGTCCAGGAAAATCTCCAGAATTAGCACCCAGATATGAATGTTTGATCCATCCACCTGATTAATCCTCACAGACCCCAGCATCAGCTGAGGAAGGGTCTGTGCACAGTGCACCCCTGAAAGAATGCTCAAAGATGGTCCAACACAGGTTTTAGCTGCTGCTGCTGCTGCAAGGTTTTGACCTTCAGAACAAGACTGCAAAGACAGGGGTCAGGGAGTCTGATTCATTTTCAAACTCATTATTAAATCTGTCTCACCCAGGATATTTAATCTCTCTCTGTTTACAGAATTAATATCTGGTTTATTATCTTCTAATATAATATTTGGGTAATTTGGAGCCTGTATATTTTTTATATGGTCTCAAGGCTGTGACAAACTCAAAGCTCTCTCACACAGCCTTCCCCTGGTATCCCACCTCATCCTTTAGAATTACTGAGGCTGCAAAAGGGCACTGGTTTACTTCTTCACAGAATCAGTTGCAGTACTGGGACCCTAAATTCTATACATTATGACAAAATAAAAAACAACAAAAAAACACACACACCAAAAACTACCCAACAAACAGAGAGGCATGAAAAGCTTTCATGGGAGAATGATGGAAAAAAATTTTGGCATACTCAGTTCACACTTCATATGCACTTCCTGTGAGGAGGCAGAAGTGAGAGGGTGGCAGTTTTTGATTGGAACAGGCAAAATAGGCAAGTTGAAGTAAAAAATGTTTTTAAGCAGAATTTTTAGAAGGACCTAGCCCCAGGTAAAGAGAAGCTGAATGCCTTCAATCCAGCTTTCCTAATCAAGTCAGACAGATTTGCTGGGTATAGAGTATTTCTTGCTTGGGAAAACTGATAATTGACCAGTTTTCAACTGGAGAAACTTACTGCTTTGCTGACTAGGGCAGTTTATACATAGAAGTCACCCACTTCTGTAGCCTCAAGCTCACAGAAAAATAGAAAAATTAATTTAACATCCCAATTTTATTTGTAAGGAAAGCTTAAAAAAAAATCTCTATCTTTTAAAATTAAGTTACCCAGCAAACACTCTGTCTCTAAACTGACACTTCACCTTGCTTGGGTATCCTGCACATTGCAATAGCTGGAGCTGATGCAGCTAAAAAGTGACCAAAAGTGACACAAAGTGACAGAAACAGTCATTTGAGAACCTATAGAAATGCATGGGGCATCCACAGCTTCTCTGGGCAACCTGGCCACACTGGGTGATTTAATGTTTCATACATCTAATAGAGGCTTGTTATTCTTGTTACTCTGATGAAAATGCCAACCACAAAATCAAACTATGTGAGAATCCTGCTCTTTTGTGAAAGATGCTGCAAGGAGAGGACCACGAGGTCAACCCCCAAATTGAAAGTGTGTGACAGGAACTCCTGTGTTGGATGGTGAAAGCCAGAACTAGTCTGGTGGCAACACAGCTGCTTTTGCAGATAAAATTGGTCTTGATGACTTGGAGACCTTTGTGTGGCAGAGCTCCACGCCTGGAATGTGTCACACCAAACTGCAGCGTTCAGCTTTATTACCACAAATTCATTGCAAATTAATGCTGAGCAAAGACCTTTCAACAGGCCATTGCTATCCTCAAAGTGTGGTATATTTATGGTATCTCAGAGGCTAAATGAATTTACTATTAACATGCAAACTAAAATCTAACCACCTACACTGCAAGCTGAAATGAAGTATTAATAATCCAGGTGGATTTTTTCATGCTCCACACTACAGATTTGGACTAGAGCTCAACTCATTCACCTGCAGCTGCAGCATCATTATCATCGTACACACACAAAAACAAAGTGGGAATGTGCCATTTGATCAATAAAGTAAATACATCTGATTAACAGCCACAAATAGCTGATGTATTGACTAAAACAGTGTCAATATCTCCCTACATTCATCTTGTTTTCTTTTTCTTTCCTTTTATTTCACTACTGTCTTTTACAATGAAAATATCTTTTGCTGACAGAAAGAAAGCGCCATTTGTTTTTCATAAAGAAGATTCTTTGTAACCACAAAGGACATATAACTGCTCAAGAAAATACATGGGAATTTAAAAATATTAAACCCATGTTTCTCATATCTGTATCTTTGGAAAGATAGCTATTTTTATTTGCACTGATGTCAAGGTTTCAGCCCTGAAAGACATAAAAGTGGTAGGAATTAGAAAGCATACAGAGAGTTTCAACTTTAAATGCTGTAAAAAAGGGTGGATATTCAGCTCATAGTTCTATATCAACTAAAAATCAAACTATGCCACATAGGATAATTTACACATCAGTAGTAGACACAACATCTGAGACCAACTATCACCTTCTAATCATTCACAAGGAAATTCTAATATGAAAAGCCTATTAGAAAATTGGATTTTGGATTACTACTTAAATGCAGAACTTCTACAAACAGATAGGTATTTATCAACCTACCTACTTGGATGCCAGGAAGTGTTGCTCTCCAATTTCAGAAAATCTGTGTAGCTTATTATGCAATTAACAAGCATCATGGTCAACAACAGTTATGAACACCTGAAATCCCAAAAGCAAATTTAGTTTGTCTGAATTCAATTCGAAAGAAGTCAAGAAGAGAAAATTGACCATAAATAACATATATGATTCAGTTATCTCCCCAGACTGGAGAAGATAGTGACATTTAAAAGAAAAAAACTTCTGGAAATACATTTTGTGGAAATCATATTGGGGACTAATTCAAAGCAATTCATCAGGATGACATAAATGTGTGATACAATTTTGGTTCACATGTTCTAGATGTCCTTTCCACTTCCATCTGAATCGAACCTTCTAAACATGAAAGACTTAACTGATCGATCTAGAGAAAATATAACATGGCAGGAATTTTAGGTCACAGATTTTGCAAAATTGTCAATGTAAACTTGTTTATTCTTCAGCAAAAATCTTTTTTTTTTAAGTGCAGAAGGGACTGGATACCAAAGTAAAGAAAATTTAGTGATACTTCAGACAAAATATGGGGAAAAAAGCTTTGACTACATGTCTTTGAAAATAACTTTGAACACAGAGCAGGATGGAAGCAGCTGAGTTACTGAAAACAGTGGATTGCCTGAGTTTTTCACATCTCAAAAATGAGATGCACAAGTTAAGAGAATGAAAGGCTTTCCCTCCTCCAGATGGTAAGCTGCCTAGGCAGTAATTGATTTTAATCACAGTTTCCTGACAACATTCTTTGCCTAGGGAGGGTTCAGTAGCTACTGATGTCTGAAGCTGAAAGAACATGGTACCTATTTTCAGTTATTTTATGGCCTATTTCCCAAAAATCACAGTGAACTTTCAGTAGCATAGTTAAAAACATTATTATCCCTTCTTGTTCTGTACTTTACTGCTTAGTTTCAATTCCAGGTGCACTTTAAACTGAATTTATAAAAGAGCCATATATCTTTTCCAAGCCACTGCTTAAGCTACCAGATATAGATATGTATTACCTAATGCACTTGGTTTAGTAGGTCACAGGTACATATTTTCTATTCTCTCTTGCATAAGATGTAACCAGAGCTCCTTGACCTCTATTTTTATAAACTTGCTTCAGTACTTTTGCCAGAAACTGCCACCAAAGTTCAATTCAGTCCATTTAATTTTACTATACTTTAATGTGAGCATAATTAAAAGCATTTTTCTATACTCCTATCTTTCCCATTTGCCTCCAGTAATTTTTAATGACACCAGCTATTTTTCACCTTCACTTAAGTGTTCCTGATCATCCCACAAAGTTATGTGAGACAGCCATACAGCCACTATGTGATGAATAAAGGACTCTTCATATTTTCTTCTTCTCTTCATTTCATGTTTCTTTTAACTGGCTATCGCATCCCAAAAAACATGAAACCTTTGTGTATTCCTTTAATACAATAATAGGCTGTCCCTAAATTGCCTCTGAAAGCAGTCACAGAAGTCCAAGGACTTTAAACAGTGCAAGTGCCTGAGTCTCCTGGGTTTCAGATTATTTCCCTGACCATGAAATATTGAACAGCATGCTCTGATGATACCCTTCAGAAATAACTCTCTGAAAGTCCTAACACTGACAGACTGCTGCAAAGGATTAAATAATCACCATCAGTCCATGATCCTCTCCCCTGTTTTATGTCTTACCAGACAAAGGAGAAAGAGGAAATTTCTTGCACCTCAAGTAAGATCATCTGTACTTCAGAAGGAAGTGATATAAAACAGTTCTACTACAGGGCCTTTGTGGAGGACTTGAACCAGCTACAAATCAAATAATTTTATTTTTAAGGTAGATTCTAATATTCCAAAGGAAGAAATGCTCAGAGCAGAGGTAACACAAATAAAGAAGCTCTCTGACCTTCACATAATATTTTCTCATGTTTGGGTTTTACAGTTGCTACAGCAAAAGAGTTAAGTACATCGGGTACTCAAAACTATCACACACTTTTTCTTTATTACAACTGCACTACAGGCATCTCTCAAATTAAATACCATGTACAGTCTTCTCATTTGGTTGATGCAGTAATAGCATATTGTGTGTAGCCACAGATGTTCTTCACTTGGTTGTGCTGAAACCAATCTAATTTTGTGAGATACATGAGGTGTTCTGATTCCAGGACTTGATTTCCCAGCATAATAAAAACATCAAAAGAAGTGAAGCCTCTTACCACTCAGAGTTCAGACAGAAAAGCTAATTTCTCTTTCCTGAATTCCAGGAATGTGTATGTGAAGGGAACGTCCCTCAGCTATTTGGATGATGTCTGGAAAACAAAAAAAAGTTGGCATTGATTTCCAAATTACATTAATTGAAACAATAATTAAGCATGAAAAGTATTGATTTAATATCAGTGTCAAGACAGAGGATCAACATCAAAGAACGAACAAGAGCAGTCACCCAGAGAATTCTTTTAACTGAGCCTAAGTATTTCAGGAATCAAGCGTTGTGATATGGCACAGAGTGCAAGGTTTGATCTGCCATGACTTGACAAAATTGCCAAATTTAAAAGCCACCCAAAGGTGTATTTGATGTGAGCTGGTGACTTCTACAAAGTTGTCAGTCAACTGATGTCCTTCTCTGACTCCCTGACACTATCCAGCAATCTCAGCCGAGGCATGAATCTTAGAGGGGAATACAGCATCTCTCCTTACATAGAAGTGGCAGAATAAAATTCTGCTTATCAAAACCCATTCCCCCCAAGTGTTTGAAATTCCTGGAGAGCATAGCTTACACCCCTGAATAGCAAGAACACCACTTTGTTAAATGGCATGGAAGGATTCTGTGCTGTTTTTCCAAAGGTGTGCCCACACCCTGTGATGGGAGGCAGCTCTGAACTGGTTTGTTGAAGCACTAGAGGAAGGACAGCTCTGGTTGCAGTGATCCCTTGAATGGTTATCCCTGCCTGAGAGGACATCAGGTGAGTTCAAGTGCTGTGAGGTGTCCATGCATCTGTATTTGTGAAGACTATCTCTGCAAGCACATTTAAAGCATAAATTTTAACATAATTTTAACATGGAAAGAAGAGTCTTGTGAAAGCATCACCCTGGACTACACTGAATGGAAGTAGTTTTTCCTATTGAGTAGCACAAGCTGGCAATATTTCCTACTATTATTATCCTAAGTAAGAAAAGATGTTTAGCAGTAACATAAACTAATATTTTTATTAAAAAAATTAGTAAAACAGATTAACAATGTCATGACTACAAGCAGCAACAGAGGACACAGAATGTACTCTAAGGTATATTCTCAATAATGAGTAATAAAGCAATAATATGTTTTCACTCTGAAAAGCAGAAAAAGCAGTTCAGATTTTATTGTTCAAGAAAGCATGTGAGTTAATTAGTCTTTGCATGTAATTACAAAGATTGCAATTAAATTAATTATTAAGATTATTATCAGATTATTAATCTGATTACAAAGAACTTTCTCAGACAAAACAATCTTTTCTTATTTTTATGAAAATTCATGGTGCAAATCATGAAAATTTGCATTTAGTTACTCCTGCTCCATTTTTTTCATTGTGGTGCCTGTGTGCACCCCCAAACCTGGGACCCTTCATGCCAGACACTGAGCAAACACAGGACAGTCACTTCCCCCAAATGCAGAAGAGAGGGAGAAAGCCATGCAATTCTTCTCATTTAATAGTAAACTGAAGAACGGGGGATGTTTAGATGTTTTTGATCTAAATTTTGCCATAGTTTGTGGCAGAAACAGGAGCCAAGCTCAGCTCACCCTAGAGCCGACTCTAGTGCCAGGACCAAAAAATCATCTTTTCCCTCTAATGCTCATCATACATCTTTAGGGGGAAAAAAAATCAAAGAATAATTTTCAGGACTGGGGTTTAATGACTTTTCACTGTAGTCAAATAATTCAGTGTCAAATGCTTATGATTTTTTAATGATTCACTGACACAGGCAGGTTCCATACATATAGAGGTGTCTGGTTACTGCACTGCCTCAACAGAAGTTGTGAAGTAGAATTCAAACATCCTTCACCACCTCACTAATGAAACAAATTTATCTTCTAATATAAAAGAAGTCCTTCAGTGTTCTAGAACTCAGTTTTACATTCATATATAGTCTGTACCTTGTCTGTTTGCATTAAAAGAAAATCCTTTTGATCAATGCTCTGGCAATGAAATTGCACTCCCCTGAACACAGTTCTCAGTCAGCCTGCAGTGTAAATGATACTTAATAGATAAAGAGACATGCTGTCAAGATCAGCTATGCATGTGTTAAAGCTCAATTGTCCCTGAGGTAGCAAGGAATAAAAGCCTTTCAGATAACACATTGCTGTCTGGGCTCATCTGTAATACATTTCAGAATAAGCAACAGGGCTTCGTTCCTCCTCTTCACTCAACTGATTTCCCTCTGCACAAGGGCTCCATTACGGAAAATGAGAAAACTTTATCACTTGCAAACTGGGAGATTGAGATGAAGAAAACCAATGCACCAGACCAAAATTCTGTTTCTTCTTGGTGTCACAGGTGGCACTAGAAACCAGGAATCTATAGATTCCAACCCATTACCAGTTCATCAAACTACATCCCTGCCATTGCCATCCAAGTGGCACATCAGAGGTTTATGCTACAAGGAGATTTACTCAAAGCCTTAATAGCATTTTACTCTTCCTCATTTGGATTAGCCAGTGAGGAATAAGCTCCTTAGAGTGTGGTACAGAAATGACCACAGCCACACTGATCCTTTTCCATTTACTTGGGCAACATCCACTCCTGATCCATTCCCTAACATGAAACCAAAAAGACCTAAAAAAATCAGGAACTGAGTCCTGGGAGTCCTGAGGTAAACACAGCACAGTGGGGCACGTGAAACTTCCAACCCAGGCTTGTGCTGAGGACTGCTTATGTTCCTAGCACATAAACTTATTTGGAATTAAAAAGTTTTGAGATTTAAAATACAATCCACAACTCTACCTTTGTTTTTTCTGCATTTCCCACTCAGCTACAATGTTTCCTGAAATTCTTGATAGCTTGTAACTTAAATAAAAAGCTACCAAAATTTGAACTCTTTTTTCACCAAGACAAAACCATGGTACTTACGGAAAAAAATGTTTTGGTTGACCAAAAGGAAATTTCAGCCCACATAAGACTATGGGTTTCTCTCCCTTGCACTGTAAAGCGAGTAGGCTTGAGTTACTCGTTTGTAGATATCAAAAGATCAGGCCTATGAAGAGCCATGAAGGAAAAAACAATCCAAAGAGAGGAATTTGGTATGTTTTGTTGGAAAAGAAGTGGATACTCTTTACTTTGATTAAAGAGACTACTACTATGAGAACAACATGCTTTTTTATTTTTTTTTTTTGTTTTTTATTTTTCTTTTGATAAAACAAGAAGCAGGAGGCAACAGGATTATTAACAACTGCATCCATCTCCAGGCATATTGCAAATGTTCCCAAAAGTTACTGCACAAAGCATTTCAGCCTGAGAGAAAATTGAATTTATTTGAAAAGTTCTTATGCAGCTACTGACCATAAAAATTATTTCAAAGCACTGTTTTCATCTCCAACATTGTTTCCAGCTGTGTTTAAACAAATAGAATTTCCTTTGTCATCATCTGCAGCTGTATTTCCCCTGTATTTTCTTTCTTTTGAAACCAGTCCACTATGAAAAATTCAAAGGAAATGCAACTTTGTTCCATCATTTTTTTTCATTTCTTCCTCACTCTGGTCACTGACCCCAGTCACATATTATAAAAAAGAAGCTGAGTCTGAAATTATACTAAAGGAGAATTATTTTAATATACACAAGAACTCACGAGGTCTGCCCTTAAATGCAAAGTGTATGAATGTCAAGGCACTAATCCACCCTGCTCCCCTGTGCTCAGAGAAATCATGAATTGCTCTAGTGCTGCCTTCTGGAGCAGTAATATACAGAATACAAGAAAATTAAACACACTCCTAAGGCTTCACTGAACAGGCAGGGAGAGAGAATAAATGTACATTGTCACATGTTAATGCTTCTTTAGAAAATGTTTGGAGAAGAGAGAAAAAAGGGAGGGAAGGAGAAAGACAGCAATTACTTCATTATCTGTCATCCCTGTTGTGCCCTCTCATTTACACACAGTCATGCACATCCAGGCACACCAACAGCACGGAGGGAAGAAGGAAGGGAGGGGCAGGGAGAAGGAAAAAAGAGGGGTTGCATAGAAAACTAAACCAAGAATAAAAACTCTCCCTGAATCTAGATAACAATGCCTGTTTTTCCAAGCTATGCCAAAATACTGAAGAGAAAAATGGAGGTGAGAAATTTGCCCTCTGTGCAAGACAACTGATAGCAGGGGGCTGTGGTGACTCAGACCCCAGATTCATTCATAAATACCTCTGAAAACCTGAATTAAGCTGCTTATTATCCTAAGACATAATATGACCAGCTTTACAGAAATCAATGTCTTCTCTACAGACTCCTGCTCACCAGTTGAGAAATCAATAAGCTAAGCCTCAACGGCTGCCAGAGGAGCAGCCAAGGGCATATAGCCATGATACTAAATTTAAACTGAGATTACAGCACCTATTTCCCCAGCAAAATGTTTCTTCATCAAACTGTAGGAACTATCACTCAGAGCTGCTGCCACAAACGCCAGGCAAGAGGAGAAACAGGATCTCACTGGTGTGTGCAGTGTCACAGCTAAACTGCACAAGGCTTTCCCCTGCACTGTGTCCCTCTCTCTTTTGGGAAATGTTCCCAGAGCACCTGACCTAGGCACAGAAGAGCCAGTGCACAGAATACCTTCACCTGTCTGGTGAGAACCTTCAGCACTTGTCTCCCTCAAACTGGAATTTGAAAAAAATCCACCCGGGTTCGGTGGCCACAGTTGGTCTTTGATATCTGCTTACTAAAGAAAGAGGGAACTTTTATAAATGCTGATGAGCTTTCAGTACAAATCTGAAAGAAAAGGAAAATACCCAGCTATGTCATGCAGATGTCTGCCTTCCCTGTTTGGAACCCATTTCCAGCAGGGAGCTGAGGGAGGAGGAAGGAAGAGAGTAAGAAAAGTCCACAAGAATTCAGCTGGGTGAAATAAATTATTTCAGAAATGAAGAAAATTTCAGTTGTTGTATAAAACAACTGTTTTCCAAATGCTGTGAGATCCAGAGCACAGCACTGAGGATGGTTCTCACTCAGTTCTTAGCTCCCTCTTTCAGGGCTGGGGAGCAGCTGCTGTAACCATGGGCTCCACCTTGGCAGCTGCCTTGCCCTGATCACAGAGACTGCAAAGCCTGGGTCTTCATTTTGGACTCTCAGAGAGTCAAAGAATTGAGATTTAAAGATGACCATCTGCACGCTGCACTGCAGGAGAGATACATTCAGGGAGGACACACTTTTTTGTTCTGATACTCTTCAATCTGTTGTGAGAGTTACTTCTGATCAATAGAGTTAAACAATCTGGTGTGATTTTCTGTTTTTACAAGTTAATGAACTTTCCGGCTCTGTTAGTCATCAGCATGCAAATCAAACTCCCAACATGATTTAGAATAGAAAGAAAAACAGGCAGTGAAGAGGGTGTACAGCAGGTTTAAGCTCAGTCAGTTTTCTTTGTGCCTTGTCTTGCAAAGTCTGTGTCCAGATGCAGTGGAAGATGCTGAGTGACCTCCCTGCTGGGCAGAGAGCAGGAGAATCCAGTACCAATGAGGTTCTCCAGATGAAGTGCTTGTGAGAGCTGAGCCAGACTCACAAAGTCCATGTTAAAAATGACTCTGAATGGTTTTTAGACACTAATTGGCTGGGTAGAATTCAAATCAGTAAAGAAATATGTCTATTGTTTTAAATCCATCTAGAGATTTATATTCACAATGTTCAATCTCCCATCAAGAATGTTCAATATATTTTGAAGTCATACCATTAAGTGCATTGTTAAGAAAGCACACACAGGCAATAAACCGACAACAATATATCCTTGTGATAAATTGATCCTTATGGGCCCCTTCCAGCTCGAGCTGTTCTATGGTTCTTTGATATTTGTAGGTGACTCTTGAAAAATATCAGAGCCAAAATTCTCTGCATATTTCTCCACAAACAAATCCAGTGATCAGAGCTTTTGCACAAATACCAGTAAATTACAGCACAGAGAAACCCAAACAAGTAGCAACAAAGGGGTGCCTGGTTAAGTGTTGTCTCCACAGACAAAACAGATGGATTTACATTCCATGAGCAAGGACAGAATCCCCCATGTCAACAAGTTGAGGAAAGAAACCACAGAATGAGATGCTCTCATGTCACAAAGAAAAGAGATCAGAGGAACCTCTGGGAAAGGAAAAGCAACTGATCAAAACGAAATGTTCCCCTCCTCTGTGACGTAATTTCAGTCCCTCCTGCATAACACCTGAGACTGCAACAGTCAGGATTGAGTTCACTGGGTCAGCACTCAGTGGTTCTAAATAGTATTCCCTGCCTTAAGCAGGAATTTTAATAAACAAACAAGAGGAGGATAAAATCATAACAGAGACAAAACAAACAAACAAACAAACAAACAAACAAACAAACAAACCAAACACAAAAAAAACCCAGCTAAAACCAAACTCCCAAAACAACATAAGAGAGGGAGAAAATAGTTAGAAATAGAAGAAGGGAAGGTATGACTGGACTACAAATTAAAACTAAAAATCTGTGGGTTTGGTTGCCTGCCTCTTACTAATTATAAGAAAAAAAATCAGAGGTTCAAGGAAAATACTGTTTCACAACTCAGGATTTTTCCCCCTAAATTTTAAACTGCAGAAAAATGATCTCTCAAAACTGATACAAGATAATCAAATAATTCTTCAAAGTTCATTCCTGTCTTCAGCTTTTCATCAGCTACATGTCCAAGACTTTGAGATAGCTAACGATGTTTTGGCTGATTGCAGATTCAAAGTCAGCCATAAAAAGGCTACTGTATTTTATATGCTGTATAATCTTTCGCTGGGTTTAATATTTTTATGATATACATTGTGGAGATATGTCCACAAGATAGACCTCCTTTAGAAAATGGATTAAATAACTTCCCAGTCCTTGTATTCCAGACATGCTATGAGTAAAAATATTTAAAGGGAATATAATATTTACTGTGAGCTCTTTCTTCTCTTTGAAGTGGAAAATGAAGTATTCTGTAGCTAAATGGAAAATGACTCATTTTCAGAACATAAATCAGTGTTTTAACTAAATGGAATTAATTGACATTTGGTATCTTAAGGAGTAAATTGTAATTTTTCAGCAATATCTACGTCTAAATGCCTTGTTTAAATGGTAGAAAATGAAGGTTCATAAAAGGGGGGAAATAACAAAACTCCTTTTTACTGGTTAATCCTGCAAATGTTTCTACCAGGAATATAGAGCTTCTCTCCTAATGGATGCAATCATTCACAGGGATGTTCAGGGGCCTAGAGCAACCCCCTGTGAACCCAAATTGCAAACAAACCCATCTCAATCATGGAATGAAACAAAGATCTCTGTATTAAAGTAGAGACATCCATAGAAAGGGAAACCATACTTTAGTAGGGAGAACACAATTCCTTAGTCCTGAGATGGATGAAGTGTTTGGGTTTCAGTTCAACAATGAAAAGGAGCTTGGATCATCTGGGTGTTCTGTGCAGCTCTACAGAAGTAACAGGGGACAGGATCCTGAATGAATTAAAAGTACTGGCAAAAGTCTCTGTAGTTTTAATTGAGCAAGGATTTTACTCAGCATTTCAATTGTATGAATACAGATTTAAAATACACTGTTGCAAGTACACTTCTAATTTACTCCTGTGAATCCAGCAGGAGAAGTCTGAAACCACAGAGGCAGAACTTAGGTAGAACATGTTCTATTATATTTAATAATAACAGTTTCCAACCCAGGAGAATAATATCTGTTGGCTGGAGACAGAGCTAAAGTCATGCAGGAAAAATCCTGTCTCACAGTCTCTCTCACAATCAGCTCAAATTAAAAGCTTGATTTTACTCTTCTATAAAACAGCCCCATCCCTTCCCTCCAATGAAAGATTTCTGGAATACAAATATAAGGTTCAGGATTAAATTTTGTAATGGCAGCAATTATTGCCCTTTGGATCACTCCTTGTCTGAAAACCTTTCACCTTGTATCAGCACAGTTCACACAACTGAATAGCTCTTGCTCTACCAACTGAGATCTAAATATTTTGGTTATATTTCTGCACTGCATTTCTACATGACCTGAATCAAGAAGACACTTAGCCACATATCTGATTTTACATGTTGGGGTAGTTCCCTTGCAATCAAGTTCATAAAGCTCTCAAAAAACAACATTGTCTCAAGAATTTGATTTTCTTGGCTGATTTTTCAACCTAAACGGATTTGCATTTTCATGTGGGCATTTTCCTGTTCTGACCCTTTTGAATTTGACTAACTGTCCATAATTAACTTCCTGCTCATTTTCACAACATCATTGCAAGAATAATTAGTTCATGGACTGCTGATCTGAATGTGATGCATTTAAAAAGCAGCAATGGCCCAAACCATGACTTCCTTTCATCTCTTGTAAACACATCTCCTACGTTCTTAACTAGGTTGTTCGTTTTTATTAAATGCCTCTGAGAAGTGATATGTTAGAGCTCTACATCTAGTGATTAAAATATCCCCTACTGAAAAATTTCCTTGGCCTGGTCTTTCTTGAATCCTTCCACAGGTTTCAGGAATTAAAACTGTGCTGCCTGTCAGAGAGGAAATAAGAGTAGTTTTAAAGCTGTCCATGGGCCTGGATAACTTCTGGCTGTTATTTTTTCGATGTTTGAGAGTCTGTCTAAAGCTACAGTAAAGATTGTACAACACAACTTGAATCACTGCAGCACTGCACTTTGCATTAGCCAGTAGGGATATCTTATCTTAAATCATCCCAAAATTTGGTTGTTATTGACAAGAAGGTTGTTTGTCCTCTCTGTAACTCAAGCCATATCAGACCTCTTTCATGTGTACCTCAGTACCTCTTTCCAATGCTCCTGAAATTTTTGTGTAGAGTCATGGTTTCATCAAATTCAACATGTTTATTTTCCTTCACTTATTTACATTTTCTAGCTGCCTTTCTTTGTGCCTCTAACTAGTCAATCATTAAATTTAATTTTCAAACTCACCTGGTGATGGAGGCAAAGCAAGGCAAGGCAAGGCAAGGATTACAATCTTCTGGGTTTTATTTTTATTTCAACTGCTCAGGAAATAAGTGTGATGATAATTCACTGGAAATGGAACCATTAATTTATTCATTGGCAATTCTCGTGAGAAATTTTAGGGTAGCCAGACCTATTAATCTGGAAGTGCCTTCTCTATTTTTAATGATTTGCTTTTGCTTTTAGCACACTGCTATCAGGAACTGAAGAAGTTATTTGGACATGTTTGAAAACACAACTTTCCACAGAAATCTTCATCTTCTCATTTATTATTTGCCTTGAAGTTCTCATCAAAGGCAGACGACAGAATGTTTTTCCAGCTACCTGCCCTAAATCCTTTGAAGAGTCTTATTTATGTCATTATTACAGTATAAATGCATTGAAATTAAAAGGGTTTTACCACTTGCAAACTTTCCACCCCTTCTGACAGAATTTAAATGCATGCAGCTGTCACTTTTTCTCAGTTCCAAGAACTAAAAGAAGGTTGGTTTCAAGGACCTCCCTAACTGACATTTCAATCATGGAAAGGCCTTTAGAAGTCTGTTTGGTGACTCTGCACATGAGGGTTGCACTGAAGCTCCTGTGAGCTGGTGAACAATAAAAAGGGTTTCTCAGCTCCCTCTGTGGGAGTATTTCTACCTGAGGCTCTGGAAGCAAGTGAAGGAGCAGACAGTGGCTCTCACACAATTCCCACAACGAGCAGCCTTCATTTGATCCCTCAGTGATCCTCTTCATTTGGCTGGCACTGTGCAACCTTGGATCCTCTCCAATTGCTCCTGCCTCCCTCACTCCCTCGCACCTGGGACGAGAAAGAGTTGCTGTCCAAGGTACCTCTGCTGTGTCCATGCACAATTTTATTGGGCAGCCCAATCAAGGACGCTTTTAACTCTTTCCATTTAATCTTCTACCACTAAAATCTACTGCAAAAGGTTAGTGACAAACTTTACATTCCATTCATGGGAAATCCAGAAAAGACAGACAGCTTTTTCCATTCCTATCAGCAGGGAGAGAGTGCATGGGCAACCCACAAAGACATCTCACTGTCAGCAACATGGACTGTCACACTTGTAATCACTGAGGCCAGGTTTCAGGAGGAATCAATTACTGCTATCAGTTTTGCAGGTGTTCATCAATTTTCCAGTGCAGTATTTTTTGTAAAACTTCACTAAGTACATGAGGTGTTTCAGTCAGCTTTCTTTAGCTAGAAATCTCTTTTCTGATATTTATTTTGTTTTGCTTGTGCTTGGGTCTACTAAACCTACCAAGAGCAGAAGATAAAACTCAGGGGTTTTTTCACAGTTTTCAGTCCCAATCTGTTCACTGGTGATCCATTTCCCATGACAAAAAGTGCTTGAGGTAAATTAGTGTGGAAAACGAAACTTTAATTTCTTTGCATGACAGGGAAAAATGGATGATTTAAAATTTGGACAGGTTTGTGGTCTGCCCAATTTGAGTGCTTCTGCTCTGTACCATGGTAAAGCCTGAAAGTACCATACAGCTTGGGGGAAAATATCCTCTGTTTAGTAATTGCAGTTCTGTGCTTACTTTCTGTTTACACATTATTATCTGACTGCCCATTTAGGAGAAATAATTAGAACTCAGCTAATTATAAATAAGACAGATTTGTTCTTTCTGGTAAATTCCTTAATGCAACTTATTACCCTTGGCAGAAAAGCTACCACAGCATGAACCCCTTAAATAAAAGCTGCACGGTGACCTTTCCATCTGTCAAACTATCATAAATTAAGAGATCAGTAGCAAAGAGAATGAGAGCATAAAGTCTGGTTCTCAAGCATGGGTAGCACGTGTCATTTATTTGACAGACAGGCTTATTTGCCTTCATTTCACCATTTTGATCTCCTTTCCTGCTGTACAAGGACACCCATGGGGGACCAAGCAGTCTGATGGACAGTTCCTGCTTTCAGCTACACCTGCAGAACACTGAAAAACTCCATTCAGTTGTGCCAATGTTCAACAAAAGCTAAATGTTATTCATGAGGTGCTGATAAATCTAGAGGTTTTTAGTGAGATATATGATTGTGGCAGACATAAGGGAAATAAACATTCTTTCCATATGACAGAAATAAAATACTTGAGTTCTGTCCAGTTTCAGATTGGAGCAATTGAAAGAAACCTGTTGGTATAAGAACTTGAAGGGACTGATGTTTCTGGGACTATCACTCCAACTACAGTAACTTGTCACATACTGAAATGAAAACAGACCTGTGACAACTTGTTCCAGTTGCAGGTCTATGCACCCATGTATTTCATTCTACAGATTTTGACCTGGTCACACCCTTGTCGAAGTTTCAAGTCTACTTACATCCACTTTTAAGGTTTTCTCTTTGCCCAGCCCTCTCTCTCTCTCTTAAATGTGTCTGACAGCAGTTAAAGGAAAAAAGATAGAGAAACCATTCTGCTGCAGTGATCCATCACATCAGAAATATCTTTGATGCCTTGACTCAAGAAAAGCAAAAAAGATCCTTCTTCATAACAAAAGTGACTGGGTCCTGGCTGAGGTTCAGAGCACACAGGGCATCTACTCTCTATTGAAAGCATAAATACAATTGTTTCATAAAGAGTCAGCATCTCTAGGACACTGGAATTTGAAACTGAAATCCTGCAGTTGCATACCTTATTTAGAAATTCTGTCACTTTTATTCAGACACCGTCAATATTACAAAGACTTAAGTAAACAACTTTGTCTTAAAATGTGATTGCTTTGTTAACTACAAAGACTAGAATATGAGATTGGGTATTAGATAACAAGATATCAAAGAAGCACATACCTTTCTGGAAAGAGAGGCAGCCTGAGGGTAGAAGTTCTGTGTTTGAGCATCATCTAAGTGAGCTGGTAAGGAAGGGTCCTATGGGGAGGCACAGCCTCCTGTGCTTTGAGTCTGACTCAGAACAGTCTTTCCATGTTGGGATGAGCTGACTTGGAGCAGGCTGTTGCTCACCAGCCTTGCCCACCCTCCTGCAGATGCTCCCAGCCCTGCTGGCTGTTCCTGCTGCCAACAGGGAACCTCCCACAGCCCAAACCACACAGGCACAGGCACTGCAAATGTCATGGGCTGCAAAAGATGGCAGTTCTGATCCTGCTCAGAAACACCCAGCTGAGAACTGGCAAAATGATCTGCAGCCCACAGAAAATCTCACAAAGGGAAGCCTTTTCTGATTGGGTGCAGCCTTTTGTTTACACAGAATTTTGAACCTAAATTACACTAATTGAAACATGAAATAGAAGGAAATTGAACATTTAGGCATGCGGTATTCCTTTTTTCTCTCCTCACTCTAGTAAACAGTTAACACTTACCTCACAATCACCTTACAGGTAGCACAGGAAGGTATTTTTGTGTATCAATATAAAGAAAACTTATCTGTGCAGGTTTTGTCAAGTCTCAAAGTTATTGATATCAATTTTCCTTCTTTGTCAGATGTATGTAATTCTAGCAACTGAACTACTGCCAATCTCAACTGGAGAGCAAACAATCAATTTGGAAGCAATAATGACTAAATTAATTAAGTACAGTATTCTCATTTATATTATACTTCCTTTATATTTTCCTAGGACTTCAGATTGGCTAATACACAAATCAGACTGGAACATCTTTCTTATGTCAGAGATTAAACACAGATTTCTTCTTCTTCATCAAACTGTTTGTTACTTACCCTTGTGCAGACCACTGAGCCCCTCATACACCAGCAGTTTCATAAATACACATTATACTGCAGCAGTTTTGTCCTAATTTAGCACTTCGAAACAGAAAAACTCCAAACCTGAGGAGAAACAGTGAGAAGAGAGAGTTTATAGTAGGAAAAGGTTCCTAAGCAGAGAGCAGAAAGATAAAAATGGAACACGCACAGAGCAGAAAACACTAAGTCAATCTTCAGGTTTCATGGGTAAATCCAAAGGAAGCTGCTGTGATCCTCCAGACATTTCAAATTGGATACATGTCAGAGCTTTCCCACACAAACCTTGTTCTCTTTTCTCAGTTCTGGTAAAATTGTTTCAAAACCTCCAAGATTATGTATCTCCCTTCTCCAGCAACTTCCTCCCTTCTTTAGCACAAGCCAAGCCATGTAGCTGAGGCACATCCACCCTGCCCTTCCTGGCTTTTCCATCAGAACAGGCTTGGTCAGTGGGATAGGGGAGGAGGGCAGGGAAACAAGAGAAGTTGCACAGGCTGAAGCTTTGCTTTGCACAGTAGCGTGTGGCAGCTGGAGCTGCTCCTCCTGGGCTGACTGATACCGAAAGGACTTCTCCTTTCTGCCCTGCTCCCAGAGGGAAAAGTCCAGCAACACGCACAGAAATCCTCCCTGAGGGCTCCAGCTGCACCTGCTCTCTCCCAGTTTGGGAAATGCCATGGGGAACAACCTGGCAGAACAAGCATCGTGTGTGCTCCCTGTGGGCGCTTGTCCTGTCCCCTGACCTGGGACTGAATTCCCTCCCCAGGTGGGATTTCCCCACCTGACACCCAGGTGGGTAGGCTTGGCCATGGCTCCAGAGCCTCCTCCTGCCATGCACTGACCCAGGAGAGTCAGTGCCTGTGTCAGTCCCTGTCTGTGCACACCACAGCAGCATCCCAACAGTGCCAGCATAAAAAACTCCAGTTATAATTTTAATCAACTTGTGGGTTCTGAGCCTTCAGGTTAGACTGTATTCACACTCTCAGTAATTTGAATAATACTATAAAGGCTTAATCCTCATTCAACCTATTGAATTTTAAATGAAAATAGACTGTCTTTAAAAATTAACTGAAATCAGCATTTGTGTCTTCAACTAAACAAATATTTACTAGTCTATTGAGACAATTTTGTACTTTCTTAATATCAGAATAAAATTGTGATTCCATCAATGCCTATCAGGTTTATGCATGAATTGAAAATAAACCACTGTTCTGTTAAATACAATATTGCAACTGGAAAGGCAGGTGAGATAACCAGAAAAGAAAATAGTCCACAGATGCTCAAGTAATTAATTCACAGTGGAAATTATTGCAACAATGCTTGTGTTACATTTACTTAAGAAAGAAAACTCCTGGGTCATCCTTCTAGTTCTCTCCTAAAAACTATTTTTCCTTGTAAACAAGTCTATGACAAATTCTTTTGAAAGGAAGCTTCATTAACTCCAACATTAAATGCAGAATAAAATAAGATACAACCCATATAATTCTCTAGGATCAACAGGAAAGGCCAGGACTATTCTCAGTAGGGCCTTACTAGAATCTTACTGTCACAGTTGCCTATTAAAATTAAAGCTCAATTGTAAAGCATGGCACCAATCTATTTCCACACATACAAACACCTCCCACTTAAATACTGTCTTGAGACAGGAATTTCTATGTATGAAACAGAAACATGTTTCTAGAACTAAAGAAAGAATGTAATAAAACACTCCATGTCTGATGGGAGAGCATCAAATGCAGAAACTTCATCTAGAAAGCAACAACATTTGCCATGTTGCTTAATGTGCTTTAGAGCCCAGTTTCTGTGTGTTGGGTAAATAACATCTTTGCTACTATCTGCTGAAGAGACAAAGCAGAGGAAGGATTCTGGTTTTGCAGATAACCACTCACATGAAGCTTCAAATTTCCGTTTGACAACCACAATTATAACATCTCCAAGTGCATGTATATGCTGGTGTCCTGGGCCTCCTCAGCAAGGCTGGTAATTTAGAACAAAGAATATTTAGGATACAGTTTCAATAGTAGGAAATGGAGATGTCTGTGTTGATGCATACATTTCCAAAGCTGGAAGGACAAGACTTCAGTCTACAGCTATAAATTATTCATAGCATATTCTGACACATTGGGGAAAAGCCCTGAATATTCATATGCCACACAACCAGTAAAGTCCCTATAAATTTGGGAAATGATGAGGTTGTGGAAACTTTTCTTATTTTCATTGCACAAACCTTATGGGACAAGCTGTGCCACAGTGGATTTCACCAGTACAAGACATGCAATCAAATGAATCACTGGAGGACCTCAGCCTTGACTTATAGTTCCTATTTTTTTAGGCAATTTTCCCCAGATCAACTGGGGATGCCAGGAATTTGAGACCTGTATTCTAAAACCACAGACTCTCATAAAATATTATTCATTGTATCGCACTCATTTTTTAATCAGTTTGGAAATTGTTTTCATAATCCGTCCATATTTAGTAATGTAAACATATGATCCATGATTCTCTGTTCCCATAAATCTTATTTATCTGGACAAAATGAGTGCAAAGTGTAGCTATTCCAATTTCATGGCAGGTTAAATCTATTGTACATTAATAAAATTGACTACTTAGTGCCCTTGATGATAAAGGATATGAGTGTCCAATGATTGCCTCTGAATAAAAAAAGAAAATCACTATTTCTGCAATTTTAGTCATTTTTGTTACCGAAATATGCTACCATGCCAGCCAAGAACTGGAAAATCAAGAATTCTTTTTCCTTTTGAAAAATCCTTTTATTTAACCAGCAGATCTTCACTTATATACATGTGTCAATGTCATATATTTTGTATGAGCTGAGATGTGGTTCTCTCACATAGCTTTAAACACATTTAGACCAATGCTAAAGCACCCTTTTATTTCTGTGAGAAATCAGTAGGATTCAGATATTGCTTTAGGGAGAAATGAATTATGCCCTAAACCCAGTGCCTGTACTAGTTCAGTCTGTACTGGGAGCTAGGATCACTGATTCAGGTGAATGCACTCACTTGGCTCTCCTGCTGGATGTCTTCTCTAAAGTCACACAGCAGCAAATCAGTGACAGAGCCAGGATGGAACTGCAATTTCCTGGCTCTTCGTATGATGCCTTTGCTTCCAGATATTCCTTGCTTTTGAAACTCATGCAGAACAAATTATAGCTTTGTCCATGGATACAAAATCAGGTTTAAAATGGCCAAAAACCAGAAGCCCACACTGAAAAGCAGTGTTTGTAACACTGACTTCTTGTCGCTGCACACATAATTCCCACTGACACGAGCAGTAACGTGGCATTTCAGCCTGGTGCACTGGGAATTAGCTGCTGAAGGGGTGGAAACACATAGTCCTCAGGTGAACCAGCCTCAGGTAGATTTCAATTTCTCTCTGCTCTTTCAAAATGACAGTTTCTGATCTCTGATTTCCACTGGTTACTAATCTTGCAGAAACAAGCATATTGTACATGGCAAACAGTTGTATGCACTGGGTCACCAGCCAGATTGTAATGCAGCCTGGCTTTAGTGACAGCACACTGTGCTCCTCACACACACATCTACTGCCCAGCAACACCCAGATATCATGATATTCAGCTTCAGAAATGCACAGTAGGGAATGGGTGTTGTTCTGATGAAAGAAAACAATCCCAAAACTCTGCAGGATTTCCCCATGTAGAAAAAGAGTTCCTGGAAAGCTTGGAGCTATTCAGCATTTCTCAAGATTCTCATCCTTTCTTGGGCACCTCTCTTGGCTTCAGGGTATGTGGTTTAAGAAATGCATGTGGGGCACTCCTCAGGAGGAAGTTACAAATGATAAAAAGCCTCTCTGAGGACAAAGAATGATGCATAAACCAGAGCAGTTTCTGACTTGCATTTTTATGCATGCAAACCAACCAATTATATATATTCATGCCCATTTCATGGTACTTAATCCAGGAGCAATCTTTTACCCAGACCCCTGAACTGCACCATTGACCCATCCACAGAGACCCTGCTACAGCTATAAAAGAGTGAAAGCATAAAAAATCACTTCATATTCCAATCAGTTCTGTGCAGATGCAGCAAGAGAAATACACAGACTGACAAACAGAATGAAAGCACTATGCAGTTATGTAACATCCTCCCTAAAACTCTGTAGAGCAATATAACCTTTTAATTTCTGCAAAGGCTGTAATGATGCTCACAACTTGTTTACAAAATAGTGATCCCTCTTTAATCATTCTGTATTTCTCATATGTTGTACTGCATATTAAAAGATTGTAGCCTTTCTAAAATAGATCTTGCTTATATAACATCAGGCACATGAAATAGAATTTTCACTCTAGAGCAGTTCACACCAAGAAGTACCTCTGTTATTCCTCCATTGCTTCAAGCAATGTTGTCTTCACTGGAAAAGTTTTTTTTCAAATTAATTCTCAAAGTTCTCAAAGAGCCTTCTGAAAATAAAGCAAGTAGCTTATTGTCCCATATGTATACAACTATATAAAGTTAATTCTTTGAATTTGGTAGCATTTCAGATTATATTATCCATGCATAAACAGAGAATTCACAGAAACAGAATCCAGACACATCCTCCCATAAAATCAGATACACCCCACCAAAAGCAAAGCTTCTACAAATTATAATTTTGTGTAAAATAAACAATAAACTGTGGCACTTTCGTCAGCCAAAAGTGACAAAAAGCTATGGGATGTCAGATGAGAGCTTAACTGATTGCTGAGCCAGTTCCCCTTGGTGTTCAAAATGTCAGCTTCTTGCACTGAAAACAAATTATACTTTACAGAACTGAACGTTCCTTCATACTTGCATGCACAGACACAAAGAGACAAAAGCAAGCACAGATTTTTACTCTATAGTGGGATGCAACTAATTTGAAATTGTCCATGGTACTGCTCGGGAAAGCTAATACGCTTTCAAATCAGGCTCTTGAGGTTTGGTCATGCTCTCTTTAGAGGCATTAGCAGAACTCTCAGTGATTTTACCAAAAGCCAGGATTTGGTTCTTTGGAAGATAAGAAATCTTAATATTTAAGTGCTGCAATCTTCTTAAAAGATATTGTCACTATTCATTGATTTTCAGAACTAGCATCTCATAAGTAGTTCAATCACTTGTTGTGATAAGAACTCCTGCTCATGCCTCTGGTTTTTCTGAGTTTCTTTTTACTTTATATTCTTGTCTAGTAGAAAGATAAATGCTCAATGAACAAGGCTGTTTTAAAGTAATTTTCTTTCATTTTAATTTGCAGGGGCTTGTAAGATTGCAGTGGCTGTGTGTAATTTCTAAAAACACAATAATTTGCATACATTAGGAAGGTATGTGTGTGAAGTGTGTCATTACCTCTGTCTCCTGCAAAGCTTTTCTATATGAAAAGAGATTCTGATTCAGAATTATGAAAAATGGCTATAAATACTGTAGAGAAATAAAATTAATAATACTTGGCAATTATTTCTTCTCCTGAAACATTAATCATTGGGTCTTGTTCAGAACCTGTTTAATTCCGAGTATAAGTGAAAAACCCACTGGAGCCAGAAAATTTGCCATAAATTGTAACTCCATTTAAGTGACAGGGAAACTAAGAACTGGAAAGTTTGAGAGCCTTGCAGCAGTTTTTCAATTCTTTTCTTAACACAAACTAGTCTGTGTTCAGAAAAACACAAGCTGTCTTCAAACCTCACACCATGTTCTTTAGGTCACTAAAGAACTGCACTGAGTGTTGAAGAGTTTGAAAGTTCTGCCAATGCCAAGTCTCCTAATGCAGACCTATTGCATATTCTGGTCTCTGTGTGAACCTATTCTGTGCATATTCAGTTGCATGAAAAAGTAATGAAGGAAATTGCATTTATTTAAGGACTGATTACATCAAATAAGTAATTTGATGTAATCATTCCTTAAATAAATGCAATTGAAGGTAAATCAGAGATTTAGAAGGGAACAGTAATTATAGCCAGTGATATAGATATCCACTATAACTCAAAAAAATACTAGCAAAGTGTATTTTTATGTAGCTCACATCTCTGTATATGGTGTTTTATGGCTTGGCTGGTGATGCTGCTGAGTTTAGTAGAGGACAGTTCTTTCATGGTGCTCTAATGCTGCAACCCCAAAATGAAGAGCAGCCCAGAGTAGCTTCAGTTATAACCATGGCAACACTTCATCTTCATTTTGGCAGCTCAATTCTTTTGCCCTCCTTTTTAAAATGAAGATGTCTATATTGCCTGCAAGTAATTTTTTTTTAACCTGAGTGATAAGAATTGTTCTCGATTTTCCAAATCAAATCTCTCTAATGCCTTATAAAATGACATTTCTGTCACAGTTCTACTGGAGATTTTTTGCCTGACATACATCTCAAATTTTTCTTTATTTTGTTTCATGGATGCACCAAACTGATGGCTCAGAGCAATCTCATGAGTCAAGGATTGAAGTTGGCTTCTTTCTCCTCATGTTATTTTTGAAGAACTACTTCCAGGCTTTAATTGTGTATGTTTATACTTACATCATTGGAGGCAGCATACAGGAATTATTACATGAGGTTTTTTAGCATGTGTTAAACAGGTTTTATGATTTCTCATGCCTCTTGGCTTGAAAAGATAAATCTGTAAGACCACATAATGCAGTGCCTTAGTTTATCACTAACAGAGCTAATTAGGAGAGGGCTTTCCTTGATCAAGTTACTCCATAATTAGCCCCAGAAATGATCCTTGGCCCCTTTGCTAAAGCATCTCAGCACAGCATTTTCAGAGACACAATGCTGGGTTAACAGTGGTAACAACAACACTTGCCTTTGCTGGAGTCTCCAACTCATGGCACAGGCTGGTTGGAATTGGTACTGCTTGGAATTTCTGCTTCTGCAGAAACAAGTAAACACTGAGGCAGATTAGAAAACAGACTTGTCCTCAGAATCTTAGTAATTTCATGTAACATCTTTGTTACTGTATTAGTCACATCCTTCACAGAGAAAAAGACTGTGAAACCTACTGCAATTTCCAGACTGTCTCCATCCAGATTTTGTTTAGTTCAGAACCATTAGACTATTGACTATGTTTGCTTATTATCACTTTTCATTTGTGTTCTATTGTGCTTCCTTCCAGTTTTTCACTCTGGTTCATCTCTAATTCTATTTCCTGACTTTCATGGTTGAACTCTTTCATCTCTCATTGTTCTATTTGCATGAAATAACAGGTCTAGCACTTAGACTTGGTTTTGTACTTGTCATATCACAGAGCAGGATTCTCCCATTAATTACACTCACTCTTCTGCAATTTTAGTGTCTGTTTTGGTTTGAACAATTGTTTCACTTCTAGTTACTTAACGAAACTTTCTACTTTTCATTCACATCTTATGGTATTTGCTATTAGAAAGGCAAAGATGTTTGCTTACACCACCGTACTTCTTAGAGGAATGTGTATGAAGCCTTCAAGGTTTGACATTTCAGAAACCTCAGGGACACATCTCATTCCACTTCCCTTTCTCACCTTCAAAAGTAACCCCCAAAAGAGAGATTTTTCTGTATTATGCAATGGAAAATTAGATCAGCTAAAACTGTTGGCTTTAACCTTCATTAATTTAACATCTAGTTCATATCTGATTTTTGTGTCCCTGCACAGCAAGAAAGAGAGTAATATGAGTTAGCTCCCTAATAAGCTCACACATACTTACTTCTTTGGTCTTTTGGCTAGAACTGCACCAAAGATATATTTTTTATTTCATTTGCCTTTTTCAGCCTGTTTTTTATTACTCATTTCCTTAGCATGGGAATTTTCACCAATTATCACCAAGCTGGGGACTGGGACACTGCTAGAGCTATGTGCGTACCAGGACTTATCCCTTTGCAGCAGAAAATCAGAGAAACAGACAAAAACACAGCCCTTCACCTCATCACCAAACTCAAATGTGTTTCCAGCCTGGAACATGCAAATAGCTATTTTGGGTACAGCTCTGGGGCTGTAAGGTGTAAAGAGCAAGCCTGTCTATGACTGAAATAGCTGTCATAGTGATTCTTGCTCATTAAGCTTTCTAAAATCCACCAGCACATCCAGACAGATCCTTGGAACTTTCCTACAGTCCAACACAACCTTCTATTTAAGCTTTTAGGGTCTCTCCTTCCAGTTTTCCCAACAGTGAGAAAAGCCTACCCTGACTCTGTGGTACATGGTTAAAATAAACTAGAAACAGCTATTGGCAAAGACTGGACTGAAAATGAATTCCATCACTTTGCAGGCTCATTTCATTGTCTGCCACTGCTCACCCCAAACACTGACCATCACACACTCAAGTAAAGCACCCTCCTGTCACATAGCAGCAGCTGCCAAGGGGCTTGCACATTCTCAGTGTTCACAGTTTTAGGTGAGAGACAGTGAAATTTCTAAATATCTACATATCCCCCATAGTCAGACATTTCAAACTCAGAAGAAAAAGTCATGCTCTGGAATATTAAATCTAGTCTGGTGGAAAAATACTTGACTCCTCTCTAAAATGCTGTGTTGTCAAAAGAATGTGGAACACCATTTTCTAGTTCTCTATGAGTAGATGACCTCTATACCACTTCTTACACCCAGCTCTGCTTTTCCTGGTTCCACCCCTCAGTGAGGAATTTTGCAGACTCCAGCTAATTGTTGCAAAAAATAAAAACTTACAGTCCTGAGAATTATTTCTGGATCATCACAACTGCCTGTCACTGTGAGTAAAGCCATTACCTGGAAGTACATTTCATGGAGCAAAGCAGTTCTCTCCCATTAATATGGTCTTGTCAGACCATACAAATAGAGTGAATTAGCTGGCAATATTCTAAAAAGATGTTACTCCAAAATTGCACAGGGAACTTCTACAGGAAAAAGAGCACCACTGCACTGTTCCCTGCCTTCAAAATCATCAGGTGCTATGGGGTACCTGCTGTATGGATCACTTTGTGGGTATCAATTACAGGAAATTCTGCTGACACATCCCTCTGCCAAGATTTAATGGGATAGATTTGCCTATGAATAATGGGCTGAAGTTTGTAACAAAAAATTATAATCATTTCCAATGCCAATCACTCTTTTATTTACCCATTCTCTCCTCTTTTCAAGGATAGATAGACAGATAGACAGCTAGATAGGTAGATAGATAGATAGATAGATAGATAGATAGATAGATAGATAGATAGATAGATAGATAGATACATACATACATACATACATACATACATACACACATACATACATACATAAATACATACAAACATTAATACATACACACATAGATTTACATCCAGAGATGATATCTTGCTACACATGGAACTCTGGTGTCACCAAACTGTGAAGATAAATATATAAAGTACTGATAGGATGTAGCAGAACAATAAAAACTAAATTTTCTTTCTGGTGAATAAAACGATAATAAAAGGATGCACGTGGAGCTCATTTGAGATAAGAGATAAGATAGATTAGGTGCTACTGATAGAGCATATTCATACTACTACCCATATTCATACTGTGGAGTTCCTGTGCTATTTTTCTAAAATGCAGGGAAATAAAGAGTGGAGACACTGAAATGACACGTGGAAATCTAACACAGCACTGTCTCTGGAGCTCTGTGTCTCCTGGGATCACTCAGAGCCTGGAACTCAGAGCTGGACTTGGAAAAGCAAGCTAAATTTATTAAAGAGATTATCTAAGAAATCAATAATTTTTTATCATTACTTTATTATAATATGAGCTGAAAATATATATTATATACCATCATGAAAAGGAAAAAATGGTTAATGGCACTACTGAAAGAAGTAAGTGGTGTATTTGGTATTCATGGGCAGGATCAGTTCTGTCCTTAGGTTATATAAAATATTTACAGGACAGGAGTCTCTGAATTTCATTTTGAAGTTGCAATAAAAGATGCCAGTTCTACAGAGAACTCTGCTCTTTGTGAAGAAACAAAAAAATTAAAATCCTCAAACACAAAAATAGTTATACTTTCAAGATAAAATTTTAAACATTTTAATTCCTGAATTATATGACTTCAACTGGAATACATCCTTAACATGAACAAATTTCTCATGATTCTGCTGTCACATAAGCCTGACCTGCCAGAAAATACTTTAAAAAGTCAGTTTCTTAATTTAAAAAATAAAATAAAATTAAAAATAATATTTATAAAATAGATATTAACTAAACATTCTATTCTCATCCCCATGCCACCTTTGGCAAACTCTAGCAACTCAAAACATCATTTTACTCTGTTGAAAAACTTTTATTAAATGCTTATCCTATGACAGAGACATTCAGTATTATTCAGAAGATTATCAGAACATTCCACATCCCACATAAATTCATTAATTTTACTGATAAGCTGTAAGCAGACAGAACTCAAACTTTATTCTTTTATTTGAACTGTATTTTATCATGTTTTATATTTTTCTCATTATCCTCTTTCTAGTTGTTTCTAGGTTTTGACAAGTCCTACCTAAGTTCCATAATTTAATTTTTTTAAAAAACAATTTTGTAGAAGCCATTTGTTTAGCAATTGAGTAGTTAAGTTTAGGAGATAAAACTCTAAAATGAAATGACAAATAATAAACTATAGCTCACTAGGTAATCCTGGTTCTGCAGTTGATATTTCTCAATGCATTTGCTGCTCTCTTTTTACAGCATAGTTACTCATGCTTTATTTTTTTCATTTATTATTTACAAAGGACCACGTGTTCCTTGTTCTTCACAAAACAGCAAATGTTCCAGGTCTCTGCCCAGAAAAGCTCAGGCTTTATGATCAAAAGGATGTGGATTCTTTTGCTTTGAAATGTTCTTGAATGTTACATCGCAGAGCAGTCAGCAGAAAATTCAACAGACCATCCCAGCCCACTGCTGGTTAATAATCCCCAACAACACAGACCCTATTTGTTACCACGAAGCCCTAATCCACTTCCTTTCCACGATTTCCATTCTTTCAGCACAGTAGAGATGATGTTACCATCACAGTTGGACACCCATCTGTAGGTAGGTTTAGATGCTGATTTGTCCTTAAAGGTGCTCACTGAAATCTGAATTGAAAAGTGCCCACGACCCAAAGCTGCATTGCAGAGCATCACCTCAAATTTCTTTGTTCTTTTAAGTGTAACTCAGCAGCACACACTGGATATCTGGCTTATGTGAATGATAGGTCTATAAATATAACTCTTTAAACTTGTTCATTCCATCCATGTCTGAGTGCCAGAGACATCTCATAAAGTCCCTGGTATGCCAATGAACATGATGAAGAATTGTATGAACATGCAGAATTGATTTTTTACCCTCCTTTTTGCATTGGTTCATGAACAATTCATCCTGTGACAAAAAAAAAAAGTTAAATCCTTTATCAGCTTTCTAAACTACCTTGTTCTTTGTTTAAGCACTTCAGGTTTTCAAAAAGCTCAAATTTTGTAACTTCTGAGATATGGAAAACCCACATACTTGAAGTTCTCAACATTAAAACAGACAAACCAGTGGTAAATGCTGTTACAGCCACAATCATCTAGGATAAGAAACAGAGCTGGCTCTGTTTCTCAGACCAAGGAGAGTAGCTGCCAAAACTAGAGGGGTTTTCAGGTGTGCCAACATTTCTTGAGGTCTGAAATAGGAGTTAAATTTAAAGGCACATAAAGACCCTCCGAGAAAGGGAGTTTCAAGTTTATAAAACATGCAAGTGTAATGTAAGAGGGAAAGGAGATTTCCCAGCCTCCCACACTTATTCTCAGATATGATGGAATTGTGCTCTTCTTTCTAGAGAAAGAATTGATCCTCTTTCTGAAACATCTGGTTGTGCATCTCAAGATATCTCTGTATCAGATCAAGATGGTCAGTCGCACAGCATTACACGAACCTCATCCCTGACTTAGATAACCACATTATTATATTTTATTTTCTCTATTTTTCTCCAAAAAGACCATATATATCTCAGTATCAGCTTGGCTTGGTGATCCCAGCAGGGCATTGTGGCACTATATATCAGGACCACTTGAAGATGTGAATTTTTGTCGCATGCTAATACAGTGAATAAAGCTAAAGAAGAGAACGAGGAGGTCACCTATCAGAAGAAATTCACTTTGTGAATTATTTCTTCATATTTTTATCTGAAATTATACAGCTGTATTAGGAAGGAATAACTCATATGTTGCTTTTTGTCCTAAGAAAGTGCTGTGAAAATGAACTCGTAGATGGTATGTAGGAATGATGACTAGAGCTTCGCAGCCTGACAGCTCCCAGTAACTGCTCAACAAGTTGGAGCAAAAATAAAGGATAAGTAGGGGAGCTGAAGGAGACCTGAGTGCTTCAGAAGGAGCTACAATTAAGGTGGGCAGAACATAACTTTTTTAGCTGGAATTTAAGCAAGACAGGAGAGCCAACATGCCAGTAACGTATGAAAACTGAGATGCAGGTACAGTAGATATTTTGATCACTATTAACTCACTTCACTGTTCTCGTAAGGTGATAGCACAGTCTGTTACCACGAGGAGAATTGTGAAGCTTTAATTGAACACATTAAAGTCTCTTTATCCACCATTGGAGCAAAGACTTCAATATTATACAGTCTAAGTGCATTTTCTGACTCCTTAACAGAAACTCCACTCAGTTTCTGAACCAAAGTTTGCATAAACAGTGCTTAAGCAGCAATTTCCTTGATCTGATTTATGAAGAGGCACTGAGATTGGAACATCAGTATTCCAGAATCAGCTGCTGGAAGGATTTTTTTCATATCAGAAAGAAACACCCTGTCACAATGAGTAGATATACACTAGGCAAGATATCTTTAGCAAAAGGAAACAGTATACAAGCAGTAATACAGAAAAGAGCAAAAATTTAGATGAAATCACTCCATACTTCAGAGAAGGAAAAGGGATTTGAGAGCTTCCAAAGTTGAGAAAGACAAGACCCAAACTTTTTTCCAAAGTGCCTCTATCTATTCATTTGGTTACAGAGCAAAGCAGGATAATATGCCAATAATAACCCAAATCCAGTAATACAAATAAAGTGAGTAAAGAGAAGTGCATTAAAAAAATTAGGCTGTTGTCTCCTCCTTGGACCTATCAAGCAGTTCTTTTGCCAAAGTACATTCTCTACATGCCCTCCAGCTTCCACTCGTCAGCAACGTTTTTGCTCTTAATCAGCCAGACACTTCCCAAGTTAATTCTTTTGCCATGAGCTTGTCTAAACAAATCTCTCAGCACACACTGCATCTTCCTCCTTGCCTCATGAAGCAGGGATCTCACATAATCCTTATTTTCTCCCTTGTATCTAAGCAAATGCATATGTCTACTACACATGATATCTTAATCACTAGTACCTTGTGAAGAAAAGTTTCAACATCTGCTGTATCTTAATTATAGCATCTCAAGGGACACCAGCTGACTCTCACATTAGTTAGCAAAGCCTTTCCTATTAGGAATTCTTTGGAAGCCAAACTGTTCATCTGAATGATGCAGCAACACAGCAGGTGAAATACTCTGATGCAGCAAAGCAGCACAAGATGTATTTGCCTTCCAACCCCTCATGCAGGATTTACTTGCTAAGCCTACACCAGGGAAGGTAAATACCTCTCTGCAAAAAAAATGAATTCCACTCTGAAAGAAGTGGAGTTGTTCTGTAAAGAGCAGGCCTTTGTCAGGTATGAATTATCACAATGCTGTTGTCATGGAGCTGTGAAAATTTATCCCTGCTGAGGATCTGCTCCAGGATTTTCCAGCTTTTATTGCTGTGTATGTATTGTTGTAGTGAAAGGTTGTCTGTCACAGTGAAAGTGAGCACAACACAATGACTTGTTTGTATTTATAGTTGTAGCTCTGTGGCTTTGTATCTGTTAGTAATTTGTTTGGGGTTTTTTTCCTGCTCACATCTGCTCATGCTACTTTCTGAATCTGAAATCCCCCATTAAGATGAGCTGTCAGTAACAGGTTTTTATCAGAGTTTATAACTCTCTGCTGGCCCTGGGACATGTGCAGCTAATGACATGCACACACCTCTGCCCCAGATTACAACTGAGAAAGCAGCAGTAGAGAGGCTGGGCTAGTGACAAGTTTAAGGAGAAGCAGTGCTAGGGAAGTTTACATAAATTCCTGGTCTAAACCCTGAGTTTACATGACAAGGTAACATCCCTGACAAAGTGAGGAAGTGTTTCTTTTTGAAAATTATGAAAATTCACCCTTACTGAGAATCAAATATTCACTTTAAAAGTAAACAAAAAGTGAACAATTAAAACTTGCAACAACTGTCTTGTAAAGGTTTATTTTTATGCTTTATTCAGTTGCACAGCTGTGCAGAATCTCTCTTACATAGCTGGTTGTAATGAGAAGGGATGAGTTTTTGGGATTAGATTGACAAAAGCACCAAGAGACCTGTAAATGCTAATCGCATGTCTTTTTCTGAGTCTTGTGTTACTGTATCAGTAATGTTTGCTTTGAAAATAACCTCTTAGTCCAGAGGGGTTTTTATTCTGTTCTTCACAACTGGGACAGGTAGTCAAGCTGGCCCAAAGCCAAAGTAAAAATATTTCCCCTGCACTTGCAGCCTTATATTATCATATAGACATGAAAGAATTCCTAAAATAAAACCGGTTTCCCTCACACTGACAAACTAGCAGGCAGCTTTCAAAGAACCAGTTTTTCAAAAGACAGACTTCAGAGCCCAGTGGTGCACTTGAATCACTTGTTTTACAGAGATATTTCTCACATAAGCGTGAGATGCAAATGATTATTCTCACCCTATCTCAGCCTGTTAGACCTGATTGCTGCTGATGTATGTTCTTCAAAGAACTTTAAAATCCAGAGGGCGCTTTTCATTCTCTCTTTGTCAAAGAACCCCAGTCAAATCTTGTCTGCTACCATCTACACATCCCAATATGTTAAGATATTATTTTGTTAGCAACTGAAAAAAAGATGCCTTTTTTTCCCTCTCTGTAGTCAAAATGGATATCTCTGTTACGAATCTAGAACCATTAAATAATGAGCCTGAAACGCAGGTTATTTGTGAATAGCAAAAAAACTAAAAAGAAAAATGCAGCAGAATTTGTTTGTGGCAGACTAGTCTGACATGGTGAGTCTGACATTTCCAAACTCCTGCTATTTAAAAGTTACTTCCTAGCTATTAATCCTGTCTTGCCAGTTTTGTAACAGCAGAAGAAAAGATGAACTGAAGCTGGTGTACGACTGTAACTGGTGACCTAGCAGCTTTTCCCTTGTCAGGTGTCCCTCCCAGCTCCCCCCACCAGCCTGTGCTGGAATCAAATGGGGATCTGTTCCCTTATCAACGAGGTGATGTACACACCTCTCTGCATGGCTGCCTCTCTTGCTGTGAAAGGCTGTAAAATACAGAGATCCTTGTGCTGCCTCTCCACATGACACCACATCAAACATAAAGAATACCAAATGACTTAAGGGGTGACACTGAATCACTCCGGAACTGGCCCAGCTGGACTGAAAAATTTCAGAGTACCTCACATATTCAAGCATCTGAGCAAGGACATAAGGATTTGGCCTTCTGAACTGGTGGGACAGACACACACTCAGGATCCCACAAAAACAGGTCTCACAAGAGTCTTTTCTTATATCCTTCCTCTTAGGCCATGAACCTTTTCTGTCTGTCAGCAAACAATCCCTGATCTGTGTGATAGGAACTATTTAACCAACACAGGTATTCCATGAAAGAAAAAAAGGGGGGAAAAGGGGAAAGAAACCAAAACAACCCACCATTAATAAAAGTATTCTTAAGGTTTGAAATTGAACATGCATTATGAAAAAGGAGCATCTGAAACATGAACTTCCTGCTCAGCAGAGAAAAGTAATGACTTGGGAGCCAGTGCAGCAGAGGAAAGCCAAAAATTGTAATGAAAAAAGCTTTGATGGCTCCGAGGGAACTGAGGAAAGCACATTCTTCATCTGATATGGGGTGTATGTGGGAGATCAGCCCTGACTTCCAAGAAGAGCCTTCCCAGAGTGACATCAGCTGTCTAGAGGCCACAGACTGAGGTTCAGCTTGGCCCTGGCTGGGGTTTCCATGCTGCTGCTCTCACCCAGCTCAAAGTACAGCTGGAGAACTATTCCTGGGCAAGGTGCACCAAGGGGGAAAGAGCTGCCTTTAACCTCCCACACTGAGCATGGAAACAGGACTCTCACATGCATGTGCAAAAAAACATATATTTAAGGAATTCCAGCCTTTCTCTTAATTAGTAGGAAGTTATGTGGTATAGAGGATAACACACTAGGCTGGGAATCAGTAGGAACAGGTACTATCCTGTTGGTGTTCCACTGGGAAGTCTCAAGTAAATCAGTTTAGAAATGATAAAACCAGTTCTAACAATGATCAATAACACAATGATCAATACCATGACACAATGTTCCCGTAACACAACTACAGATTCAGTCTAAATCAATTTCCACTTGAAGAAGAATATATTTTCTAGAAAAAAATGATACCCAAGGAATCTTGATTTTAAAAACTTCAGGCAGAGAACAAACAATGATCCTTTAAAACCAGTTTCAATTGTTTATTACCATTATTTTATGGTTTATTACCATTATTACAGAAATGCGCACCTAGAGTCTACCTTTGCCTAACTTCCAAATTTACACCATCTTATTTCCTTATAACTGCTATGTCAAAGTTTTCCAGCCTCATATTCTGTGCCTTATATAGACACAGGCTGGGACAAATTACCTCTGCTTAAACTAAATAGGTTCAAATCCTTGAGCACCTTGCTGTACAGAATGTCCAGTTCATTAATCATTTTCTAAGCCTTCACCAACTGTTTATTCCTTTCTGACACATGAACCTATATCTTCACATGGACTCAGCTGTTGGTGAAGTCCCCACATCACTACTGACAAAGGACAGCTCCATCATTACCACTGGAAGGATCTTTTTAGGCCACCTTGAGGCCTTTGGTGTGACAGTAAAACCATACATTCCCCCAATTATCTATCATGATCTCCCACATGCCTTTTAATTATTATTTCTCAAGTTAGTCATTCATCCTGCAAATATAATTTAGAATCATAGATCCATATAATAGCCTGAGTTGGAAGGGATCCATAAAGATCATCAAAGTCCAATTTCTTGCCCTTCAAAAGACAGGGGTATACCTTCGGTTTTACTGAAGTGTATATGATTTATTAATCACTTCATACACTAAATTTATTTCCAAAGTTCCAAAATTTATTTCATCTACATAAATTTGCCATTAATTATTTTTTAAATAATTTCATGGTCTTTAAAAGAAATGTAAAACAGAGCATGACCCAACAATCCCTAAGGGAGCCTATTAGATAATAATTCCCACTTTGCATATTAAGACTAGCAGATAAGCAGTTTTAGGTCTTTTTTGTATGTTGCCCAGTTGGATTTATATTATTCTCATTCCTTAATCAAAGGTTGTGTGGTACCATGACAAATGCCCCAAGAAAGTCCATTACATCAGCACCAGAACATTCATCAACCAAACCTCATATATCAGAAGAAAGATATTGAGTTAGTCCAACAAGATATATTTTCCATAAACCAATAAGAACTGCCATATATTACATTATTCGTGATTATTTTGCTAATAATATCCCATATCAGTCTTCCATTATTTTGCCAGAGACTGGCACCAGGCTGAAAGGCCTGTAATTATGAAGCCATCCCATTTAAAATTCTGGCACTGTATTTGCCTTCCCAGTGCTGTATCAATTAATAAAAACCAACATTAACAGTCCAGAGACATTCTTAAGCAGTTCCTTGAATACTCCCTGATGAATGTTTTTGGAACTGCTGATCATAAAATGTCTCAACTTTTTGAGCTGTTTAACAGCCTCTGCAGTCAGTGATGGAATTTCCCAATCTCTTTCTCTACCTGCACAAAATGCTGATAGCAGCACTCCCTCCCCAAATGCCTTGAGATCTGTAGTTTAAAGACAATTCTTAAGACCCAGGTATTTGGGTTCTCTAACCCCTCTGCGTTGCAGTAAGTTCCAGTGAGTAAAAATATTCCTATTTCAATAAAAATGTTTTTTTTATATTGAACAGGATCTACAGGATCTGAGGAACAAAGTACTCTCATATCTATTTCATGCAGCCTACCCTGAATTTATGTGGCAACATTAAACCCTTTGCTGCCAGGACGTCCCTTATGTCAGTAAGAATGTGGAGTTGCTCTAAATGGATGCTCTGCTGAATCCAATAATTTCTGTAGGTTCGTAAAGCACAACAAACAAAAAAGCAGTTAATATAGTAAGAGGGTTGTGTCTCATCTGTATCACCAGCAATCACTAGTGGATGAAATCTAATTAAAGAGCCAAATTTTCACTTTGAGATCTGGAGAGAATTTTTGTACTCAAGAAAAAAAATGATCAGAAGAAAAGCCTTTGAAATCTTCCTTTCATTTCAGGGTCAGCATGCTTTAGATACTAGTGCAGCAGAAACATTTATAGCAATACTTAACCATTTAAACCAGACTTTCACAAACTCTATAAGCAAGTTTTCTACCTAAGCACTTTTTTCCTAATTTAGGGTAAATTTATGTGTTTACATTGCACTCACTGATGTAATGCAATGCAATGGCAAAGCTAGCTGTAACTCACAGCCAGGCTGGATAATGTCGCCCATCTAGCACAGACATCAGGAGCTTGGAGCAGATAAATGCCTGCATACTTATGCAGCTTCTAAAACACTCTTTGGAACTTCCAGTGAGATATATCAAACTAAAATACTACTGCTATCTGAAAAAAAAGATAGATTTTAATGACCTAAGATGGTCAGGTGTAATGGGAAGCACAACAGCAGTGATGGGAAAACACAGACTTGAAAGTATTTAGGCAAGATAGTTGTCTTCAGAATACTCCACCTGATCAAACTTGCCCTTAGATACTCTGAGCATAAATAGAAGCAATCTCAGACACACCAAACGGAACTCATAATGAGATACAAACACAGTGTTTATCATTTTAAAAAGGGCAAAAAGTGCCAGGAAGCTTATTTCTAGTTCCAGCAGAAATACCGTAACAAAAAAATTGTTTTGATACCCAGATGAAAATAAGAGGAGGAGTAATCAGCATTGCAGACTGATTTTTCTGTACAGCACTGCCACAGGTATTACAGGCAGGCAAAACACTGCAGGTATATTTAATAAGAACTTTACAGTCTAGTCATAAAGATCTTGGGGGAAAACATAGTCTAGAAAAAAATCCCACTTACATGATTGCTTAGCTTTACTCAGAAAAGAGCTACTGATGATTCACTGTCAAACTAGAGGGTTTTCCTGAGTGGCATTCCAGCATGTAATTCAGTATTTTGATTAATGATTTGGCTAAAGGAATTGAAGGCATATTAGTTAAATTTGCAGGGAACATAAATCTAGAAAAAGTTTAGGAGAATAAGACAAGGATGAGCTCAAAATTTAAAAGCATCTAGATAAAGGGGAGAAATGGTTTTGAAGCAGCAGCATACAAGTTGTTTAGTACAGCATCAAAATTCTAAAGTTAGGTAGGACTAATCAACCACAAAAACCACAGTGGCTAAAGAAATGATTCAGTAATATCACCTGAGGTAAACAGGATCACAAGCTTAACAATACTCAACAGTATCCTAGTGTTGCAATGCCATACAGAGAGATGTAGAACAGAAATACATGTAACACACATGACTTTCTTCTCGTACTTATCCAGTTTGGGTCATTACTAAAGTAAACCAGTCTAAAAGAACAAAAAAGATGATCAAGACCTAGAAAACCCAACCTGTGGGACAAGGTTTAAAGAAATGGCATTGCTTACTCTTAATAATTTTCCTAAAATGTGTACAGAGCACCTACAAAAGAAAATGGAATATATTCTTCTTCACATCAGTTTTTTCTAAAGCAAATTGAACAAAGGGAATAAACTTCATCAATGAATGTTTAAATAAGGTCAATAGTAAAAACTCAAATAGTAGGATAGCTGATTATCTGTGGGGTTGTGGACTTTCCACATTTTAAGACTTTCAATAGTGGTTGCAGAATCAACCCAATATATTTCTGCTGTACTGAAATCACAGCAACTGCAAGGACCAGTGTATCCCTGGACGTTCTAAATCTTCCATGAAACCTTTTCCCACTTCATAAATGAGGAATGGTTGGGTTCCAAGTCTGCAGCACTGTGTAGATGAGGTCCCTATCCATGCACTCTGTTTCAATGGAGTCAGTGAAAGGTTTGTGTTGACATCTGGGTTCCAAATTCAGGGAAACTTAAGAGCAATGTCCATTTGGCCACTGACACGTAGCTTTCTTGGAACCTGCAATCAGGTGCCTGGTGAGAGTGGAAAGACATGCTTTCTCCTCTTTTCTTTGTCTGCACTGGCAGACCATCCATTCTGTATGAGGCATTTTTGTGTGGAGAGCAGCGTCATTACACATCCAAACCAGCTCTTCTGCAAACAAAGAAAATCTCCTGTGCTAGGCATTGACTGTGTGGCTGAACAAACAACAGTAACTATGGTGCTAGAAACACAACCACATGGGGTGAAGGCAGGGCAGACCTACTGGGAGGCAATTTCCTGCTCTTATGGTTTGATAATTTAATGTGGATGATGTGTTACTCTATGACCATGGCTTGTATCCTCTCTCAGTAGCTGCACATGGCAGCACCAGCTCCTGCTGGGCTCATTACAAGTGGGAAAAGTGAGCTTCATGCAAACTCAGTCAGACATCACCTTTCCCAAGGACGTCACAATTTCTCCAGGGCACTTCTTTCAGATATGGGCAGGAGAGTACAGACACAGCATAAAGCTAAAGCACAAGAATTTTCACCTTCACAGGAGGAAGAACTTTGGATTGAGGGTGCAGAGCACTGGGACAGGCTGCACAGGGAGGACACTGAGTCTTCCTCTCTGGAGACATCCCAAACCCACCTGGACATGTTCCTGCATCACCTGCTTGTGGTGACCATGCCTTGGCAGGGGGTTGGACTGGATAAGCTCCAGAGGTCCCTTCCAACCAGCAATATTCTGTGACTCTGTGGAGCTGCAACCTTGCCACCGTGGGTACAGCAAGAGTGGCCCAGGTCAGAGTCAGGCTACTCCCCCAGTGCCACTTATCCTACACATTAAACTGGGGCAACAAGGGACCTGCCACACAAAACACAGGGCCACAACAGCAGAAAGTCCAACTGAATCAGGGCTGGGAGTTCCTAATTATGCTGGTTACAATCTGTAATAACGTGGTATTATTCTTCATTCTGCTGACAAGTTCCAGGCTGGTATTTACTGACAGACATAGAGCTACAGGTGAATAAAACTGGTGTGACTCCAACACAATGAAGAATTATACTGTTAGTATTCTACTCGCACTATTTACAATCTAATTGCAATTTGTTACTGAGGCTGGTGGTTTCTAAATTGAGTCTTTTTAATTAAACATCGTATATGCATCATTAGCAAAACTTTTAGCTTTTTAAAATTAATTTTGGATTGTGTCTTGTTCAGATTTATTATTCATTAAAGCATGTAAAGAATCTCAAAAAACTTCTTAATATATATGCCCTAAACATATTTAAACACATTAACATAGGAAAGGAATGTGTAAATACGCATAATATAATTAGCACTTCCACTAATGTGTGGTTGTACCTTTCATACCTTATAACTGCCACTAGAAAACAAAGGAAAAAGTGTAATTAGAATCTGTCAGAACTAATAGTATTACAAGTCCTAATTGTATGTTATTGATAAAGTTTAACACTATTAATATATTAATTTTGACAGTTTTTTGCAACCTCACTTGAGTCTAAGAAGAAGCTAGGTTATTTTCAGTAGTTAATTTTTAATCAGCTCCATGTTTTCATAAATTAGGCCAATTATTCTCAGTTAGTAGAAAATAGCATTAACAAAAATTTTTATTAATAATAATTTTTGTAAAGATTAATTTCTTAATAAAATATAGGCACTAGGCATAAATGAACCCAAAGAGTTTCCATGTATGCAAATTAATTATCTCCATGGTTACAGGAGCTAACAGACTGATGTTTCATACAACGTATATGCACCAGAACATTAATCTATTATTGAACAAAGCAGCAAATCTGTGTCTTTATGACCAAACATGTGCTACTCTTGGATGCTGGCAACACAATCTGTTGTCACACATGAGAAACACCAGAGATTCAGAGAGATCTGAGCAGCACCCTTGAGTGATGGGTACAGCAACCTGCTGGGCATTCAGAGGCACAAGTTCCCCAAAGTGGCCCCTCCAAGCCTCAATTCCAGAGCTTCAGGAATAAAGCAGATCACAGGCCATGACTGTCTCCAATGCTACAACTCATCCCCCTCAACCTGCATTTAGAATTCTGCCATTGAACACTTCTTTGCACACAACACATCGAGGATATTTTCACTTTTCTACATCAAGTGTGCAGGCCTGTGTACCAGTGCAAGATTTTCCTGATAAAATTCGTAACCTACCTTTGCAATGTGGTTTCTTGGCGTGGAAATCACAGACCCACAGAGCCACTTCAATCACTGTGTTAATGAAAAATGTTAGAATAAGTGCTGTTAACTTCAAATCTATATAAATGATCTTGTGCAGTTTCACAGACAGTGATTTAAGAATATTTTTTTAAGTTTACAGGATGACATAAATATGATTAAGGTCTAAAGGAATGAAATCTCTACCACCTCCCAGGGGTAGTTAAGTGTCAGGGTTTTGACAGCAACTAGGTAGCTGCCAGCTTCTCAAAAAAATCACCTTGTGCACTTTGTATTTCTGAGAATGCCCCTGCACTCCCATTACTATCTTCAGGCTTCCCAATAGTCTCAACTGTCCCAGCAATGTATTCAAAAACAAAATTTGAGCATTTATTTGTAAAATAAAGGATTTTTATTTGACTTCCTTCAAAACTTCCCCTGGCAATTTAATATTAATTAAAATCTGTTGAGCCATATGGCAACTTTTCTTTTTCTTAACAAACATTATGACTTTCATATTTTCTACCATGATTTTTTTCCATTTTTGCCATAACAAACAACAAATCTTAGAGATATCATAGCACACAGACATCACTGGTTCAAATATTAATGCAGCCACACAGACAGACCAAAAGGGACCACAAAAGAAAGATGTTTTCAAAGCATTTTAAGCAAGTGAACCTTGTGCAATTATCTATGCCCTGCACCAAAACAGATTTTCACATTCATAAACAGAGCAGAGTCAGAGAAGATCATGGATCCTGGCACTCACCTGTTTCTAAGCTGTAAAAACTCGCCTTTATATGAATGGCATTTTAATGTTTTCTGTGCCACCCAGCACTGCAATGTTTAAACTGCAGTGCAACTGAGCCATAAAGATCCTGCACTGCTTCCAGATTAGGGCTAGATGGAGAGAGAAACAATCTCTCTGAAGCTTCCTCTTGTGAAGAGCGGGAGCAAAGGCAGAGTTTACACCTGTGGAAGCAGAGCACTCATGAGTGTGCCTTGAGGTGAACCATATTTGAAGAACAGCTCCTCAGACAGGAGCCCCTGCCAGCCCCTCTGCCCTAGCACACATCTCCCTCCAGCTCTGCTCTGCACAGACTGCTGCTCTGCCAGCATCCTCCCTGACCAGTGCCAGGAGATTTAGCCCCTGCTAAGGAAAAAAAGGCAAAAGCTGGATCTATCTGGCTTTACTGGATCACTCAAATCCTGCCAAAATGTGACATCAATATGCCATTGCATCAAAAACACTGTGCAGCGAATGCACCTGCTTCAGATGCATTAGGAAAAATGCCTGTAACACACTACACTATCAATCTCTAGCATTTGGATCTTGACAAATTCTACCAATGTTTGTCCCTCACTCACAAATAACATGGCATGAATAACCATTGCTAAATTAACAACTCTCCAACTATAACTGTGATTTTCATACACTGTAAGAAAAGTTTAAATCATGATGCATATACTCAGATTTAGAAAAAGGAGATATGCACACTGGCATTGATAAATTTCCCTCAGTTTTGCCCCTGAAAGAAACACAAGAGCCTCAGACTTAAAACAATAACAATGAAAAAAACAGCGAGAAAAAGATATTTTCAAGTGCTTTAGATACATTCAGCTACTATAGAAAACCTGCACACTGACACAGGAATGGACATTGCGGATCTACTGTAGTCAGAGTGAAAAATTGCACATTCAAGATTATTAAAAGCTACAGAGTCTAATCAATCTCAACTAACAGCAAAAACATCAGGGTTCCAAGTTTAAATAGGACTTGTCTTATTTCACCTAGATCTAAACTCATAAATTGAGCACAAAGGCAGCTAGATATTTACATCTGAAAAATCTGTTCTCCATATTTTGTATTTTAAGTGAAACCATGGTAATTCAAATCTGATATTTTCACCTATCTAAGTGCAGCCACCCTTTGTGAAGTTTTACAGTAATATATGTCTAACATGTACGGACAATCCCAAAGACGTATTTTAAGCTCATCAGCTCTTAATTGAGGTTTTTCAAAGCGGCTTAAGGGATTAAGACAAAAAATATTCATTTCTTATTTCCTTTTATCACCAATACATGGCTAAACTCCTCGGCTGCTCTGAAAATCTCAGTGAGCTGGATACATATTCACTGGATGTAAGAGAACCATCACTTTTGCTATCTATCTAAAACTCTTAAGCCTAAGTGAAAAAAATAATTGGATAGTTTGTGCTTATGCCATCACTGAAGACTTTACAAACTCATGTTCTGCAAAAAGCCATTTTTTTAGCTGAATGAGAATACTTCAAAAAGGCTTTTTTAGCTAAAATGAGAGCTATGATGATACAAATGTGCTGGTTTCAGGAATAAGAAATATATTTTGCATTGTCGTAGTACAGGAGCATGCTTAAGGTTGGATTGCTCTGGTCTATCAAAAGCATCATAAAGTTTTGTGTAGTTTAATGGTGAAACTTGAGAGCTCAGAGCCAAGAAATTACACAATCTAGCAATTTCCAGGCGCTGGAGGTTTTCTGTGCTACTGAATATAGACACACTGGGTAGGACAGAAATTTACGATGAAATTGAAGCAGCTGCTCCTTTTAACAGATTGGGAGTTTCAGGTTTGAGGTGGCGAAGTAGAGAAAAAAACTGGATCCAAGATGATGCAGGTGTCTCCTGCAGGCTTTAGCCAGGCCTGTTGTGCCAGTTTACAAGGTCAGAATTTTGCAGGTACGGGCCAGCGCCAGATTTTTGCCTATATAACAGCGTCTTTGGCAAGCGCTGAAAAACGCTACTGAGCGATACTACCAAGCCAGGACAAGAGTCTCCTGACATTTTCTGGGAATCGCGGCAGATCACGTTCGCTCTCCATACGCAGAGCACAAGGTAGGGCCCGGCCCGATGCTTTTGTCAAACCCGGTTTTAACGGCGGCCGCGAGCGCGGCGCTGCCGCTCCGCAGGCAGCGACCATTCCCGGGATGCGCCCGCGCCGGAGCCGCTCCCTGCGCGGAACTCGCCACCCGTGGGCCACATCCAGGTTTTGCCGACTCCTGACTCCGGGACGCTCCGATTTTTGCTGTGATGCTTAGTAGGGCGCGCTTCTTTTTTTTTTTTTTCTTTTTTTTTTTTTTTTTTGCCTCTTTATGTGTGTGCGTGTGTTGTTTTGTATTTATTTTTCTCCTTTCATGTCCGCAGCGGGAGCCGCCAGCCCTGGTGGGCCCGGGGAAGCGCAGCAGCTCCAGCGGGACCCCGGCGGGCTCCGCCCGGTGGCCGCGGAGCTCCGCGCGTTCCCTGGATGCTGCGCGCTCCCCCTGCGGAGGGAGGGAGGGAGGGCAGAAGGGAGGAGAGAAGGA